>SJYT01063823.1:275874-354711 GCA_006410635.1 Cephalophus harveyi
CCTTTCCCCGAAGATTGCTAGAACCTTAGTTAAATTTTGGTTCAGCACATCCTGCGAAGGAGAGAGCCCAAGAAAGTTTAGGCTTTCTATAGGTGGGAAGAGCTGGGCGGTCTCTTTACAGGTCAGGTTGTAGGTGGGCCTGGATGCAAATATACGCAACTTGCCTCCAAAGGGCCCCGCCCCTGCCCCTGCCCGGAAGGTGCCGCCCTGACTGTGCCCATTTCCTACTGTCCTCCCCGGATGCCCCTATCTGAAGATGCCCTGCAACATTTTGCTTCTCTCATCTCTAGGGTAGTCTTTCAATGATGACTCAGTTACAGGAGAGAGAGATAAGGGAGGAACAATAACCTTGGTTCTCGCCAGCCCAAGGCCTTCTCGGAACAGCGCTGCTTTAGAGCCGCAGAGGAGAACCACAGTCACTTTCCCACCCAGGCCTGTTTGGAACAAGAGGCAAGCCCTTCCCCAGCTCAGGCCAGACTTCAGTGATGCATTCATTCACTCCACCGAGGTGGATGGGGTGACTCCTCTGCCTGGCACTGTGTCCAGGTGCTGAGAAAGCAGGAATGAGCAAGCAGACAGATCCCTGCTGCCTGGAGCCTGGCCCCAGTGAGGGCAGGTGGTCTCCCAGAGGCCAGACCCAGGAGTCCTGGTGGGGCCTCCTGCCGCACCGCCAGTGCTGGGACCAACAGAGACCCTGCCAACGGATGCTTTGGAAATCAGAGCTACATGTCTGCCGACAGGTTGGTGTGATCCTGTTTCCTAGACACCTTCCAAGCCGGCACCGAGGAATCTTGGCTCAGTTTCTTATCCTGGTGGTCAAGAGTCTGTGTAGTCTCATTATGGCTCAAAGCAGGACTACACACACAACAGGGCTTCTGGGGAGAGATGGCTCCCCGAGCTGTAATCAAAGCACTGTGCCACAGCCAGCCTTCCCCACTTCCCCACAGTCCTCCTTCAGAGGACACCTGGGCACCTCTGGCGGGAGCTGCCTGAGAGGACAGCTGGTCCAGAGTGCCCAGGGCCACGGAGCAGCCTTGGGTAGCCTTCCAAAGGACAGGATACCAACGCCTGGTATTCCTCCATGAGAGATGGGTATGAGCCTCCAGATTTGTCAGACGCAAGGTGGATCTGAGAACCAAAGTATGTTCTGAAACTGGCAGAGCTTGCGACATCCTGAAAAAGAACTGGCCAGGGAACAGGTGGGAGAACCTGAGGGAAAGGATGAGCTATTACGTTCTTAGCAAAATCTCGATTGGACTCTTATGGACACTCAGTGAGCACTCTTCTCTAGAACTGGACCCTGTATATCTGGAGGTTCCACATCCTTGGACCTAACCAACTGTGGATCCAAAATACTCACACACACACACACACAAACTCCAGAGACTTCCCTGGTGGCCCAGTGGCCAAGACTCCGCACTCTCAATGCAGGGGGCCTGGGTTCTGTCCCTGGTCAGGGAACTAGATCCCATATGCTGCAACTCAGAGTTTACATGCCACAACTAAAGATGCTGCATGCCACAACTAAGACCCAGTGCAGCCAAATAAATATATATTATATATATTTATGGGCTTCCCTGGTGGCTCAGAGGTTAAAGCATCTGCCTCCAATGTGGGAGACCCGGGTTCGATCCCTGGGTCGGGAAGATCCCCTGGAGAAGGAAATGGTTATATTCTATCCCTCTATAAAGCTTGTCAGTTGGCACTGGTGGTAAAGAACCCACCTGCCAGTGCAGGAGACATAAAAGACGTAGGTTTGATCCCTGGGTCAGGGAAGATCCCCTGAAGAAAAGCATGGCAACCCACTCCATGTGGGTTGAAAAGTATTCTTGCTTGGAGGATCCTGTGGACAGAGGAGCCTGGTGGGCTACAGTCCATAGGGTCACGAAGAGTCGGACATGACTGAGGTGACTTAGCACACAGCACATACACATAAAGCTTATACTTAATAATTCTAAATAAACAGGGTCTTTTGAGCTGCTTGAATGGGATAGCCCTCATTTGGAAAAGCCACAGGCCTCCCTGGAAGAAGTTAAGCTGGTGGTTAGAATGGCCAAGAACTGCTTTCTGGATTGACAGCTGACAGTCGCCATCAATAATTCATAAACTTACCAGTGGGTCAGGAATGGGAGCTTTCTACTGCAGCTCCCCAGCAAACTTGGGCCCGGTTTCCTCCTTCAACAAGTCAGGCCTCAAGGAGGCTGAAAAGTCATTAGAAAAAACTGAGATGACAAAACCGTAAATAAGGACACTACCTTAACATCCCTCGCATACCGGCCCCATTTGGCTGTCAAGCAAGAGTGCTTACTTAGCTCTGTGCTTGTCATTAACAAACGTTTGATTTCCTGGGTGCCACTATTATTATTATTATTATTATTATTATTATTGCTTTCTGGATAGCCCACTGATACAGCAGTCACATTTTCCATGTCCCAAATTAGGAACTTCTGGTGTTAGATTTGTATGGTTTATGGAGGCAGAGAGCAAGATAGGTTATTTCAATCCCAAACTGTCTGGAAAATTCCAGGCTGTGTAGCCCTTCCTATGCACCCACCATTGATAGACACTCTGACTTAACGATGAAACTTACCCAAGTTCTCTTATCTTTAGGGGTATGTGAAGGGAATGGTTCATCCAGCTAACACAATTCTCTTGAGGCCTCTTGTGGTGTGGACGGGCACCAAGGGAAGCCCGGGGTATTATGGTGGCAGCGAGGGGGCATCTCAATTGGAGGGCTGGGCCAAGGAAAGCTGCTGACTGGAAGACGACTGGATGTTGAAGGACAAGTGCAATTCACGAGATGAAGTGAAGGACAGCGGCCCAAGACGAGGCATCCACGTGGGTACGCCAGGCACGGACAGTCCTACTGGGCTGAGAGGCTCCCGTCCCAGGCTGCAGTCCTCGGTGGGGCCACCAAGTAAAACAGAATTCTCAACACAACGTGCTCAGTCAACTACATTTCGATTGAAAAAAAAAAAAAAAACCCACGGGGACTTCCCTGGTGGTCCAGTGGTTAAGAATCCATCTGCCAATGCAGAGACCATGGAAGATTCTACATGCCATGGGGCCATTAAGCCTGGGAGCCACGACTACTGAGCCGGAGGGCCCCAGGGCCCGGGCCCCTCACCACTAGAAGAGCTGTGCTGTGAGCAGCAACCAAGGCCCAGTGCAGCCAGAACATTAATAAATAAGTAAGTAAAAAATTTTAAACCCACATAATTCTCAACTTTCATGTTGTGCTTTTTTTTCCCCAGTCAACACTCCTTAAATTATGACACTGAACTCTCACGGCTATGGTCTGCCAAGTAGGTCATTCTGAGACCACATCACCCACCCTAGTCATGTTGGTAAGTCTCAAAGTTGCAGCCTCCCAAGTCCCTGGGATTCTGATATGTGGCCGAAACTCACCTTCCACCCCATCTGGAATACTCTAGCTGCACAGGACAGAGTGGCAGGTGCCAGCGCTGGAGCGGAGAGTTGGAGACCAATTTCAGAGAGCCTCCTAGGCCACGCCAACAGGTTGCCACGCGTCTCATAAGAAAGAACTGTCTGTATGTTATCAAAATGTTCCATTTTCAGCTTGATGCAAAAAGGACATATTCACGCCTGAATACTCATTGTTGAAAGGGATTTGCCAACCGCTCCCCCGCACCCCCTACCCACCCCTGGCGGGTGCACAGGGAGGCATCAGTGGACACACTGTTACTAAAACCCCACGGAAATGAAAAACGGTTGTACATCGCTTCATCAGCTTTCATCTAAACTCATAGAATAGGGTTCTTGTTCCCTTGAGTCTTAAATTTTACCTTTGGCTCCCTTATGTACCTAGGTTGAAATTGCAGGTGGAGAGGTCTTGTTCAAGGGCGGAACTCGCTTCTCAAGTCTCAGTTCCAAGATAAATACGTCTTTCCTGTCATGCTCTTAGCTTCCAGAAACACAGCTGTGAGGAAAAGTCTTCATGCATTGCAACGCCAGAGGCGCGATCGAACTCCCAAAGGGGATTGACTGCATCATGATAGGAAAAGTGTAGAAAAAGAAAAGTGTCTCTAAAAGAAAATCTGAAATACCCCACCACCCAAACTCATCTTAGGGAGAAGGAGGAGAAATGGAGGGGTTTCATGGGGCACCACGTTTGTTCTAGGAGGCCGTCTATTCACATTGTGCTGGGAAGGGAGTGTGTGAACTTGCGTCCAGCCGTGTCCAAATCTACTCTTTGTAAATAAGACAACCAACACTCAGGATTCTAGTTACCATCACACCTCCAGGGCAGAAAAGGTACTGAAACATTTAAGAAAAACAAGAATTTACTTGCAATGCAGGAGACCCGAGTTCCAGAAGATCCTCCGGAGAAAAGAATGGCAACCCACTCCAGTATTCCTGCCTGGGAAATCCCATGGACAGAGGAGCCTGGTGGGCTACAGTCCATGGGGTCACAAAGAGTTGGACATGAATCACAAGGAGTTGGACATGACTGAACAACTTTCATGTAATAATCACACGCTAATTTTATTCATGTTTCTTAGATCTGTCTTTCAGGAAAAAGTTAAAGACCAGGACCCTAGAAACAGATGACTTGTTGCAAATTCTAGTGGAGTCTTTCTGTTCCACGACCTTGGGTAAAGTAAGTGACCTCTCTAAGCCTCTTGTTTCCTCAGCTGTAAAACAGAGGTGGTAAGTAGCACCTACCCCTTCTCTGGTGGTCCAGTGGCTAAGACTCCCAATGCAGGGGACCCGGGTACAATCCCTGGTCAGGGAACTAGATCCCATGCAGCTAAGAGTTTGCATGCCAAAACTAAAAGATCCCTTGTGTTGCAGCTAAGACTTGGCACAGCCAAATAAATAAATATAAAAAAAAAAAAAAAAAACAACTGTGATAAGGGTTAAGTGAGTCATTCCACAGGAAAATTCAGGACTTACATTGGCAGATACTAAATAGCCAATAAATATTAACACTCATCATGGTTTGATTATTTCCACCAGGAGTCAGAGTCTCGGGTCCTGCCTGGGACATGCTAGTTTGCTTTGCAAAGACATACTTCTGCCCTGTAGCTAAAATTTCTGCCTCTCACCTTAGCTAACACCTTTAAATGCATGTTTCTAAGGGCCTCAGCAAGAGGATGAGGATGAGTCAGCTACCAAACCTCAAATTAAAGTCAGGGGCAGCTTCTCCATATTTAAAAAGCAGCACTTGTACTATGAAATAATATGGATTCTTAAGGAAGAACCATGCTGCTGCTAAGTCACTTCAGTCGTGTCTGACTCTGTGCGACCCCATAGACGGCAGCCCACCAGGCTCCCCCGTCCCTGGGATTCTCCAGGCAAGAACACTGGAGTGGGTTGCCGTTTCCTTCTCCAATGCATGAAAGTGAAAAGTGAAAGTGAAGTCGCTCAGTCGTGTCCGACTTTTAGCGACCCCATGGACTGCAGCCCACCAGGCTCCTCCGTCCATGGGATTTTCCAGACAAGAGTACTGGAGTGGGATGCCTGCTAGGATCATTCCAAATCCGATTTCAATAGAGATTTGTCAAGCGGAGACTCAACATACTTCACCATTCAAAATCCCCAAAGTCACACTTTGGGTTTCCCTGTTAGCTCAATGGTAAAGAATCCACCTGCCAATGCAGGAGACAGGAGTTCGATCCATGATCTGGGAAGATCCCACGTGCCACAGAGCAACTAAGCCACGACTGTAGAGACCAGGCTTCCCAAGCACTGAAGCCCACACACCCTAGAGCCAGGGCTCCATAATGAGAGAAGCCACTGCAATGAGAAGCCTGCATACCCTAACTAGAGAGTAGAGAGTAAGCCCCACTTGCTGCAACTGGAGAAAAGCCCACACAGCAACAAAGATCCAGCTTGGCCCAAAATAAGCAACTACAAACAAACAACAAAAAATTATTTTTAAGTCACCCTTTGCTGAAACTTCAAATTGCTAAGGACAAGATTGATACTGTCTTTCTAAAAATAGAAATCCCAGAGAAAAACTGAACAAAATTAAAAAAAAACAAAACCTTACAAAGGAAAACCCAGCTCCTTCTAGTTTGTAGCTGTCCAGGCTTGCTTAACACTGAAGTACTGTTTAAGAAAAAAAGCCAAATCAGGTTTCATGAACTAATCTTCGTGGATTATAAAAAGGCAATCATTCAGTTTATTAAATAGTGAGTAGCCGGACTTCCAATTTTAAATGCTGCTGCTCTGAATAATTAACATGGAAGGAAAAGTTGAGACAAATCCTGAACTTTTTCTGGGCTTCCTTGCCCTTGTTTGCTTGCAGTGAGGCTCTATTTAATACCTTCAGCATTTGCTCTTGCCTTGAAGCAATAGACAAGTATGTGCCGCTCTGTTCTAAATATGGGAACAGCGAGTACAAACAGAAGATTGAAGATTGCTTTGAAGCTGATGTTGCCAGTGCAGAGCCTTCCCCAAATGCTGGGAGCAGGCAGCTGGGCCCTGCAGAGGGAGAGAGCTCCCTGCTTTTAACTGTAACATATTAATTCCAGGCGGTATCTAGTTAGACCGAAGGTCAAGAATCTGATTTTAACCTTAGTGCTCATCGGACTCTCATGGGAATCCTGAGAGTGGATGAATAAGTGCTATGATATAACTAATAATTAATAATGATGATAATGTCCCAAGATTCTTGTTTGAGTGCTTTCTGTCTCCCAAACGGATGCTGGGAAAGACTGAAGGCAAAAGGAGAAGGGGGGTGGCAGAGGTTAAGATGGTTAGATAGCTTCACTGACTCAGTGGATATGAATTCGAGCAAATTCCGGGAGATAGTGGAGGACAGAGGAGACTGGCGTGCTGCAGTCCATGGGGTCGCAGAGAGACAGACTCGACTTAGAGCCTGAACAGCAACAACAATCTCCCAAAGGTTTCAAATCACTTCACAGACCAATTGTTTCACCTCCTGTTGGCCTGTAACCGATGCAGGCATAGAATACAGCCCCACTGTAGAGAAGACAGGGACACTAAGCCTGCTTAAGCATGAAGAAAGATACCCACTGAAAATTTAAGTGTAAATTTTAGGTAGGCAGGTTATAATTATCCAGTGTAAGTCAGGCCGAGAAATGGCGTTTAATACTCTTCTTTGGTGAAAAGCACCCAGGCAGCTTTCCTGACCATAAACAGACCTCAAATCTTCATCTCCTCTAACTTAAGGTTTCTCAGCCTTGGCACTATTGACATTTGGGACTAGATCATTTTCTGTTGTGGGGTGAAGTGGCATCTTGGGCACTGTAGGGGTTTAGCAGTATCCCTGGCCTCTATCCACAGATGCCAGTAACACATACACACACACACTTGTGACAACTGACTCTATCTCCGTGCATGCATGTACAGTCGCTCAGTTATGTCCGACTCCTTGCGACTCTTCAGACCATAGCATGCCAGGCTCCTCTGTCCATGGGATTCTCCAGGAAAGAATACTGGAAATGGTTGCCTTGCCCTCCTCCAGGGAATCTTCTCGACCCATGGATCGAACCCAAGTTTCCTGTGTCTCCTGCATCACAGGGGGATTCTTTACCCGCTGAGCCATCGTGGAAGTCAGACATTGCCAAATGTCTCCGGGGGATGAAGTCGCCCTCAGTTAAGAACCACACAGCTCTAAGTCAAAACCTTTGCAAGGGAGGTTAGAAGCTCCTGAATTACCAGGACCTTCCATTCCCACAGACTGCTTGAAGGATTCCTTGTGGAAGAGAGACACTCACTTGCTTTTAGGATTCAGAGAAACTTGAATTATGAAACAGGACTTTGATTATGAAACAGGGACTTGAAATTAGGTCTCCCATCCCCCCTCCAAATTAAAGAAAATACACAACCCTAGACTATCAAATGCACCCTCCCCTGCATAGCAGGGGACCTCGTCCTGGCATGCGATTTCCTCCAAAGGGCTGTCTGTTGTAGGTTATAACAGGACAGTGTTCCAATGTCTAGACTTCCACAGCTCCCACCCAGCTCTTAAACTTCCTAGGATCACAGATCCCCTCCCTCCTGGAATCCACGGTCTCTGTCAAGCTGCAGAACTGCACCTGCATCCAATCACCTGAAGACACTGTGATAACACCAGCCCCCTCTCTGACCATGACCCCTGGCTGGGGCTCCTCATATGCCCCCATGGCACCCACAAAACCTCCTGGGCCCTCAGCTCCAGGAGGGCTCCCTTACCGCCTGGTCCACATGCCCTCCACACCCCAGACAGTGGGGACCTCAAACCTTCGCATTGTATCGGGTTGGCCAAAGAGTTCATTGGATTAGGGATTCTATTGTTCAATAAATGCCTTTCCTTCTTACTTAAAACCAAATGATTTTTTTGGCCAACCAAAGAGTCTTTATCACGAACCCCCACCCAGCTCACGTCTACAAAAATATATTTTATACTTCTTAAACTTTTTATCTTGAACTAATTTTAAACTTACAGAAAATTTGTGAAAATAGTACAGTTTCCCATATATCCCTTGCTATGATCTGAATGCTGTGCTCCTACCCCCGCCCCCGCCACCAACTTCATGTGTTGAAACCCTCTGCACAATGTGATGGTATTAGGAAGTGAGGTTTTGGGAGATGATCAGGTCATGAGGGTGGGGGAGCCTCATGAATGAAGTTCAATTCAGTCGCTTAGTCGTGTCCGACTCTTTGCGACCCCATGAATCGCAGCACACCAGGCCTCCCTGTCCATCACCAGCTCCTGGAGTTCACTCATACTCATGTCCATCGAGTCAGTGATGCCATCCAGCCATCTCATCCTCTGTCGTCCCCTTCTCCTCCTGCCCCCAATCCCTCCCAGCATCAGGGTCTTTTCCAATGAGTCAACTCTTTGCATGAGGTGGCCAAAGTATTGGAGTTTCAGCTTTAGCATCAGTCCTTCCAAAGAACACCCAGGGCTGATCTCCTTTAGAATGGACTGGTTGGATCTCCTTGCAGTCCAAGGGACTCTCAAGAGTCTTCTCCAACACCGCAGCTCAAAAGCATCAATTCTTCAGTGCTCAGCTTTCTTCACAGTGCAACTCTCACATCCATACATGACCACAGGAAAAATCATAGCCTTGACTAGACAGAGCTTTGTTGGCAAAGTAATGTCTCTGCTTTTCAATATGCTATCTATGTTGGTCATAACTTTCCTTCCAAGGAGTAAGCGTCTTGTAAATTAGTACCTTATAAAAGAGGCTGGAGGGCTCCCTGGCCCCCAAGACACAGCAAAAAGGCAGCATCTGTGAACCAGGAAGCAGGCTATCACCAGACACACAATCTGTCAGCACCATGATTTTGGATTTCCAACCTCCAGAACGGTCAGAAATACATGTCTGTTGTTTACAAGCCAGCCAGAACAGACTGGCTCCCCCTGGAAGAGATCCTCACCCAGCTTTTCCAAGTGTTAACATCTAATCAAACCACACTGCAATTGTCAAAACTGTCACCTGCAAAGCCAACTGGGGTCCTGGGGGAAAATAAGATGGAATCTACATAATAAGGCCTAACCTCTTCTTTCATGCTTAATGTAGTTTCACTTGCCTGTGTCCAGCCATTTGCAGAGGGCTTGCACCTGAAGAGTTGCACGAGAGTTCCTAGTGAAGGCCGGCTGCTGTCAGACACCTCTGCTCCTGGCCACGTGCAAAAGCACCCTGAAGGCTACCATGATTCAAGATGGTGGAGGTGGCCTTGGGCAGAGGCTGCAGGCCACAGCTGCGCATGGGCAAACCTCCCCAACCCCGACCACCCCCCACCCCACCTAGAGACCCTATAAAGCAGCCCTACCCCATGGCCTGCCAGCAAAGTACATCCTCTAGAGCCCACGTTCCCACCTCCCTGTTCCCTGATCAAAGGATAAAACTCCTTGGCTTCTGAGCTGAACTTGGTGTTGTTCTATTGGCTGGAATGACCCAGCCAGGACCCTTGGGCCAGGAGGACTCTTGCTGTGGACAGTCTTAGGAGAGAGTAGGTAACAAAACCAGGAAATTAACATCTGTGCAATACTGTTAACTAAACCAAAGGCCCTGATGGCTCAAACAGTTAAAAAATCCACCTGCAGTGCAGAAAACCCAGGTTCCATCCCTGGATAGGAACGATACCTTGGAGAAGGAAGTGGCAACCCATTCCAGTAGTCTTGCCTAGAGAATTCCATGAACTGAGGAGACCACTGGCTACAGTCTACAGGGTCTCGAAGAGTCGGATACGACTCAGCAAATAACACAAAAACAAAAAGTTCCCAGGTTTCCACTGAAGTCCCTTTTCTGCTCCGGGATCCTATGAAGGATCCCACATGGCTTTTAGTTGTTTCTCCTCAGTCCCGTGAGTCTGTGACAGCGCCTCCACCTTCTCTTGGCTTTTAAGACCTTGAGGCATTTGAATAGTATGGATGAGTTTTTTTGTCAAATGTCCCTCAATTTTGGTTTCTCTGATGTTTATGCAGGTTGCCTTGAGGTTCTACATTTTTGGCAAGAATGACACAGGAATGATGTTGTGCTCCCACCCCAAAATACATAAATTTCAAACAGAAATTCCACAGAACTATATCTTTGCCATGTTAAATACATGCTGAGACTTTTCTATTATTGTTTGAAATGCTGGTTTCACAACCATATTGCTTCACAGCCAGAAAACACTGCCCTAGGCCAGCTTATGTTTGAGGCCCTCTCCTCCTCCTACCGGTTCTTTCTTGAATATCTTTCCTCTCTGAGACTCAGTGGCACTGCACTGACCAGATTTTCTTTCTTAGCCTCTGAAGAGTTCTTCCCTGTAAATTTTGGCCTTTTTGCCCCACCCCTACCCCATGTTTACATGGTGGTGATGGGTGTAAACACTGCAAATGTTCTATCTGATGATACCTTGCTAGACATATTTCCTCCGTGAGTTGACCCACTCCTTCCATTCTGGCTCCACACAGGTGACCCACCTCTGCTCTCCCACCCAGGCTATGCCTTCCTGCTGCTTCTAGGACCCAGGTGGGTGCCCTGCCCTCCTTTCGGTCAGGACCAAAATAACATTTATTTGGGGCTTTCCCCCTCTGATCCTCACCAACTGGATCGCCTTCCCTCCACCCTATACCTGTCAGCATTATACCCTATTCCTCCTGTCTTATTTTGGCCACAAGCCTGGCTTTCACAGTCTAGCAGCTGGGAATGCCACCCTGCTGGTTCCTTTACTATCCTTGTCCTAATCAGGGCATTCTCAATTTAGAGAACACCACTTTAGGGAATACCACAATCACCTAGGGGGCTTCTTAAAAACTGATAGCTTGGGCCCACCCCCAGAGACTGTAATTTGGGATGTCTAGGGTGGGGCCCTCAGAGTGGCGTTTCTAGCGAGTTCCCAGGAGAGGGTGATCCTCCTTTGAGAACCACTGCTCTTACCACCCCAGATAGTAATTCCCGACTCCTAGCACTTCCGGGACCGGGCGGCAGGCACTATCCCACCTCCCCAACCGGCCAGGAGCAGCTCATAGTAAGCCAGGGGGCCCAGTCCATCGCCTTGCCTTCCAAGGACTCCAGTCTCCCCCCCCTCCACGGGGATTCGCTCCAGGTCAGCAGCCCCCCAGGCTTTGTTCTTCTACAGCTTGCATGCAGCTGTTTCTCCTAGTGTTTGGTGATAGAGAAGGGGCGATTCTAAGTGCAAGGTTATTAGTCCTGCGTCTGCCAACTAGACGTGCTCAGGAAGCCCCAGGCTCATCGGAAGCTGTTTTTCCTCTGTGCTCACCGCCCTTTGCACGCTTCTTTTCATTCTGATTTCTAGTACATTCCGTCTTCACCTTACACACCCTCCCAGACACGCTCAGGCCCATGCACGCGCGCGCGCACACACACACAGGTCCAAGCACTAGTTTACAGCTTTGCCTGCAACTGTTTGACCAAGAGCCATCTGGTGAGCCTCCGTGAACTTGAAAAAAAACCGAGTGAGACCTCGCCCTGTCTTCAGGGACTCGCTGAGTCAGGACAGCGGCTCTCGGGTTCTCTGTGCCCAGCCGTTGGTGCGGGGTGACGGGGTGGGGGACCCTGGGTGGTGCGAGTGGTTGAGGGGAAGGGGGCAGGCAGCGGGTACCTCTGGGCAGCCCTACACGGGCACACACGTCTTTTAAAATCTTTCGGAAGAGATCACGCCGAGCCCTTGGAAGTGAGACCGAGGACAGGACCGCAAAGGACAGGAGCGTCGGGGGCTCGCGCCCGCTCCTCGCCGGCCGGCGTAGGGAGGTGGGGGGCCGCAGTGCCGCGCCCGGCCGGCAGGGGTCTCCGTCCCGAGCCTGCTGTGAACTCGCCAAATGGAGGCTCCCGGGGCGGAGCGAGGGCGCCCTGGGCGCTTCCGCCCTCACCTTTGAGACACTTGGTGGCCGCACGGGTCCGGCGGGAGCGGGGCGAGGGGCGGGGGGGTGGGGGTGGAGGGGTGGTGCAGCGACCTTGTCACGTGGGGGAGGACGTGCTTTCCTTGCCTCCCGATCTGCCGGCTCCGGTTCCGGGGCTCTACGGGCCTGACGCGCCAGGCCCGACAACCCAAGGCCAGCGGCCCGCACAGGACCGGGAGCCTGGCAAGCTGCACCCGGGGTCTCTCCTCATCTTTCCAGACAGTGCCCGGGACCGGGCCGCTGCCCTGACATCTGTGCCCTTCGGGGAAGTTCTGTTTCCTAACCTGCCTCTTGTGAAAGAGGTCCATTTGCTGGGTAATGACAGGGGCTTGGAGATGCAGGTCAGGCCAGGAGCGATCACTTTATTCCTTCATCTAACAAGTGCCCGTTGGTCATCTCCGGGTGCCAGGCACAGGGTCCTGAGTGAGCAAGGACTCAGACCCCGGCCTCACTACCCGGAAAGCCAAAGAACTGAGTTTTCAGGAATACCTGAAAACGTATGCTCAGATGGCCTCAGCATTAAGAGCTGTGGAGTCCTAACCACTGGACCACCAGGGAATTCTCAAGGTTCACTCTTTATATAGCTTTTATATAGCTCAGTTGTGGCTGTTGTTTTCCTGTGCTGAAATTATCTTTGGGTTCTCTTGTTCGCCTTTTGAGACACGTTTTAAAAATCCAGACTTCCAGGAAAGACTCTCTTTTTCTACATATTAGGTTAACAGAACACTCGCTGTGGGGTTCCAACCTCCAACGTTTCCAGGCAGCAGAAATCTCATCACACAGCCAGAGAAACAGTCACAAATTCCCATGACACACTTTCGGGCCGTATCTCTGCTCTTGGCCCGCTTCAGGGCTGTGGGAGGAAAGGCAGTGCTCCGGGGATCAGCCGGGAGTCACTTGGAATCCCTCCACACTGATATTTTGTGCCTTCTCCCCTTGAGTGAGAAATGCAGAGTACAAGCACTGTTATGTGTTTTTTTTGTTTATTTGATTTTATAAAAATACACAGACCTCTATGTTCCCTGTTCTCTGAGTGCTGTGTTAATATTCAACATTTAGTGCTGTAAAAAAGGAAAACTTTGACTCGTTAAAGGAGCATACCAGAGAATTCCTGACTGACTACCTAAAGTGCCTGAGCAGTTACAAAGGGATCATTTATTTCCTTTCTCAGCTATTGAGTGCTAAAATCATTCTCCTTAAAACAGATGCCATGACTTATCTAGAAAGATACTCAGGAAGCAACATTTATGATTATTGACAAGGGTGGTAAGCACATCGGACACGTGAATAAGAGAAATTAGGTACATTTTGCTCATTCTTAGGATGCCCTCAGAGAATGACACACATTTCCCACAACATCAAAGCCCTCTCCTCTAAATCTCCTGTATTCCCTCCCATGTTTCAGAAAATGAGCATCGTTCTACAAATCGAATCCCTTTATCACCTGTAACACGGAGAAGGTGTTCACATAGAAAAAGCTATTTCAGTAGACTGAATTCAAAGTTGTTTTCAATGACAGGCCGACCTGTGACCACCTCACAAAACTTTGGAGTGGAAACCAAGTCTTCAGTATCAGTGAATGCAACTTCCAGACAATATCCCTGGCAAGTGGCCTCCTCACACTTGAGTGTGAGGAGGTGGCAGCAGGCTTCCAGAGGCAAAGTCTTTGGCAACAGTTCTTCCCTGGAGCCCGAGATTCCGAAGCTCCTCTCCTCTGCGCCCACTCACCTCTCCAGCCCGGCCACTTGCGAAAAGCCTCGCCAACGAAGCAGCTCCTTCAGTGTCTGAGTAGCTCTCAGAGGCTTCTCTCTTTCAGGTTTACAGTGCATGCTCAGCCGCTCAGGTTTCCATTCAAGCCTTGGTTTCTTCGTTGCGTGTGTGCCTAGTCGCTCAGTCGTGTCCAGCCCTTTTCAACTACATGGACTGTAGCTCTCCAGGCTCCTCCGTCCATGGGATTTTTTTCAGCCAGGAATACTGAGGTGGGTTGTCATTTCCTTCTTCAGGGGATCTTCCCGACCCAGGGATTGAACCCGTGTCTCCTGCATTGGCAGGCAGATTCTTTCCCCTCTGAGCCATCTGGGAAACCCTTTTATTCACTGAGTCTGTTACAGGTTGCTCACTGAGGTTTATCAGGAGAGAGAGATGGAACTGGGAACCAGACAAGTCCCTAGCCTTCCTGGGACTTGTCTTCTACTGAGGAAGACAAGATACACGGGGAAACAAGTGAATGCATAATACTGTGGCAGGTAACAATAAAAGCACTGATGGAAAAGCAAGTTCCAAGACTGCGGAAGGGGAGAGCTTCTTTAGGTTGGGAGGCAAGGGAGCCCCCGTGAGGAGGTAACATTTGACACAGGCCTGACTGAACTGAGGGGACGAGCCCTGTGAATGGGGGAGGGGAGGGAGCAAAGGGCCTGCCGTGATAAGTGTGTGATATGTGAGGAATATCAAGGGGGTCTCAGAGGCTGAAGTGCAGTCAGGGGAGGGGGTAGGAAGTGAGGTCTGAGGGGTAGCCAGGAGTGCTGTGGTCTTGAAAGGGCCTCGTTCTGCAGGATTGCGAGCAGGGGTGTGATCTGATTTCAAGCCCTCACCCATCTGAGTTGCTGCCTTCTCTTTTCCTGGTTGGTCAAAGTCTCCGTCCGAGGCAGTAACCCAGACTTGTCTCCAATGTTCCAGGTGAAGCCTGATTTGAAGAGTAGAGCAGGGCTAACCCTCTTTAATTCTGGACATACTATTCCTCTTAATACCATCTAAGACCTCTCAGATTGCATTTTAGGAAGCCATTTATTGAATTTGCTACTTTCTTTGCACCTTCCACTCTTTTTTTTTTTCCCTGCAAACTGCACTCTTAAAGCACGCGCACCATCTGAGTATCTTCCTCATTCTCACCCTCATCCACCTTGGCCCAATACCTTCCAATATCATGGAGCTTCAGGGAACATCCTAGAACCCAAGTGGTAGCCTACTCAGAATACTGTCTTTACAGACACATTTTTGTATTTGTCTCATCCTGGTTCCATTTTAACATGCCAGGTTCCAAACACCCTAGGCTTGTTTGGATGGCTTTGGGGGGTCCAACCGTGGGATTTCCTCTCTACTAAATTCTATCTTCTAAGACTTGGCATCTAGTTTTAGTTTTTAAACATATTTTTGGACCCTAAAGTGATAGCATCTTAATGTATAAGCTATCTTTTCTGATGTCTTCAGGATGTCATTTATAAGAAGACTGTATTGCAGGAGGCTGAGACGGAGCCCTGTGGCGAGTCAACAGAGACCTCCATCAGAGTTGGAATGTATCCATTGCCAAGACTTTTGGGAAGTGATTGTTCAACCAGCTGCAAATCAATCTAATTGGCCCTATATCTACCCTACATCTCTTCATTACTCAACAAGGACACTAAAAGATTCTTGTCTAAAATACTGAGATGTACACGCACCCACCACCTTGACCTTCCAACCCAACCCTGCCGTAAAACAAAGAAATGAAGTCCTACATACACCTCACATTTGTATTTTCTTTGGCATCTCTCTTTTGCCAACTCTGGACTTTTCCTCCTGGCCTGAGGCTCCCCTAACATCAGACAGTGGCCATACCTAGAAGCTTGCTTCCTTCCTTGTTACTGTACTTGTACAATGTAGTTTTGTCTTCCTAAATGCATTATACATGCACTGAAAAGTTGTGCTAACTTGAATCATGTTTTAAGTATCAGTTCAGTTCAGTCCCTCAGTTGGCAGTCCAAGTGACCCACAAGAGTCTTCTCCAGCACCACAATTCAAAAGCATCAATTCTTCGGCGCTTAGCTTTCTTCACAGTCCAACTCTCACATCCATACATGACTACTGGGAAAACCATAGCCTTGACTAGATGGATCTTTGTTGACAAAGTAATGTCTCTGCTTTTTAATATGCTATCTAGGTTGGTCATAACTTTCCTTCCAAGGAGTAAGCGTCTTTTAATTTCATGGCTGCAGTCACCATCTGCAGTGATTTTGGAGCCCCCCAAAATAAAGTCTGACACTGTTTCCACTGTTTCCCCATCTATTTGCCATGAAGTGATGGGACTGGATACCATGATCTTAGTTTTCCGAATGTTGAGCTTTAAGCCAACTTTTTCACTCTCCTCTTTCACTATCAAGAGGCTTTTTAGTTTTTCACTTTCTGCCATAAGGGTGGCGTCATCTGCATATCTGAGGTTATTGCTATTTCTCCCGGCAATCTTGATTCCAGCTTGTGCTTCTTCCAGCCCAGCGTTTCTCATGATGTACTCTGCATAGAAGTTAAATAAGCAGGGTGCCAATATACAGCCTTGACATATACAGTGAACTTTTCATTCCATCAATTAAAAAAAAAATTTAGTTGCTCAGTCGTGTCTGACTCTTTGCAACCCCATGGACTATAGCCCACCAGGCTCCTCTGTCCATGGGATTCTCCAGGCAGGAATACTGGAGCGGGTAGCTGTTCCCTTCTCCAGGGGCTCTTCCCAAACCAGGGACTGAACCCAGGTCTCCTGCATTGCAGGTAGACTCTTTACTATCTGAGCCACCAGGGAAGCCCAATGTATAAAGGTATTGATCATTTCCTTGAAAAGTCTAACATCTCCAAATTGAAAACTCTTTTTGAAATACAAATATAAAAACAAAAGAAACAAACAAACAAAAAGAAATACAAATCTAATACTAATTTAGATTTTTGTTTACCTATACTCAATTTGTTCAAAATGTATCATGTCTTCAAACACAATAATAACAGGCCAAGGCTGCTGTAACTTGAAACACATGATGTGATTCAATATCTGGCATGTGATGGCCTCCTGCCAGGAAATTCTTTAACCTCAGATCTTCAGACTCAGTAAAATAAACAGTATTTTTTTTAATTGGTAGTTCAGTGAAAATAAACAAAAGCAGTTTCTACCTTGTTTGACATTGATCCTGAATTATTTTCAAGTCATCACTGTGCCCCCTTTTCAAACTAGATCACAAATCTTTTATTTTTATCATTTAAAATTCTGATTTATTTATTTAAAATAAAAGTTAACTTTTAAAAACAAGCAACATTCCTTTAAATATTCACATATTTCTTTTCCAAACAATAAATCAAACATATAATTCCCTAAACTTCCATACTTTGATTATAAACTTAAACATATCAAAATGTACATTAAAAGCATATCAGGTTTTCTTGGTAGCTCTCTGTAGTAAGCTGAATGATGACCACCTAAAGATATCTGGTCCTAATTCCTAAATCTTGTAAATGTTACTTTATAAGGAGCAATGGCCTTTGTTGGTGTGATTATGGATCTTTTTTTTTAAAAAAAAAAAAAGCAAAAGACTTTTAGTCCCTTTAATTGGCTATATCTAATCTTTTATATTTTAATTTTTATTTTTTTAAATTATGAAAGTATGATAACAATCACAGGAGACTTGGAAAATACAGAACAAGGTTACATACAGTTCTACTATATATTACAACTTTTTTAAAGTAGATAAATTAAGATTTTTAGTTGGAGTTTCAATATCAAACTCCCCAAAATTAATAGAATGAATATACAGAGAAGTAGGCGGATATAGTAGACCTGAAAAGCAATATGAACCAGTTCAACATAATTAAGATTTACACATTTTCACAGAACAGTAGGATACAAATTCTATTCATGTTCCCATAGACTGTAAACTAGGAGACACTGGAACATATTCAGGGACATAAAGCAATGTACAAAAATTTCATGGTCTAAAGGTATAGAAATCATACAGAATCTGTTCTCATCACTATGGAATTTTTAGAAATCACTATCAAAATATATTTGAAAATCACCCACATATTTGCAAATGACATTTACCAAGAAAGATCTTTGACTTAGCCCTCAAAAACTTCAATAAAGTTAGATTGAAAAAAAACACGTAGGGTGACTGCAGAGAAGAAAGCCTTTAAGTGAGAAATTAGTATCAAAATGAGAAATTAATAGTAAAGATAATTTAAACAAAATCCTATGTATTTAGAAATTAAGTGTCTACTTTTAAATGATGGGTGTTAGATCACAAATCTTGAGGAGGGCAGAGGTCACGCTAGTCTTACCCCTTACACCATCACAGAGTCCAGCACAACACCTGGAACATATAGAATAGGGGCTCAATACATGTTTCCTGAACAGATAAAATGAGCAATAAATGAAAGTTTGTGTACAAAAATAGTAGCCATTCACAGTTTTGCCCATAATCAAATAGAGACATGCCCAATGCCTTCTAAAAGAGAAATTTGGGGGCAAAAATCACCATCTCAAATAGATAAATAATAGCAATAATCTCAAAGTACGTGCGTGCTAGGTCACTTCAGTTGTATCCTACTCTTTGCAACTCTATGGACTGTAGCCCACCAGATTCCTCTGACCATGGGATTCTCCAGACAAAGAATACTGGAGTGGGTTGCCAGGCCCTCCTCCAGGGGGTCATCCCAACACAGGGATCAAACCTGAGTCTCTTATATCTCCTGCATTGGCAGGTGGGTTCTTTACCGCTACCATTTTGGTCTCAGTACACCTTTACGCTATTAAAAATTATCAAGAACCCCAGAATTTTTGCTTATACAGGACACACCCATCAATATTTTGGGTTTCCCAGGTGGAACTATCGATGACAGGGAATGTGTCACTCAAGAATTTAGGCAAATTCAGCCTCTAGAGTAACCCCGACTCGCACCTACACCGACCGCTTTTCTATAAGAACAGTTAATTGGAATGATTCCTAGGAAAGTCACCTTGGGAAGTGACTTTTCACTGCACTTCATTCTCCTGTTTGGGACCCTCAGCCTGCTCACGGGCCTACCTGTGGCCACCTTGCTTGGATCAGGTTGTGTGCCTGATCCAGGCTGGGCAAATCGCATCCTCCCATCTGAGAATTTGGTACTGGGCTGAGGACAACCAGTTGCTTGGCTAATAATCTCTGTAGGAGATATTAGTGGTCATAATAGTGGTCATCATAGAGGGATCATCTCCCACCCGGTCCAGCTGCCCACCAAGAGGAAGAAACAAGGTCGACTGCAGAAAGAGAGAGAGAGAGGCATCAGGCACAAAGCTGGAGAGGGGTCCTTCCTGGCTAGGTGGCAGCCACCTGTCCTGGGCCTCAATGAGACATGGCTTTATCTATGTACTTCCCTTCCCACTTCAGCCAGTTTAGGTTGGTGACTTGCAACCCAAAGGTCTTAATTAAGGCAAAGACAGAGCCAGAAGCATCCATGGGTCTTTCTCGACAGCCAGGTGCCTTAAAGGATTCTGGAGAGCTCTGCAGGCCCTAGATACACATTTACTTTCTGAAGACTCGACCAGACAAAAACATCTTTCCAATCCAAGGCCAACGAGATTAGGAAATAGCATTTCCTCCAGCTTTCCAGCCCCCGAGGGCAAATGTACAGATGACTGCAGTTGGCAATTGACTCTGTGGGTTAGTATTTGCTGAGGGCACACACCCAGGGACTTGAGCGACAGAAATCCCCAGATGCCAGGCAGGAGGCTGGCCCATTAAGCTTCCAAGCACTGGCCTGTCCTCCCTCCCTTAAGTCAGCACTCACAGTAGCCCCAGCCCACCATGACTGGTAGGATGACCCACTTTTAAAAGTGCCAATTTTTAGCAGCTGGAAACAACATAGAGGGAGGTGAAGATGCCAGAGGATGGATTTCTCTCTGTGTGTGCATGCTAAGTCACTTCAGTTGTATCTGACTCTCTGTGGCCCCATGGAATATAGCTCGCCAGGCTCCTCTGTTCATGGGATTTTCCAGCCAAGAATACTGGAGTGGGTTGCCATTTTCTCCTCCTGGGGATCTTCCCAACCCAGGGATCGAACCCACGACTCCCACATCTCCTGCATTGCAGAAGGCTTCTTCACAGCAAGGCCACCAGGGATTTCTCTTTACCAGTTTTCAAAAGATGCTCTAGGACCAGGGACCCATTCCAAGGAGGTAACACGACAGCCATGCAAAGCTGGTGCAGCTGGAGCAGCTGGGTGACAGTCGGTTAGTCTACACAGCTCCCTCAGTTTTTACAGCTGCAGAATGAGGAGGTAGATGTAGACGGTATTTAATATCCTTTTCATCCTCAACTTTCTACAATCTTTGTGCGCTGGAGAGATTTACACAGAACTTCATCTTGTTTTTATTACTCATAGTTCATCTTCCTCTGACAGAGCCAGCGGCAGCCTGTGCAGAAGTAAGTGGCTCTCTCTTCCAGGATGATTTAAGAGGCGTTGACAACCCCAAGCACCTTCCTCACGTTCTGTCACAGCCCAGGCCCAAAGCTTGCCCGTCCCAGAGCCAGCCCTGGGATCTGAGCATGGTCTATCAATTGTGGTTCAGTCACTCAGTTGTGTCCAGCTCTTTGTGATCCCACGGACTGTAGCATGCCCAGCTTCCCTGTCCTTCACCATCTCCGGGAGCCTACTCCAACTCATGTCCTTTGAGTCGGTGATGCCATCCAACCATCTCATCCTCTGTTGTCCCCTTCTCCTCCTGTCCTCAATCTTTCCTAGCATCAGGGTCTTTTCCAATGAGTTGGGTCTTTTCCAATGAGTCAGCTCTTTGCATCAGGTGGCCAAAGTATTGGAGCTTTGGCTTTAGCATCAGTCCTTCCAAGGAATATTCAGGGTTGATTTCCTTTAGGATTGACTGGTTTGATCTCAAGTTTTCTCCAACACCACAGTTCAAAAGCATCAATTCTTTGGCGCTCGACTTTCTTTATGGTTCAACTCTCACATCTATACATGACTACTGGAAAAACCATAGCTTTGACTAGAAGGACCTTTGTTGACAAAGTAATGTCTCTGCTTTTTAATACACTGTGTAGGCTAGTCACAGCTTTTCTTCCAAGGAGCAAGCATCTTTTAATGGGATCTGTTGATGGTCCCCATCAAAAGGCAGATACCTACATTCCCCATTGTTTCTCAGGGAGAGTATTAGCCTGGACTCCCCTCTGGATTCCCTAGAAACAGTACTGAGAATGGGATTCGGCAGAGGCGCTGTGGCCAGAAGGGTCTGGGGCCCAGGGCACGGTGGTTGCAAACCCACCTGGGTGGTCAAGTGTGCAGGTAGCGAAGGCTCCAGGGGGAGATGAAGAAGCAGCTCTGAGTCCACTGCACTGGCCACTGGCTGAGACAGGAGAGTGGTCAGGTTCATTTCTCTCGCCTGAGTCTCTTCTCCTCTTCAGGGTGCCCAGCGGGAAGTAGAAGAGTCTCCGGTCACCCTCCACAGGTCCCTCCTCCAGTCAGGGAACACCTGCCCTTAGGCCCCCAGAGATCATCCTGACAACAAGATGAGGGAAGGTGGCCACCCTGGAGACAGTGGCCTGATTCTGCTGTGGCACAGTTGCCCAGAACCGCAGGTGCCCCTTGCATTGCAGGGGTTCATGGCTGCTGCCCGCTGGCACCAGCTTCCTTCCTTTCCTGGCTGTCTGCCTAAGAACACAGCTCACTATGGCACCCGCCCACTCCAAAGACAAGGCTTGAGTAGAACGTCGCTAGCAGTCTCCAGCGGCTAAGACCCTGTGCTAACAATGCAGGAGTCCAGGTTCCATCCCTGGTCAGGGAACTAACTAGATCCTGCAAGCTGCAACTGAGAGTTCACATGCCTCAAGTATGACCCGGCACAGTCAAATAAGTAAATACACAAAAATAAAGAAAAAAAAAGGGCTTGTGTGTCAGGTTGTACTAATCCCCATTTCTGGTGGCTTCTGCTCTTAAACCATAAAAAAGGAGAAAGGATAACCAGGAAGAGAACTTCTTAGTGCTCCTATGGGGGGATTTATTTATCAATATGGGAGCTGTATGAGGTTTAGGAATAAATGAGCCATCAGATAGCACCCTGAGGTATTATTCTTCGACACAGTACCTTAAACACGGATTCCCCTGCACTGTATTGGAACAGATGTCACACATTACATTAGAGAACCAAGCTTCCCACGGACTTTCTTAGAAGGCTAGGCTTGTCAAATCTTTATCTCATTTGTGGGTGAGGATTAGGTTATGTTCTGGTAATTTATGGGTGTGTAGATATTAAGTAGAAGTAAAAACAGCAACGGAAGCAAAAACCATCCTTAGCAATGTCTTGAAATTTTCTGAGAAGAAACTGTGGAAGAGCTCGAGAGAACCAGGTGTGTTTTATATTTCCTGGGGATAAACAGGAAAGGAACACACGTGTACGGAGGACTACAAGCGTTCCATCACCACCTTTCTCCTTAGTCTCCAGAGCAAACTTGTAAAGTACCCAAAGGGCCCAAATTCCAATTATTCCCAGGGGTTCTCCATGGTCCAGCAGAGGTTTCTGGGTATGTTGCATGAGTCCCATTAAACCTTCAAGTTTAACTCAGCTTGGCTGGTTTCCCGCTACTGTAGATTTCCTTTGCAAGAGAACAGGAACTGGGGGAATTGAAGAACTCTTATTGGGTAGTCTAGCAATTTTGCACCGGGACACACCAGCCTGGGGCCTAGGGAATTTCCCTAATGAACCCCTGGGAGACTTGGGTTAACTGCAGGCAGGCATAGCTCCTCCAGCACTCAACTCTGGAGAGGGTCTAGGAATCCAGAGACTCCTGCTAATGAAAGGTCTGCTCAACATCCTAGGGCTAAAGATGAACCGATTACTTCCACTGTGAAACAGGAATCTGCAAAGAATTCTGAGCACTTACTTACCTGCAAATCTACCTGCCTGTCCTGCAAACAAGGTGTGCTAAAGCCGAACCTTTTGTCTGAACCAGCCAATACTAGGTCACAGTAGAATATGGGTTAGGAGTCACAAACATCTAGGTTTGAACCCTGGGTGGGCTACCAAGAGCTGTGTAACCTCACCCAAGACACTCAGCCTGTCCCCTGCCTCAATGTCCTCGTGTGCAAATGGGAATAAAACAGACTCACACTATCTGGAGCTACTGAGTCTGAAGAAGTGGGAAACGAGTACGTGCGGCCTCATTTCTGCAGGCAGAAATACCACACACTTCTTTCCCTGGGGTTTCGAGGTCCGGGCCACCTGGTCGGTACACCGACCGGCCTGCGGCGCAACTCCGCCCTAAAGGACCCTCCATCCCCGGCCGACCGCACCAACTTGCTCCCCGCTCTCTCTTGCCTCCCTCTCTGTCCCATCTGGCGCTCTCACAACACTTTCTAAAACAGAAAGTACTACCGCCCTTTAATCCGTGCTCAACGTCAAGGGCAGAATCGTCACGAAAGAGAGCAGCCCGGCTTTCCGGGCGCGGACGGGCAGGGCTAGAGGCCGGTCCCGGGCAGCTGGCGAGGCCAGCCCGCTTTCCCCAGCCGAATTCCAGATTCGGAGCCTGGGACCACACTCAGACCGAGCGTGTGTGCTACGGCCGACACCCGGGAGCAGCCCGCAGCCCTGGGGGGCCGGGGCGCGGAGATCGGGGAGGAGGGGTGGGAAAGAAGATGGGGAGAGGGGAGGTGGAGGAAGGAGGCAGGAGGTGAGAGGAGGAGGGGAAGGGGAGGGCGTGGACCCCTCCCCGGCGAAGCCGGAGGGCCGGTGGATGCAGACCGCGAACACTGCTCTGGGACAGCGGCCCCACTTTGGAAGAGTAGGGTAGCACGGCGGGGCTTTCCTGGAACAAGCGAAAACAAAAGAGGCGAAAAACAACAACCATCAAACCAAGCGCCGGCCGCCCCGCCCCACCCCGCCCGGGCCTCGGCGGCAGCAGCACCGGCGGCGGCGCCGGGCACATCGGGGAGCGGGGCCCGTGGCCCTCGGGACGCAGGGGGCGCGCCCCGGGGCCCCCGGTCGCACAGTCCGGGAACTGGGCTCCGTCAGACTTCCGGGAGGCAGGAGGCTGCTCTTCTCCAAAATCCACCAGACTCCTCTGATGCGCTTTTCTTAACAGTGGAAAACTACAAGAAAAAAACAAAAAAAGTCATGAAAATAAGTGAGAATAGAACCCACCGGCTTCACTTCCATGGAGGCGTTCTGTTGAGTCTTGAAATTCGGAGTCTTTGCGGGTGAGCCTTGCGAGCGCCTTTCTAATCCATCCACACTGATGCGTGTGCGTCTCTGCTGTGTTTTAACACTGGGTGATGGTGACGTGGTGACATCGTGTGAAGTTGATTTGGTGATGATTTCTGCTTTGGGCCGGTTACCTTGCTTCACTTGATAACACGACGTAAACGCATACACGTTGCAAAAAGAAATGCACAGAAGGAGCAGTAGCGTTTTAACTCTACCTTAAAATAGATGAGGCGCCCTAAGGCGCTGCCAGCACGGAAAGAATGAAGGGTTAAAAGCGACAAATAGTCATTCTCCATAAGTTGACATTGTAAATCATTAAATAAAAGGGACGAAAACCCTATTCGTTGTTATAAATTTACAGTTTTAGAAAGTGTGTCATTACATCATATGTGGTGAATCACATTATCAGGTCTGTATGTGAGAAAGAATTTCTGCTCTGAAATAGAGCAGCTTTAATGCTTTAAGTGCCAAGAAGTGCTTCTTAGGAAATTTCCAAATGCAATCAATTAATACAAAACAGATGCAGTAGGGGGAGCTTACTAAAACTGAGGGCTCTTCTCCCAAAGAATGCACCCCATTTTCCTTTCAAATGAGCGTGGAAGTCATTCATTTTCAGTTGGCCAATGTGGTTTGACGATCACTCCAAAATCAGAATGGGGCATCTTTTCCATGGTACTTTAATAGAAAGGCCCAATTCAGTTTACAAAAATGTCTTTGGGCCAGGTCTCATTCACCTGCATAAAATCAAAGACGCAGTGATGTGTGTTTTATCACATTGAACAGCAGCACTGATAGGATGGATGTTCACGGGAACAGGATGCCCAGACAGAGGTTTCACTGAATCACATCCTAGCTAATGCATGCAGAAAGGTCCCTGGGAGGTAGGATGTAGGCTGGTGCTCCATCCTCCACTCCTGTTTTCCAGGCCTGTTTGTTTGCCCTTTGAAGTGTGTTTTAAACTTTTGAATTCGTTATCTGTATTAAAAATCAGGATATTTCACAGGGAAAGCTGGACTTTTGGCTTCTCTTTGAAATCTGAGAAGACCTGGAGCAGAGTGGCAGTGTCAGAAGTGACCGTTTGTGTGCCCATGAGCACTCGCATACACACACACCCCTGTTGTCCTCTTAAGGATACTTGTTTGCCCTGTACCCTGAGTTTTCTGATCCTGGACAAACTACTTCATCTATTGTTCAGCCATTTTATGAGGATCATTAAAGTCATAGGTGGTTTTGACACTCTCTGTCTAGATCTAATGCATGTATAAAACCTCAAATCTTGACTTTCAGAAATTCATCTTGACAGATTCAGCAAATCAGAAACTGAATAAAGACAGACACAACAGAATGTCCTGACTCCTCCATGGGGCATTTCCCCAAAATGCAGCAAGACACAGGGGAGCATGTGGTCTCAGCAATTAAACTATGTACCTGCTAGGCAATGTTAGGCAAGTTATTTATTATCCTAACCAGCCCAAGTTATTTACTATCCTTACTTCCCTGGTGGCTCAGATGGTAAAGAATCTGTCTGCAGTGCAGGAGACCCAGGTTCGATCCCTTTGTCAGGAAGATCCTCTGGAGAAGGGCATGGCTACCCACTCTAGTATTCTTGCCTGGAGAATCCCATCCATGGAGAGGGGGCTTGGGGGCGACAGTCCATGGGGGTCTCAAAGAGTTGGCCACAACTGAGCAACTAACACACCAGCACGATTCTGTAAAGCAATTATCCTTCAATTAAAAATAAGTAAATTTAAAATAAAAAAATACATACTAAAACTATCGCTTTGAATTACTGAATATTGAGTTATTATATGTGAAAGAATTTTGAACAGCCCCTGGTCCATAGGAACCACCCCAAATATTAATTTCTCCTGCCCTTGGGATTTCAGTTGCTAATGCAGTTTCTTGAGAGAGAATTATTACTAGATTCTACTTTAGTAGAATTCAGCCTTTGGTACCTGCAGGAGATTTATCTGGAAACTCACTTATAATGCTAGTTTCAGGGTCCTGCTTCTAAGATTTTGATATAGGAAGTCTCAAATAGGGCCCTGGGGTTTCACATATTAACATTTAATTCTGGAGTACAAGTTCTCAGGCCTCAGTCTGACAGTCCCTGTCCTGGACTTCCCCTTGGCTTTCGAGGGAGAGAGGTGGGAATGGAGGCCTGGGCCTAGTCCCAGGCTGTCCCGGCCAGCCTGCTAGTCCGGCAGCTAGACTGGACCCCTCCCTGGATCCCTCTTGCCAGCTCCTGGACTCCCAGGCATTTACTGAGAAGCTGCTGGAAGCACCCTGAGCTGGCACCAAGCACGCAAGACAAATGAAGCGGTTCCTGTCCACAGGAAGCCCCGGGCACTAAATTCCAAAGTCAGGCCTGGCATTTGGGTCCCAGCCTCTCACAGGTGGCTCAGCCAGTGAAAAATCATTCTGCAATGCAGGAGACGTGGGTTTGATCCCTGGGTCAGAAAGATCCCCTGAAGAAGGGAATGGCAACCCATTCCAGTATTCTTGCCTGGAGAATCCCATGGACAGAGGAGACTGGCGGGCTATAGTCCATGGGGTCAAAATGAGTCAGACAGGACTGAGGGACTAACACTTCCATTTCTGCTTCTCCTACGGCCCAGCATGTAATACACACCATTCCAAGTGACAGTGTTCCCAAAGATGCTCCCCAATACCATCAGCACTGACCCTCCCCCCAGCACTGCACTCCACACCAGGATAGAGCGACTTCTGCCTTCCCCAGGACACTTAGCACAGCACTGCTTAGGTGCTCATTATATATTCATAGAATCTAACTCATCAAATATTTATGAGCCAGGAACTCTTCCAGAAACTGGGGATAATAGCCGAGAGCCAAATGTAAAACCCCTGCCCACGTGGAACTTCCCTTCGAGTTGGGGAAGAAAGGCCATATAAACAAGTGATTCTGCACGCTGGGGTTGGGGGTTGTGGTCTGTACCCTGCCATTGGCTGCAATCTTGTTTGCTCTCACTAATACCTCCGTTCCCTGCCAAGTGGCCTTCTTTCCCAACCCCAGTCTACACAACCCTTACTCGGCGGCAATTCTGTCCGAGGCCAAAGAGCAAACTGGTTATTTTATTGTGTCTTGAATCAAAGTATCTGCATATCTCTTCTAGGCGTGAACCAAGTTCAGCCATTTGTTTCCAAATGCCAGAAGCTTCCACAAAAAGTGAAACTTGTATATTCTCTTACAAAGTCTTAGGAAGAAGGCTTGATAGAAGCCTGGTGACTCCTCTGTTCCATCGCTTTTCTTTTTACGCTTCTTAGCTATTAGTGAAAGTGTTAGTCACTCAGTTGAGTCTGACTCTTTGCAACCGCATGGACCCACCAGGCTCCTCTGTCTATGGAATTCTCCAGGCCAGAATACTGGAGTCGGTAGCCATTCCCTTCTCCAGGGCATCTTCCTGACCCAGGGATTGAATCCGGGTGTCCTGCATTGTAGGTGGGTTCTTCACCATCTAATCCACCAGGGAAGGCCTTATTAGCTATTATGCCAAGTATAAAAGTAACTCTGACTACTTTACATTCATATTCTGTAGCTTCATTTGAGTAGACTTTTAATAATGTATCAGTAAAAGGTAATCTTACCTTTAGACATGTGATTTTGCAGAGAACATTTTGCTGCATTCTTACTGGGCTCTTTGTATTTTTCTGGGTCTGACACTTATTATAGAGAAATACAAGTCCAATTTTGTCATAAAAATGAGAGAGGATTTCAGTATTCTATCAAGTGAGTTACATCTAAAAATTCAGGTAAAGAAGTATAATTTTCATTTCTTCTCTAAAGAGGCAACTTTTTGTGAAAATGCCCCCAAATGTATTATTTCTCTCTCTCCGAATGTGTATATTTTTATTTATTTTATTCTGCCCCCCCCAACCCCCGAACTATGTGGCATGCTGGATCTTAGTTCTCCAAACAGGGATTGAACCCATGCTCCCTACAGTGGAAGAACAGAGCCTTAACCGCTGGACTACCAGGGAAGTCCCTGTATATTTTTATATCTGACCCCTATCTGGGATCATCTTTGGCTCTCAATTGCATACATTTTATCATTTCCCGAGTCTGTAAGACTTCCTGTTGAAAAATATGAACTGGGTCAGTGGAAATTCTTTGGGAAGACAACTCAGACACCTAGGATTTCCTTTATGCTATGAAATGCAAGATAAACAATTTGATTTGGACATAATATCATTCTTTGGTCTGGCAACTGGTGAATAAGCAGGGAGAGTTAAAATGTGTTGGCCCATGGATGATCATCTAGCGTGTGGCCAGTTGCTGGGCTTCGCACAATTCCAGACTGCTCAGTCAGAGCTGAATTTGAGAGTCTATATATGTGCACTATTGAAAGTGGCCATTAATAGATTCAACCACCATCAGAGCCACTGGAGTGCTGAAACCATAAGATGTGGCTACTCTGATACCAGAACTCAGACTACCAGAATTATTATATCAGGATATTAACACATGGTCCAAACCAGAACCCAAAGTTTACTAAGAAATCCTGAAAGGAAAGAAATTACATGCTCTATTCCTTTCTAGTCCCCTTTTCTCCCGCCTGGGAGTGTGGGTGGAGACGCCAGGTGGAATAAGAGTGAAATTTTTTTAACACGTATCTATTTATTCATCACGCCAGGTCTTTGTTGCAGCATGCAGGATCTTCTTTAAGGCACGCTGAATCTCCCGCTGTGGCATGTGAACTCTTAGTTGGGTGTCTTTAGGCTAAAGGTTGAGACAGTAAGAAGGTAAGGTATAAAGGGCTCAGATGACACTTGTAAAGGGAACAAACAGATGCAAATTTCACAGGCAAAATAAGGTAGCTTTTCCAGTTCTAGACTGTGCTGAGCTGCTCTGGAGTAAGGCATTGTTTATCAAGTCTAGGCTTTCATCCCCCTTAATAACGTTGTCAAGGGCTCCCCACCACCTTTTCAGGAAGATCGTTAACAAGCACACTGGGACTCCGGCACTCACTGTTAGTGACTGGTGATAGGATTTCTCCTGTAGTACAGATGTGCATAGATTTCTTCACTCTCCCACTCTTATGATGTTATTTTAGAAACTGAGCTGTTCAAGGTTGTGTTTGAACACTTTTTGAACAAGAACTTTAATTAAGCAATCAAAAAGCTTAAGCTCACAGTTTTTAATAACTGAAACCAGTGTCTAATTTTTCATATCTAAAATCTATAGACACTATTATCAGCCTTGCTAGCTTCTTTTACTTTCAGCTTGTGGAGAAAGTTTTCCTTCTTCTTCAGTTGTCTTTTTCACATCTGGTAAGACCAGCTCTTGTGATTATCATCAGTTGGAGGAAACCCATACACCACAGAGGGCAAATGAACTCACCAAGTTGCCAAGAATTCTAGGGATTTTCTCTCTTCCCTAGTCACTGTCACAGCCAATGCCCTTTTTTTTTGGCTGCACTGGGTCTTAGTTTTGACATGTGGGATCTAGTTCCCTGACCAGGAATTGAACCTGGGCCCCCTGCACTGGGAGCTTAGAGTCTCAGCCACAGGACCACCAGGGAGGCCCTGCCAATGCCTCCTTTAAAGATGTGTCTTCATTTCATTGCCATACTAGGTGGCTAAGAGTTTTCTGGTCAATTTGGTAAACTTTGGACTATCTTAGAATTTAATTGGCTCAATAAAATGGCCAAAGGATCCATATTTGTACATATGGATGATCAATGATACAGGCTGATTATAGCAGGTGGGCCGATCCTCCTGTTAGTCTGGGGATGTGTTTGTGTGAGCTACTGTGTTTTTGTTCTGTATGGTGAGGGCTACCGGTGTGGGTAAGTTTCCAAACTGCCCGAGAAAATGGGAGAACAGAATCAGAAAACACACGGCTCTAGCTGAAAAGGGAGCTTAAAGGCGATTGGACTGTTAAAGGAACTGTACAGTTGTTTCACATGCAAAGCATACAGCAGGGGCAAGAACTAAGGCGGTTCCAACCAACTTCTATGATTATTTTATTGAATTGGAGCGACTATGATTAAGGGGAAACTTTTGTTTAGAACCGATCATTGCCATGCAGTGATTACTAGCATTAGCTGGTATAAGGGTGCATCCCAAGCTGCCAGTGTGTGAAACAAGCTTGTTCAATCACCCACTGTACTCCCTTCCTTCTCTACCATTTTGTCTCCAGTACGAGCATCTAAGACAGAAAAAGTGAAGACTTGGAAAGTCAGCTTTCACCCAAACAGAAGGAAAAAAATTTTAAATGTCAAGTGGGCTTAGATGTGGGTCTTGCCACTTGGGGGCATTTTTTTCACAGTTAGGATGGAGGTGGGGGTGGTCAGAGGGGCTCAAATCTACTTCACAAATTTCACCTCAGAAGCTAGAGCTATCTTTCAAGTAGACTTTTCTGCTTCCTAGTAACTGGACTGTAGATTTATCATGAGAAAAATTTTCTACAAGCTTTCCCGAATATATTTAATTTTTTATTTATTTATTTTTGGCTGTGCTGGGTCTTTGTTGCTGTGCAGGTTTTTCTCTCATTGTCATCTTCCTGCACCAGGAATCAAACCCGTGTCCCCCTGAATTGGCAGGCAAATTCCTAATCACTGGACCACCAGGGAAGTCACCAGAATATATTTTTATTTTCACTTTGTTGGCTTGGGAACGGTGAGTAAACACTAAATGATTTCCCTTCAACTAGATTATGGACCATTTGGTAACAGAGCTTAAGAGACTTCCAAAATGAATAAACACCTGCTGCTATTTAAATAGTCAATCTTCAAGCTGATTCAGAAACCACCCAGGCAGGTATTCTGAGTCCCTGTGTGACTGGAGATGTGGCACTGACCTTTCTTCAGGCCAAAGGGAAGTTAATGTTTCTCTCTCCCATTAGCTTGTGGCGGTGCCTTGAGAGTAGAAAAAAAATAGATATGACAAAGTCCAGTGCAGAATTTTTAAATGCCACAGGGAAAACCAGGTAATAAGCACTCATCTTTTGTGAAATGTAGCTGCCGTGTGAAAGACTCAGGGCATGCTGTCTTCTTGGCTCAGGGACACACAGATCCAACTTCCTAGAATTCAAAACCAAAGGTAGGAACAACACAGTGGAAGGTTTTAAGAAAGAACACAGGGTGTCCTTTTTAGACCCATGAGGCAAATCCTGTTCTTTTCTGATGTCTCTGGAAAGAAACTGTGGTCTACACAAAGATGTCTTTTTGCTGATGCTGCCAGAAAGAAAACTCTGTGTTCACATGGCAAAACGTGTTTTCAAATGCAATTTCACCTCAAAAAGTGAGCCTCCTAAGGGAGGCTTTGGCTACGTGTCATTACTGGCTTTGGGAGGGGACCCTGGCTTCGTCTTTTGTTCTTCTCACCTGTTGCTCCTTCTCTAAACATGCATACTCATGCCAGGTGAGGTCTCTTGCTGGAGGGACATGTGCGTGCATACTCTGGGCTGGAGTGGCTGTCCCTGAGCATGAGTCCTTTGATGACACACAGTTGTCTGATGAGCCAGTTGGAAGCACCTTCCACCACTTCACAGACATGCTTAATCTGAAGTCGGCCTGGCTAGAATTCTAGCCACAGAGAGACCAAGCCTTCATCAAGGAGGAATTGTCTAAAAGGTCAGCAGGCAAAACTTAAGTGAACTTAACTTCATTTCTTCTTGATGCGAACACCATGCTAAATACAAAACCCCACAGAAGTAAAAAAATGAGAAATGGGCTTTGCCATGGATGCACCTTAAAGAGGTGATTAAGGTGCTGCAGGCGGCTGGCCAGCTGGTCTTCATGGAAAACAGAAGGAGGTGGAGGGGGGGACTTCCCTCGTGGTCCAGTGGCTAAGGCTCTGGCTTCCAGATCCCACATGCCACAACTAACAGTTCATATGCTGCAACTAAGACAAATAAATAAATAAAATAAAAGATTTTTTTTTTTTTAAAAAAGGAGGTGGTGGGGCGTGGGAGTGCATTCCCAAGTCACCCTTTAAAGTTTAAGTCTGCCCCTCAGATGTGGGAATGTGCTTTGCAGTAGCTACCAGAGGTGGACAGAAAAGTTTAAAGGTTTGTTTGGGGTTGTGTTTGGCTGGTTAGTTGGTGTTTTGATCTTGCCAAAGTAGCCATGTAGTTTGAGAAACATAACTTAGAAACCACCAATGCCTGCCTCCAGATTAAGGTACTCTTAGATTCCCATGGAAGTTTTGGAGAAGCAGACATTTAATTTGCTTATTATGCTTTCATTAGTTTATCCAACCAACTTCACAGAGCACCTATGATGTCCCAAGGCACTTGGCTTACTACTGGAGACCCTAGGGACTCATGGAGACCCTAATCCTGGCCTAGGCAGCCTCTGGCCCTTTCTCCATGCAGGTTCTGCACTTGTGGTTCCAGGTGAATTTGCCCATTGTGAACATTAGAATCAGAGACCACTGATTTCTTGCACTCATCAACAACCTATTCTCACCCACAATGCTGTCTAGATATAAGAGACTCCAGTGGCCTGTTTTCAAAGACTTCATTTAGAAATACACTTAGAAAAATAAATAAATAAAAATACACTTGGAGGATTTTCCTGGTGGTCCAGTGGTTAAGAATCCACCTGCTGATGCAGGAGACACGGGTTCGATCCCTGGTCTGGAAAGAGTCCACCTGCCTGGGGACAGCTAAGCTGGTCCACACTCCTGAAGCCCGCATGCCTAGAGCCTGGGCTCTACAACAAAAGAAGGCACCGCAATGAGAAGCCCTCGCATCACAACTGGCGAGCAGCCCCTGCTCTGGCAATTAGAGAAAGCCCGTGCACCCAAAAAACTAATAATAAATAAATAAAAATTTAAATACATTTGGAAAACAAAAAGTAAAACAGCAGACTTTTTAATTCTAAAATGAGGTGTGTTCCTGGGCACCTGTCTCTTTTAGGGTACCTGCTACAGCAGAACAGAAGAGGGGAGGCGGGGGGAGCCCTGCGGGGGTCCTCAGTTCATCATCTCAGAATCATCATGCTGCTTCTCCACCGATGAGAGGCCTAGGAGGCCACCATGCACGAAAGGCCACAGAGGCAAATCCAGCTGTCATGGCTTCTCACAGTGTAAGCAGACAGACTCGTTTCTGCACAGGAGAAAAAGCCTTACAGATAACCAGACTAGCCAGAGCCTGGATGCGGAGGTCAAAGTCCAGTCTTGAGTTGACCCCTCTGGGACTGGCCGTGGGCTCTGGCCAGTCACCTTATGACTCTGAGCTGCGTTGTCCTCACTTGTAAAACGAGAGCTTCGTGCTGGATGATGCCTGACAGCCCTTCTCTTTGGAACCTTCTAGCATCTGTGAAAAAGGGGGCAGCAGGCAGGGTGTTCTGCAATTTTAATTCATTGATTGGGCAGTCCACCAATGATTGAAGTTGCTTCAATGCTGAGATTAGAATAATTGTGGTGAGGCTTCGAGGTTAATGATTAACTAAAATAAATGAGCCATTCACACCTCTGCCAGCCATCTCCTTTCAACTCTCAACAGGAGAACAAAGAGCAAACAGTGATGAATTAATTCACAAGCAAAGATTATTTTTGGCAATTAGAAGAGTCAGACGCTTCTATTTACATATACCCCTTACATACATAAATAGGTGTATACATTTATAACTGTGTATCTCCATGGTCCCATTTGTCATTAAATGTGAATTTTCCCCAAAATTTATAAATAATAAAATTATAATAGTATGCGTTATATTTACTGAGCACATATTATGTGCTACACGCTGTTAAGAACTTATTTGCATTGTCAATAACTTCTTAAATAATATCTATCTATGTATTTATTTTTGGCTGTGCTGGGCCTTCGCTGCTACCCACGTTTTCCCTGGTTGCAGCGAGCAGGGGCTACTCTCTAGTTGTGCGTGGGTTTCTTACTGCGGCGGCTTCTCCTGTCGTGGAGCATGGGCCCTAGGGTGCGTGGCCTTCAGCAGTTGCAGCTCGCGCGCTCTAGAGCGCCCGCTCAGCAGCTGTTGGCGCACACCAGCTTAGTTGCTCTGTAGCATGTGGGATCTTCCCAGATCAGAGATCACACCCATGCCCTTACATTGCAAGGCAGATTCTTAACCACTGGCTACACTAAGGAAACCCTGTCATTAACTTCTTTTCATTAATGTCTTCTGTTTCCAGTCTTAACACCCACAGTTGATTTCTCAAAATACGGAAGTTCATAAAGTTTATTGCAAACATCTCACCTGGCAGGCATAACTGTTTGAGTGTAGAGAAATGATATTTCATAAAAAGGCCTCCAATTTTTCTGAACTTTTGGGCAAAGCCTTGCTGGACAGGCACGAATTTGATGGTGTTTATGTCTAGTGGTGGCGATTCTGCCTCTAAATAACTCTCTTTGGGAGAGAGAGAGAGAATCATGGAGTTTATAGAGAGTGGGAAATATTTTCATCTCTACTGAGATCGGGAGAAAAAAAAATCTCACGAAGGTTCAAGGAAAATTTTCCCAGCAATAAGGGTTATATTTGATAAGTTACTATGATACTTGAATCACAGCTTCTGGACACAGATTATAAAATAAATTTTTACAGATCTGAGACAATTCAGGTGTGGGTCTTTCTGGCTGGATCATACATAATCCATACTAGGACTGAAACTTCATGGGATCACTGTTTTCCTTTCTGCCTGCCCATGCAGAGCACCCAAGCAGTGATGAAACATTCAGTAGCATAAGGGACGTGTTTCATATTATGATGATTATAATTCTACATGTTTTCCCAAAATGTACAAATATAAAATGTGCTATGTTCTACTCATATGCTTGCATATGGAAAACAGAAATAAAAATTGTTTACTCTGGCTACAACAAATGTCATTCTCTTGCTTGGTGGCTTTTGAGTTCCTTCAGCCAAACCAAACACATAGCTTCTCAAGATACCAGAATCTGCATTTAATCCAGTAATGAGTTTCTCACTCCAAGTATTTCCGTCTTTTAATGACTACATTGTTAAATAAGAAATGGATAATGTCAACCTACCCAATAGCAGCAGTAGTAGTTGTTGCTGTTTCATAAGTAATTTAGGAAAGCAACTGAAGCATAAAGAAGCTACATTATTTATTACAGTAGTCTCCTCTCCTGGACATTGTAATAATCTTCAATATTAATGCCTTCCTTACAAGTGTATCGTTAGGAAATTGAAATCAAGGGGTTAAATTGATAAATTAAACAATTATGAAATCTTTTCAGGTGAATAGTTGATTTTATCATCAAACCAAAAGACTGCCTCATTTCCTGCATGCATTATTAAATATTTATCTAACATGTATTGATGTATTCTTAACTGTTGTAGTGCACTCATGCATGCTAAGTTGCTTCAGTAGTATCCCACTCTTTTGCAATCCCACGGACTTTAGCCCACCAGGCTCTTCTGTCCATGAGATTCTCCAGGCAAGAATACTGGAGTTGGTGGCTGTGCCCTCCTCCAGGGGATCTTTCTGACCCAGGGGTCAAACTCAAGTCTCTTATGTCTCCTGCATTGGCGGGCAGGTTCTTTACCATTAGCACCACCTGGGAAGCCCAATTGTTGTAATGTCTTCTTCAAATGATTTGCTTTGAGAGTTATACACAGCATGATTCAGTTTTCCTAAATCAAGTGCAAGCTTCAGTTCAGTTCAGTCGCCCAGTTGTGTCCGACTCTTCATGACCCCATGGACTGCAGCATGCCAGGTTTCCCTGTTCATCACCAACTCCCAGAGTTTACTCAAACTCATGTCCATCGAGTCAGTGACGCCATCCAACCATCTTGTCCTCTGTCTCATCCTTCTGACAAAACGTGGTCCCCTAGAGAAGGGAATGGCAAACTACTTCAGTATTCTTGGCTTGAGAACCCAATGAATAGCATGAAAAGGCAAAAAGATAGGACACTGAAAGATGAACTCCCTAGGTCGGTAGGTGCCCAATATGCTACTGGAGATCAGTGGAGATATAACTTCAAAAAGAAGGAAGAGACGGAGCCAAAGCAAAACCAACACCCAGCTGTGGATGGGCCTGGTGATGGAAGTAAAGTCCGATGCTATAAAGAGCAATATTGCATAGGAACCTGGAATGTTAGGTCCATGAATCAAGGTTAACTGGAAGTGGTCAAACAGGAGATGGCAAGAGTGAACATCAACATTTTAGGAATCAGTGCAGCCTTACCCATCACGAATTCAGCGACTACTGTAGTGTGGGAAAGACTGCCAGGATTCAGCAGTGCCCCGCAGTAATGAAAACCAGTGGTAAGAACCCCACCTTGCCTGGAGCTGGTAAATTGGGCAGTTTATAGGTTAACTCAAAATGTATGGTTAGTATAGGGGCTTCCCTGGTGGTCTAGTGATTAAGACCGTGATTCCTGTTTGAGGGGCACGGGTTCAATCCCTGGTCAGGGAATTAATATCCCACATGCTTCTTGGTGCAGCCAAGAAAAATTTTTAAAGTAATACAATTTTTTTTTAAAGATATGTTTACAAAAAAAAAAAAAAAATCACAGTGTAAGCAGACAGACTCGTTTCTGCACAGGAGAAAAAGCCTTACAGATAACCAGACTAGCCAGAGCCTGGATGCGGAGGTCAAAGTCCAGTCTTGAGTTGACCCCTCTGGGACTGGCCGTGGGCTCTGGCCAGTCACCTTATGACTCTGAGCTGCGTTGTCCTCACTTGTAAAATGAGAGCTTCGTGCTGGATGATGCCTGACAGCCCTTCTCTTTGGAACCTTCTAGCATCTGTGAAAAAGGGGGCAGCAGGCAGGGTGTTCTGCAATTTTAATTCATTGATTGGGCAGTCCACCAATGATTGAAGTTGCTTCAATGCTGAGATTAGAATAATTGTGGTGAGGCTTCGAGGTTAATGATTAACTAAAATAAATGAGCCATTCACACCTCTGCCAGCCATCTCCTTTCAACTCTCAACAGGAGAACAAAGAGCAAACAGTGATGAATTAATTCACAAGCAAAGATTATTTTTGGCAATTAGAAGAGTCAGACGCTTCTATTTACATATACCCCTTACATACATAAATAGGTGTATACATTTATAACTGTGTATCTCCATGGTCCCATTTGTCATTAAATGTGAATTTTCCCCAAAATTTATAAATAATAAAATTATAATAGTATGCGTTATATTTACTGAGCACATATTATGTGCTACACGCTGTTAAGAACTTATTTGCATTGTCAATAACTTCTTAAATAATATCTATCTATGTATTTATTTTTGGCTGTGCTGGGCCTTCGCTGCTACCCACGTTTTCCCTGGTTGCAGCGAGCAGGGGCTACTCTCTAGTTGTGCGTGGGTTTCTTACTGCGGCGGCTTCTCCTGTCGTGGAGCATGGGCCCTAGGGTGCGTGGCCTTCAGCAGTTGCAGCTCGCGCGCTCTAGAGCGCCCGCTCAGCAGCTGTTGGCGCACACCAGCTTAGTTGCTCTGTAGCATGTGGGATCTTCCCAGATCAGAGATCACACCCATGCCCTTACATTGCAAGGCAGATTCTTAACCACTGGCTACACTAAGGAAACCCTGTCATTAACTTCTTTTCATTAATGTCTTCTGTTTCCAGTCTTAACACCCACAGTTGATTTCTCAAAATACGGAAGTTCATAAAGTTTATTGCAAACATCTCACCTGGCAGCCATAACTGTTTGAGTGTAGAGAAATGATATTTCATAAAAAGGCCTCCAATTTTTCTGAACTTTTGGGCAAAGCCTTGCTGGACAGGCACGAATTTGATGGTGTTTATGTCTAGTGGTGGCGATTCTGCCTCTAAATAACTCTCTTTGGGAGAGAGAGAGAGAATCATGGAGTTTATAGAGAGTGGGAAATATTTTCATCTCTACTGAGATCGGGAGAAAAAAAAATCTCACGAAGGTTCAAGGAAAATTTTCCCAGCAATAAGGGTTATATTTGATAAGTTACTATGATACTTGAATCACAGCTTCTGGACACAGATTATAAAATAAATTTTTACAGATCTGAGACAATTCAGGTGTGGGTCTTTCTGGCTGGATCATACATAATCCATACTAGGACTGAAACTTCATGGGATCACTGTTTTCCTTTCTGCCTGCCCATGCAGAGCACCCAAGCAGTGATGAAACATTCAGTAGCATAAGGGACGTGTTTCATATTATGATGATTATAATTCTACATGTTTTCCCAAAATGTACAAATATAAAATGTGCTATGTTCTACTCATATGCTTGCATATGGAAAACAGAAATAAAAATTGTTTACTCTGGCTACAACAAATGTCATTCTCTTGCTTGGTGGCTTTTGAGTTCCTTCAGCCAAACCAAACACATAGCTTCTCAAGATACCAGAATCTGCATTTAATCCAGTAATGAGTTTCTCACTCCAAGTATTTCCGTCTTTTAATGACTACATTGTTAAATAAGAAATGGATAATGTCAACCTACCCAATAGCAGCAGTAGTAGTTGTTGCTGTTTCATAAGTAATTTAGGAAAGCAACTGAAGCATAAAGAAGCTACATTATTTATTACAGTAGTCTCCTCTCCTGGACATTGTAATAATCTTCAATATTAATGCCTTCCTTACAAGTGTATCGTTAGGAAATTGAAATCAAGGGGTTAAATTGATAAATTAAACAATTATGAAATCTTTTCAGGTGAATAGTTGATTTTATCATCAAACCAAAAGACTGCCTCATTTCCTGCATGCATTATTAAATATTTATCTAACATGTATTGATGTATTCTTAACTGTTGTAGTGCACTCATGCATGCTAAGTTGCTTCAGTAGTATCCCACTCTTTTGCAATCCCACGGACTTTAGCCCACCAGGCTCTTCTGTCCATGAGATTCTCCAGGCAAGAATACTGGAGTTGGTGGCTGTGCCCTCCTCCAGGGGATCTTTCTGACCCAGGGGTCAAACTCAAGTCTCTTATGTCTCCTGCATTGGCGGGCAGGTTCTTTACCATTAGCACCACCTGGGAAGCCCAATTGTTGTAATGTCTTCTTCAAATGATTTGCTTTGAGAGTTATACACAGCATGATTCAGTTTTCCTAAATCAAGTGCAAGCTTCAGTTCAGTTCAGTCGCCCAGTTGTGTCCGACTCTTCATGACCCCATGGACTGCAGCATGCCAGGTTTCCCTGTTCATCACCAACTCCCAGAGTTTACTCAAACTCATGTCCATCGAGTCAGTGACGCCATCCAACCATCTTGTCCTCTGTCTCATCCTTCTGACAAAACGTGGTCCCCTAGAGAAGGGAATGGCAAACTACTTCAGTATTCTTGGCTTGAGAACCCAATGAATAGCATGAAAAGGCAAAAAGATAGGACACTGAAAGATGAACTCCCTAGGTCGGTAGGTGCCCAATATGCTACTGGAGATCAGTGGAGATATAACTTCAAAAAGAAGGAAGAGACGGAGCCAAAGCAAAACCAACACCCAGCTGTGGATGGGCCTGGTGATGGAAGTAAAGTCCGATGCTATAAAGAGCAATATTGCATAGGAACCTGGAATGTTAGGTCCATGAATCAAGGTTAACTGGAAGTGGTCAAACAGGAGATGGCAAGAGTGAACATCAACATTTTAGGAATCAGTGCAGCCTTACCCATCACGAATTCAGCGACTACTGTAGTGTGGGAAAGACTGCCAGGATTCAGCAGTGCCCCGCAGTAATGAAAACCAGTGGTAAGAACCCCACCTTGCCTGGAGCTGGTAAATTGGGCAGTTTATAGGTTAACTCAAAATGTATGGTTAGTATAGGGGCTTCCCTGGTGGTCTAGTGATTAAGACCGTGATTCCTGTTTGAGGGGCACGGGTTCAATCCCTGGTCAGGGAATTAATATCCCACATGCTTCTTGGTGCAGCCAAGAAAAATTTTTAAAGTAATACAATTTTTTTTTAAAGATATGTTTACAAAAAAAAAAAAAAAACCCCATGGCTAGTAGAGACGTGTCCGATGTGGATGTTGTCTGGGAGTTAGGCCATTGGGCAGCCAGAGTTAAGTCAGAAGAGACACAAGTTCTAATATGTTTTTTTTCAGTCAAACAAAAAAGAGTTTAGGCAGAGATCATTAGGCAAATGAATCAACAAAAAGCATAGGAGATTCGTTACCTGGTTCAGCTATCACTTCTGTAGGGCGTTCCACACAAAATCTGCACAGGTAACCCTGATTTCTCACCTGCTCGCCCAGAGAACATCTTGATTCAAAGAAAGTGAAAGTTGCTCCATCATGTATGACTCTTTGCAACCCCATGGACTATACAGTCCTGCGAATTTTCTAGGCCAGAACACTGGTCTGGGTAGCCTTTCCCTTCTCCAGGGGGTCTTCCCAACCCAGGAATTGAACCCTGGTCTCCAACATTGCAGGCGGATTCCTTACCAGCTGAGCTACAAGGGAAGCCCATCTTGATTCAAGGAGTATGAAAACACCTGACGTTTTTCAGTTTTTTCAGCCATCTTCATAAATGAGCATCACCTCTCAGAATTTCAGAAAATGTTTTCTGAAATTAGTGACACGAATGTCATCCTCCTGATGCCTGGGGAATTTTTTTGGACTCTGTCCCTTACTGTCCATTTCAACTACCACTCTCTGACTCAGTCTCCTAGTTCTACCTTCCCTGACCACCAGCAGGACACCCTGCCTGCATGGCCATTTTGATCACTGCCCACCCCCTGTTCAGAATATACAGTGGCTTCTGCTTGCTTTAGCAACTGTGCCCTCAGCCTGACCCTTCGCTGTCTCCAAAGGCTGAGCACCTCTTCTATTCCTGAGCTAATCTATTTATTATCTCCCTCTTGGCTTATAAATAAATCCTGAGCCCAAGTCATACTAATTGCTATTTCCCCCACCCGGAAAATTTGCATTTCCTCCCCCCACCACACCCGTGTCCTTAAGCCACTCCCATTGTTCCTTTTGCATCTGACTATGTTGGTTTGCACCTTCTCTAGTGGGGGGCATATCTGCGATGGGGGCATGAGGTCTTGAGAGGCCCCTCTCCATCCCCCTTGAAAGGTGAATAAGCACCCAGTGAGTGGATGAAGGCATACGTGAATGAATATTGGAATGGCAGAGGCTGCTCCGGTGCTAAAGTGACATTGCTTTTCAGCATAGAAAAAGCTAGCAATATTTTTCCAGCACGCAATAAAGAAAATGCTGTATTGAAGCAAATGAATATTTCTTAAGATTTTGTAGAGTGCAATAAGAATTGCTCTCTAAATGATGTTTGGAAATAGAAGAAGCTGAAAAGACAGTGGAGATATGAATGTGACTAATATTTCCCAACTGACAGGGAAGGGGATATAAATTTGTGATGGGAGATATCATACTGCCACCTTCACACACCCACACACAGTGCAATCTATGAGTAGGATTAGAAAAGCCTGATTCTGTAAGCCAAAAGAGGAGGCACGACTAACTGATGAATCAGTTCAGTTCAGTTCAGTCGCTCAGTTGTGTCTTTCTCTTTGCGACCCCATGAATCGCAGCATGCCAGGCCTCCCTATCCATCACCAACTCCCGGAGTTCACCCAAACTCATGTGCATTGAGTCAGTGATGCCATCCAGCCATCTCATCCTCTGTCATCCCCTTCTCCTCCTGCCTCCAATCCCTTCCAGCATCAGGGTCTTTTCCAATGACTCAACTCTTTGCATGAGGTGGCCAAAGTATTGGAGTTTCAGCTTCAGGATCAGTTCTTCCAATGAACACCCAGGACTGGTCTCCTTTAGGATGGACTGGTTGGATTTCCTTGCAGTCCAAGGGACTCTCAAGAGTCTTCTCCAACCACCACAGTTCAAAAGCTTCAATTCTTCAGCACTCAGCTTTCTTCACAGTCCAACTCTCACATCCATACATGACTACTGGGAAAACCATAGCCTTGACTAGATGGATCTTATTTGGCATTGCCTTTCTTTGGGATTGGAATGAAAACTGACCTTTTCCAGTCCTGTGGCCACTGCTGAGTTTTCCAAATTTGCTGGCATATTGAGTGCAGCACTTTCACAGCATCATCTTTCAGGATTTGAAATAGCTCCACTGGAATTCCATCACCTCCACTAGAATAGGTTAGTCCAAAAGACAGCTCCCAATGGCCCACTGGCCCTACCCCCAATTAAAGTAACTTCCAGAATTAATTCTTCTTCAGATTGAATTATCTATGCAAATGATTTTTTAAAAAAATTTCTTTATTATCTATTTATTTATCTGACTGCATTGGGTCTTAGTTGTGGCATGTGGGATCTAGTTCCTTGACCAGGGATCAAGGGCCCCCTCATTGGGAACCTGGAGTCTTAGCCACCAGATCACCAGGAAAGTCCCTCAAAAGATTCTTAATTAATAATCTACATCAGGGTTTGACAGACTCTCCATGGGCCAAATCCAGCCCACCTCCCCGCTCTGATTGGAACACAGGGCACCCCTTCATTTTCCTATTGTCCACGGCTGCTTCCCACCGAAAGGACCTGGATGAGTAGTTGTGACAGAGACCCTGTGATCCACAGACTAAAAAATGGCCCTTCAGCGGAAAAGTTTGCAGCTGCTTGACCTGCGTGATCTAAGATATAGTCATTTGATCAGAAGCGCCATTAACTTGCTTTCTCCAGTGGGAGTGTAATAGCGTTGGATAGATTATTTTCTGAAATAAGGGATTCAGACCTCCCTTCCTTCTTACCAGGGGTAGACCTGGGGCCTGGAATCTGGTTGGCTGGCTAAGGGAGCGGTAACCTCCAGTTACCAAGGAGAGTAACCCACTTGTCCTGGTTTTCTGGGAATTGTCTTGGTTTTCAAACTGAGCCCCTTGTTCTGGGCAAACCAAGACAGTTAACCACCCTGACATGTAGTGAACAGTGTACAGGGTCTAGGGCAGACTGACGGGGTCAAATCCCACTTATGTGACTTTATGCTGTGTAGCTTTGGGTACTTAACCTCTCTGAACCTCAACTACCCTATTTGTGAACCGATTCTATTCTGAGAAGAGATTGTAAAGATTAAAGAAAGGACATTATACACAGAAAGAGCCCAGCATAGAATAGGCACTTACTAAATATTCATTCCCTTCTTACCCTTCAGACGATTATCAGCTAATATTTTTACCCAATCTTTTTTTCCCCAATCTTTAGCCAAAATTCTTTTTTTCATAAAATTATCAGAAGGAAAATTTAAAAATATTGTTCTATGCACTCTATTTTCTAATGATGTTGTTTCTTTGCCCTTTACAAATAAATACCTAAATAAACAAATAATTTGTATGGCAGTGAGGGAAGTAGCGCACCCATGCAAAATTGCCTGGTTTTTGATAACTGTTCTATATTTTAAACATAAACACCTGGAGACAAGTGGTGGCTGAATTCTGTTTTGTCCAGTTATGGATACATCCCAGGAAGGTCTGCTGTACCCAGCCAGTTAAAGTAGCTTGTGATAGGAGATCCCTGGTGGTCCAGTGGTTTGGACCCAGTGCTTTCACTGTGGGGCCTTGGTTCAATCCCTAGTCAGGGAACAAAGATCTGGAAGGCCACACAGTGCAGCCCCCCTCAAAAAAAAAAAAAAGTAGCTTGTGATGCCTTGTGTCCATGACCAGATCCAGAACTTCTGGAAAACAAGATTCAGGGGCTTTTTCTAACCTGGTATTGTGTGCCTCTAATGGAGAATGTTGATAGAAGGCAAGCTGATAGAGGCTGTGAGTGCCACCTCACTCATGGTTCCTCTGACGGATCGTTGTGACCCGAGTGCTAAGTGGACCAACAACACACTCATTAATTTTTTAAAGAGGTTAATAATACACAGACAGTGGTGTCAAATCTGATAGCAACCTACATGCCATCCAAAGTCCCCGAGATGAGATCAAAGGGACGAGACAATATTAACCTCATTCCAACTCTCAGCATTTTGATTTAACATCCGGTGAGTTAGCAAATGTGCAGGATGGAATTCAATAATGTGTATTTCTATAACAGTTTATACTCCCAATTACACTTAAAATCCTAGTTGGTCCCCAACAAATTCAATTTCTTTAACCTGTAGTTACAGGACTTTGAGAAATCAATTTTTTTTTTTTTTTACTAAATGAATTGGTCAAATCAATTCAAAACTATCAGGATTTAATTTAATATCCAGATTCTTAGTAAATGTACAGAGTGGAATTAAATAATGTGGACTTCTGTAGTAATGTGTAACCTAAAAACTTCCAAATATATACACGATCCTAGCTGATTTCCAATAAATTCAATTTACTTGAGGCTGTGGCCATGTGATTTTAATGAATCAAACTTTTTAACCGAATTAATTGGTCAAATCAGCCAAAACTTATAAATTCAGTGAAAATGTCAGGGGATTGGCTGATTTGAATGGCTGATGCAGCAAAATAAGTCAGATTAGTAGCTCAGCATACAGACTGCTTTAATTTGATTTAAACTATAGACATCTGTTTGCCTTTTTGATTGGGACAACACCAAAAAGCACTAGTTTCCAAACTTGGCTGATTCTACATTAGAATCACCTGGGGAGCTTTTAAACCGTCCAAAGCCCAGGCCACACCACAGACTGTTAAATCAGAATCCTTGTGGGTGAGACTCGAGCATCAGTCCCTTTGTAAGTTCTCCAGGTGACTGGGAACCACTGGCATCAAGTTCAAATAATTAGGGGTGAAGCCACCATAATATGTTTTGGATTAAAGTGAAAGCCCAAGTTGGAGAAGAAAAGACTTTGTAGTAACATACAGTAATTATATTAATAACAAGCAAATCATTTATTATAGAATTTGTTTTGTTATGTAAAAATAGCTCGCTATTTACTGAGTTCTCACCAAGTGCCAAACATTGTGCCGGATTTTACATGGATTATTTTATTACATTCTCACACGTGACTGAGAAGCCTTATGAAGCTGATTATTTTACCCATTTTGCAGATGGAGAAATTGAGGCACAGGAGGTTAAATACTTGCCGAAAGATACACATCTAGCCGTTGTCAGGTGAGGGCTGGCACAAAGCAGTGTGAGTCCAAAGCCTGGACTTGAATGATTTTTGAAAACCATTGACTTGAAAGTCTGGGCTCTGTAGGTCTTTGAACTTCACATTCTTATTTCTTTGCGGGCATTGCTTTGGGATTTTGTTGTGTTTTTCACTTTTGTTTCTGGATGGAAAGGCCTTTCCAAACAGTGCACAAAAGCAATTTCTGATGCCCCCGGGGAGAGAGGTAGCCTGACTTTATGCATATAATAGGCAGAGGAGTTAATAGTCCACCTTAGAGCTCCTCTCAGGGGAGTTTCTAGCAGACTTAAAGCTCTCTCAGGCCACAGAAAGAGAACCTGAAACAAAACCTCCACGTCAAGGAAAGGGACGTATTTGCTAAAGCATGTTTAAATTTTAATCTAAAAAGAGTAACAATATAATGGGGCTTTCATTCACTGCAAATCTGGTTATTTCACAAAATCTTCACTGTTGACCTGTCAACCTGGATGGGTTTGTTTCACGTTTTTTGAGGTTTGTTTTTGAGGCCTCCTAAATAACATCAAATAATATCCACTCAGTACCAGCTGAAATTTTAACATTTAACTGATAAACGTTGACAGTTTTTGGTTGCACAATGAAAAACAAAAAAAAGAAAGATGAAAATCTAATGTCACGGTCATTGGCAGCCGTTTCCTGTTACAATTATGGTGCTGTACACTCATTTCTGCACGGTGTCTTCTCTGTCCTTTGCACACAAAAGCTGAGAGAGGAGCTGAAACTACCCCCAGAAGTTCCCCCAGGACCAAGGCCAATCGTCAGAGCACAATCTGGGCCAATCTCAGCAGTCGTGTTTTTTTTTTTTCCTTCCGCTCACTTACCTCAGGAGAGCAGTTTGTCTCCTTCCAAGGACCCGCCCACCCCCAGCAACGTCTGGGTGGGGTTCGGGCTCTGCCTGCGCCAGGCTTACTGCCCGGGTGGGACCGGCCGGGCCCCTGCCACCCAGACAGGGCAACTTGAACTTGACCTTGGAAGGGACCGGAAGTTCTGTCAGCAGGCACCAGGGGGGCGCTGGGGGGAAGAGACCTGACCCTTGGAAGGCTGGTCCTGGCAGCCCAGTGCTGCCAACTGTACCCACTTTCGAGAAGCGGGAGGACCCTGGGCTCCAACAACGCTCTGCGCCCCCAGTGTCACCTCCCATTCTCCTTTGTGGGAGAAGAGCCCGGGGTTGGAGGCGACCAGGACTCATCCCTGTTTCGACTGCTTATAGGCAAAGCAAGGGGTCCGTTTAAATTTCCTTTTAGGGGTCCTTCTTAAAAGACTGAACTTGCGGGAATCCCCTGGAAGTCCAGTGGTTAGTAGGACCTGGCGCTCTCACTCCGGCCATGCGTTCGATCCTTGGTCGGGGAATTAAAATCTTGCAAGACGCACGGTCAAAAAAACAAACAAAAAAGATATAAAAAGGTACTGACAATGGTGCTGTCTAAATAAGACTTAGGTTTTCAAGTTTTAGGAGTGTGGCCAGAGGAGAATGTGAGTCTTGTCACTAGCAGGAAAATCAAGGGAAAAAATATTTTAAGGCGATGATATCAAAAGACTGAACGACTCTCTGGGGTCAGGCCAGGCACCGAGACCCCCGAGGGGTGGAGTCAGCTCTGCGCAGAAGGGGGAATCCCCCCTCACCTCGTGCAAAACAGGGGATCCCTGGTGCTGGCCGTCGTGGAGGCGGGCAGCGATCGGGCTCCTCCATAGCCCCGGGGCGCACGGTGCGGGGGGCTCCGCTCGGCGCTGGGCGCTCTGCGCGGCGGCTCCTGGCCCGCGTGGCGGCGGCTGGCGTGCTTCCCGGCGGCTCCCGGCCGCAGCTGCCGAGCTATTTGCAGCCTCCACATCCTGAGAGCCGAGACCAGGCCGCTCCCCGGGGCGACTGGGAAGCGGGAGGCCAGGCGGGGCCTTCCTGGATCAGGAGAGGGGGGCCAGGCAGTTCGGAAATAGCGACCTGCAGGGTCCACAGGGGCTTCTGCTGGGGCTGCCCGGGAGAGTCCTGAGCGTCAGCCGCCCCCACGCCTCGTCAGAACCCCAGAATGAGGGTCAGCAGGTGGGTGACCAACCCAGTTTGAAAATGAGCGAACTTCCCGCTGCAACGCCCCAGGGAGGCCTTTCCAGACGGTTCCCCCCCCGCCCCGCCCCCGAGGGGGGGGGCTCCGTGTGCGACGGCCACTCGCTAGCCCTAGAGGGTCAGCAAGGACCTCTTCCACCTCGGTCGCCGGGCTGGACCCGCGCCTTCGCCGCAGCCCACCCTGGTTGCGGGAAGGGGGGGTGGGGTCCCCCGCTGGCTGGGCGGGTGACAAGAGCTGGGTGTTCTTCTAGCCTCGAGTTCCTTCTCTTTTCTACTTGGGTTGGTTGGGGGGGGGCGGTGTCACTAATCCTCGAGCCCCCACTGACTTCGTGTAGTGCCCACGTCACGCCCCCGTTTTCCCCCTAGGAACCTCAAAGAAGACCGCAGCATCGGCGTCTCTCGACCCCCCGAGCTGCCCAGCAGCTGCTGCAAACGCGAGATTCGGCGCTCCATTTTTCTGGGATGGCAGTGCTATCGCCCCAAACCCCCAGCTTGCTGCTCAGCCCCTTCCTTCACCGCCCCTGCACAGGACACCCCTGTCTCTTATACACATCTCGCCCCCGCCCCGTTCTCCCACTTTCATCACTCACCTTTATCAGCATATCCTGAGCAGCATCCGAAGTGCTCTTTCTTGTGTTTGTTTACTTGTTCATTGTTGGCCTCCTCCAGGAACGTGCAGGCTCCTAGAAAGTCCTGTGGAAGACGCCTGTCTGTTCCGCTGATCGCCTGTCTCCAGGGCCAAGGAGGGGTGCCTGGCTCCTTTGTAAGAGAATGAGGGGATCCGGAAAGAGAGGCGGCCTGCTGAACCATCAACGAGCCGGATTTCTCAGCCGGATTTCTCACCTTTCCGTTCCCGAGGAGGTGTTGTCATCAACCTTTAGAGAGAAACTGGATTGATTTGGGGGGTAAGGAAGTTCATTCTCCCTGGCTTTATATATATTTTCCAACCCACTGCTAAATGTTAGTGGTCTTTAGAGTCTTTATGTGATGTATACCACTTGTCAGTATTTATTTAATGTAATCTATGTCATTTAAAGAAGGTTAAATTATAGGGTATCTAGAGAGCGACAATAATATAATTTAAGCACAATCATTTAGGGGAAGATTTCTGCCCTAAAACTTGGTTAAAATACATTTGAGACAGACACCGTTCAATTCATTGCACAGATTTGACTTTGTGACAGCTCCAACGTAGTCTGTTGTATTTAATAAGAATTCCTGCCCATAAAAGAAGATTTAATGACATTAATGAAATTGTCTTTATGTATTAATGGAACCCAAGGAGTCTTAACTCTAAAAGCGAATGTTCTTTAAACCTAAATATTTGATACTCAAGAAAATCAGCTGAGAAAAAACTTGTCGAAAGTGATGATTCTATCTGATAATGGTATCCACATCTGGAGATACTGTGACAATTACTTTATGCAGTTGACAAATTAGTGTCCATTCTTCTCAAGGTCTCAGGGTTCATAACTAATTTTTTATACTTATAGTGAAATGTCCCCATTTTTTTGCAAGCTTTATCCCAGATCCCTCTAGGCAACTAGGAGGTAGGGTATGTCAACCTAAATTTCTAGAAATTGTATCCTATTTGGTATTAGAACCCACATGTTAGAATTTGTAGTTTGCCACAGGGGAGAAAATGAATTCACTCCCAAAGCACTTATTTAAGATCACGCATGTGATCCAGGAGTCAAAGGAGCATCCCCCACCCTCCTAGGACTGACAGCCCTAGTGGAGAACTATCACCCCGTCGTTTGAACGGAGTGGCAAACAATTGTTTAATTTGGGTTGCATTGACTGCCTCTCTTTTAAATGGAAAATAGAAATCTTGTGCAAAAGCACTTGGCTTGAAGGTCACGTGTCTAGACATAGGGAACTGGGAATCCAGCACCCCTGCCTGCAGATTTGGGGGGAGGCTGCCATAGTCCCACTGGGGATGTGCACTAACCCTAGAGGTGTTGGAGGTCCTGAGTAGCCCCCTCCAGGGGCCACAGGTACCCTGTTTCACTGGAGATTTGGGTCAGGAGAGGAAGGAACTAACGGGATGGGCAGAGTGCACCTGGGAGGAAAGGCGAGACTTGGGATGTCTCATCACAAATTTTACAGATCCCCAAGGGGCTCTTCCATACCTTGGACTCTCTCTCAAGGAAAGGACATTTGAGTATCTGCCCTATTTTTATCATTTTATCATATGTTGGAAGTCATGCTAACTAATTAGGTAGCAGGCCACCTACACGCAGTAAAATCATATATTGAATGGTACAGTATCTTACACTTGTAGCAGCCACATTTCAATGAATAAAATTTATTTTAAAATTCTTGTATAATTGAAAGACTTCTTTATACTGGATGAAAACTTAGATTTCAAACCTAATTTTGATCAGCTTTATCATGAATACATTTTGTGAGTTTATTCCTTAAAAATCTCTCTCAGGCTTTTCTCCTCTTAACTCTCTAAAGTGATACCAGATGGGTTTTATTTTGTTTTTAGCTAAAATTGGATCCTGGGAAAGAATCTAGTGTATAGATGTAAGAAGATGACTGTCATCTGACAATTTCCATTACTTACCTGACTGACTCCCTCCCTGGATTTAAAAGAAACCAGAAACTTTATGGAGACCTGCATCCCCAAACCTTTGGGAGGAAGAATAACAGTTCTGTGTTTCCAAAAATTAGTAATAGCTATTCCTTGTAAGCAGATTGCAGTGCAATCACAAAAACCTGCCTATCTCTAGGAAATAAGTTTCCAGATTTCCTTTCCCTGGAATGTGGCTCCAAAGAGGCTATTTCATTGCAAATAAGGTGCTTTGACTGGGTGCTCAGCAGGTCCCTCAATAAGGCAATGTCCATGGTTGTAAGCAAAGTTCCCTAGAACTATGGAGGGTATAGGCCCTCCATACCCATTAACAGGAGCTCCTGTTTAAGTTTTCGGCCGGTTACCTTGCTACCGTGCAGGCTGCCACCCTTGGCCCAAGTGTTGTCTGCTAACTTGCCATCAACAAGTCACTGGAACAGCGTCAGACTCCAAAACTATCCCAAGCTCCCTGGCAAGCCCACTTATTTATCGCATGCTTTCCTCTTGGTTTACAGCTTTACATAAAAAGAACTAAAGCACATATTAAACTCTGTCTTCAGCATTTATTCATCTTGTGGGCTATCCTTTCATCCTACTTGATGGTAGAGGCATGAAAGCTAATAAAGATATATTTTGAGGTTAACTTCTATTTGTACTAGCGCTTTCTAAATAATTTTCCCATTTAGAAAATATATTTATAGTAAAACAAAAGAGAAATGTTTTTAATGATGTTTTAAAATTTGTTATTATTATTATTATTATTTTTGGCTGCATCACGAGACATGTGGCATCTTGGTTCCCCGATCAAGAACTGAACTTGTGTTCCCCGCACAGGGAGCACAGAGTCCCAACCACTGGCCCATCAAGGAAGTCCCATTTCTATGATTCTTTTAAAGTGAGGTTTTAAATATTATTAATAATAGCCTACTAAGACTCCTTGGTTTTAAAGGTGAGAAAAAATTTTATTGGGCCTTAAAATGAAGACATAGCAAAAAAACAATAATAATAAAACTATATCTCTGTTGTTTTTTTCCAAGTCAGTTTGATTCTTAACTGTTATTCTTTAAAAATTCTCAAGACCTTAACATTAAAAAAAAAACTCTTCAAATATTAGATTTATAATAAACATTATAATTATCTATAGAAGCTCAGTATATATAAATTCATGATATAAAGTTTTGCAATGTTGATCTCTAAAGTTTTGGTCCTTAAAAGAAGGGGAAAAATTATATTACTTTTCAGGTTTGATCCATATAGTATAAAATCCAATACTTATCAATGTATGAAATAAATTCCTATGGGACTGACTAAAAGATAATTTTTTAAAAATAATTAATCCAATTTTATGTTGACCTGTTGACCACAATTTGATAAGACATGTACTCCCTAGAAGAATTGTTGACCTGTGTCTCAGTGTTAAATCACATGGGAAAACACAGTTAACTATATTTAAAGAAAATAATTCTGACACAAATGACTAATAAGTTTTGGAAATCATGTAGATTATTATGAAGAATACAATTAGATCCAATGAAACGAAAAGCAAGAAGCTCTAATGGTTTTGCAAAAATTTCAAAGTTTTTTCACCCATTCCAATTGATCCACACATTCTCTTTTTGCAGTCCTGCAATTACTTGAATATAAAAGTGCTTTCTGTTAATCTTCAACCTGAAAAGTAGTAAAATAACAGAAGCATAAAGGGGAATGGACATTTCAACCCAACAGCTTTCCAAGTTTTTCAGGCTTTTAATCTGCTTGCTTTTGAAGGCTTACCCCTTTCACAATTTCCCCCACTGCTTTATAGAATCTTAGAAATCATGAGCCTACATATCTCTTATATGTAAAATTGTCTCAATAGCCTTTTAAAAAGTTACTACATTTGGGTGCAAACTTGCTCAAGGCAGCTTGGTAAAACCAAATTAATCGTTTCACTTCATTCAAAAATTGACTTCAAATTCATCCATTTAACTTTGAGGAATATGTATAACCTAACAAAATAATCATGGACACAAAAGTATGGGTATAAGAAAAAATGAGTCATCTTAGCCTTATTCAAAATACTTAAAAAATCAATAAACAAGGTCCTTCCTACAGAAGGGAAACATAGGGAACTTTATTCAGTATCTTGTGACAAACCATAATGGAAAAGAATATGAAAAAGAATGTATATGTATGTATTCATCACTTTGCTGCACAGGAGAAATTAATACAACATTGTAAATCAACTGTACTTCAATAAAACTAACTAAAAAGTCAGAAACCACACAAATGTCCAATAAGATGGTATTGACTAGATAATTTATGGTTTTTTAAAAAAATAATTTATTTGGCTGTGCCAGGCCTTAGTTGTGGCACATGAAATCTTCAACCTTTAGTTGTGGTATATAGGATCTAGTTCCCTGATCAGGGATTGAAGCCGGGCCCCCTGCATTGGGAGCTCGGAGTCTTGGCCACTGGACCCCATCAAGGAAGTCCTCCAGCAACATCAATTTAAAATACATTTGGCACAGAATGTATGATATTTTACATTTACTCAGTGGAAAACCATGGAGGCAGTAGAAATAAGGCAATGCAGAGCACAATAAGAATATATGATGACAAAGTTAGTTTAAGAAAGATTGTTTTCAGTAAAAGTCATTTTCAAATAGAATGTTGGTAAATATGTTACCATTTTTTGGTAAAACAAATCTATATACAACAACTCAAAATAACCCAGTTTGAAAATGGGCAAGGCGGACTTCCCTGGTAGTACAGCAGATAAGCATCCACCTGCCAATGCAGGGGACATAGGTTCGATCCCTGGTTCAGGAAGATTTCACATTCTGCGGAGCAGCTCAGTCTGTGCGGCCACAACTACTGAGCCTGTGCTCTGCAACAGGAGAAGCCATGGCAATGAGAAGCCGGGGCACCACAGTGAAGAGGAGTTACCACTCTGCAACTAGAGAAAAAGCCCAAGCAACAAAGACCCAGGGCAGCCAAAAACTAAGTCATTTTTTAAGAAATGGGCAAAGGACTTAAATTAGTTCTCCCAAGAAGGTATGCAAATGGCCAAAAAGCAGGTGAAAAGATGCTTAGTATCATTAGTCATTAGGGTAATACAAATCAATACCACAAGGAGATATACCCACTAGGATGGCTATCATAGATATATATGGAAAATAGGAAGTGTTGGTGAGGCTGTGGGGAAGTTGGAATGCTCATCCATTGCTAGAGGGAATGTAAAATGGTTCAGCTGCTGTAGAAGAGTCATCTTAGCCATCGTGGTCCCTCAAAAGATTAAACATAGAATTATCACATGATCCAGTAATTCCACTCTTACATATGTACACAGAGAACTGAAAATAGGTATTCAAAACAATACATGAACATGCATGTTCATAGGAGCACTGGTCAAGTGTCTATCAATGGATGAATAAATGAATTGTGATATATACCACCAATGGAATATTATTCAGCCACAAAAAGGAACGAAATACTGATACATACCACTGTGTGGATGAACCTTGAGCAGCAATGCTCAGTGAAAGAAGCTAGACACAAAAGGTCACATATTGTACAGTTCCATTTATATGAAATACCCACAATAGGTAAATCCATGGAGACAATGCAGATTGGTTTTTGCCAAGAGTCAAAGGGAAGAGGGGAGATTGATGGTACAGGATTTCCTTCTGGGGTGATGAAAATGTTTGGAACTAGTGGTGGTGTTGCACAACACTGTGAATGTACTAAGTGCCATTGAATTGTTAATTTTATTTTATGAGAATCTCACCTCAGATTAAATAAGTAAATATATACACATATATTTTATTTATTAATCACATTTATATGTGTTGCATTTCCCAAGTGGTGCTAGTGCTAATGGTAAAGAATCTGCCTGCCAGTGCAGGAGATGCAAGAGATGCAGGTTTGAACCCTGGGTCAGAAAGATCCCCTGGAGGAGGAAATGGCAACCGGCTCCAGTATTCTTGCCTGGAGAATCCCACGGACAGAGGAGCCTGGTGGCTATGGTCCATAGGGTCAAGAAGAGTCAGACACGACTGAAGCGACTTAGCACCAATATACGTGTATATATCATGTTTTATATATATATATATATCATGTTATATATATATATAAAACAAGAAGGGCACATAATATGTTAATTGTTGATAGAATTGTAGATTTTTGGTTTCTTGGTTGCTTTCTTTCAATGAATGTAAATTTCACTCACAATAACAGTTTTTCAAGAGATTGCAGTGCATTGCAATCCTCCCTTCTGGAGTTCAGGCTGCAGTTCTAAGGACTCATAAGCAGCACACATTCTTCTGCGGCTTCCCAGCCCTGTAGAATCAGGCAGCTTATCACTTTCTACATGATTGACAATATTTTAGTTTTGTTTTGCCTGCAAGTGTCCTGAGTCCAAGTAAACAGAAGGAGGAAGGCCAGAGAGGAATCACAGCAGTGTGCTGACTTGCTGGAACATCCACAATCGTAGCCAAGATAGGGGAACCCAGGCAGAAAAAGGAGAGTTAGGGAGGAAGGCTTCCAGCTGTGGCACTCCCCCCATACACACCCGGTTCCTGTCCTTACAGGGAAGGGGAAGAAACTCGTAAATTTGCACCTGCTCTTAGTCTGGTGCTGCTAGATTGTTTTGATACTGCTTTTGGTCCCTGAGCCAGCCTTTGAATTTTGGTGGGCCTCTACCAACTCACTGCTCTGTGCAAATGCAACAGCTGGACTCCAAGAGCCTAGAGCCTTTCACTTCTAATGTGCTAGGACCCTACACTGGCACTATGCTTTACTCTATGTTGTCATTGAGTCAGTAAGTCGTGCCTGACTCTGTGACCCCATGTACTGTAGCCCACCAGGCTCCCCTGTCCTTCACCATTTCCCAGAGTTTGCTCAGATTCATGTCCATTGAGTCAGTGATGCTATCCAATCATCTTATCCTCTGTTGACCTCTTCTCCTTTTGCCTTCACTCTTTCCCAGCATCAGGGTCTTTTCCAATGAGTTGGTTCTTCACATCAGGTGGCCGAAGTATTGGAGCTTCAGCTTCAGCATCAGTTCTGCCAATGAATTTTCAGAATTGATTTCCTTTAGGACTGCCTGGTTTGATCTCTTTGCAGTCCCAAAGCAATGACACCTCTTGTTCCTCTTGTATAAAAAAAAAAAAAAAAAAAGACTTCTCAGCCTGTGTGTGTCTAGCCCACTCACCATGCCCAAGTCCCAGACAGGTGGACTCCAAGTGGCAGAGCAAGACTTGAGGTTCCCTGAAATTTAGGCCAGGGAGCAGGGAGAGGGCTGCCACGTCTTTGCTCTGAACAGCCCCAAGTTCTTACTCTTCACAGTATTGAGTAACGTACAGCTCACCCCCAGCCCATGCTTATTTGCGTTAGGACTTTTCTTACCTGATTATGTTCAGAACACTTTATAGGATGATCCCTAGTTGAAACCCAATGAAGGAAAAGTATGATAAAGCCTGTAATTGGAGAATCTATGTAATTCTAGGGAACTTAATTCCACTTTAAAGTCTATTAATACAATTGCACTTATAAATACATTTGCAGTATGCCCTTTTCCTAAAGTACCATCTCCAGCAAGGAGGTGAAGCAGTGGTCATTTTATCCCGTTTAAGGCAGATCCTCAACATCTATTCCTCTTTTCCAAATAACCTATCATCTAATGCTCGGAATCCGGCCCACACAATCCTTGACTATAGTTTGTCTCCAAAACTATTGGTTACAGCTTCTGTCAAGATTGACACACAATCTCTGCTAGAAAAATCCCTCTCCAGGTAAAGCTCCTGGATCCAAGATGCCAAAATAGTAAGTTCCTCATTTTCACACAATGAATTCATTATTGCAGTAACTTTATAGAGAAACAATTTGTTCAGTAAACAGTCTAAATAGTCAACCCAAGGGTCTCTCATGTCTGATTCTACCTCCTTGTGTTTGTGTGGCTTTGAACAAATGACATTATTTCAGTATTTTAATTTCTCATATTTTAAAAATGGAGAGTCTGTAAAGCAATTATCTTTCAATTAAAAAATTAGAAAAAAAATAACGCAACAAGGGGGAAAAAAAAGGGAGAGTCATTTCATAGAGCCAAAGAATAATCAGTAAAGAAAATCCTGATTTATCTTAGAAATCATTGCTAAAAACTTTCACAGTAAGGATAGCCTTGGGGAAGGGGTCATTTTGTCAATAACTGCCAAATTTTAAATGCACTTATCTTGACTCAGCAATTCTATTTCAAGGTGTTCACTGTGGTAGTTAGGAATAGCAAAAAATAGCGAACAACATGAATGACCATCAGTAATTATCAAATGTATTATGGAACATCATACCATGGAATGTCACTTGTATGTTTGAATTGTGTGACTGAAGAGAAAAAAAAAAGTACAAGAGTCTCTTTAACCCTTTTTCACTGATTTTCTCACCACTGTTGATTGGCTTTCATTCTCTGGATGCTGGACCCTGCCATTGTTCAAGCTGCCGTAATTCCTCATATTATCCAGATCTGTACTACTACTTCCTCCTTTTCAGCCAGTTACATCTATAATTATATAGATGTACATCTTAAACGTAATTATACATTTTATATACGTATATAAGTATACGTATACTTATATACGTATATAAGACACAATATACATCTTATATTTCCAGTGCATCTTCAATACAAACCAGTGACATGACTCAGGTTTCCCTGGTGGTTCAGATAGTAAAGAATCTGCCTACAACGGAAACCCAGATTTGATCCCTGGGTTGGGAAGCTCCTCTGGAAAAGGGAATGGCTAATCACTCCAGTATTCTTGCCCGGAGGATCCCATAGACAGAGGAGCCTAGTGGGCATTAGTTCATGGGGTTGCAGAATCAGGCACTGAGTGACTTTCATTTTTACTGGTAGCTGTGATTCCAGACCAAATCCTACTAGAAGGTGGGGGTTATATTCTGGAGTATGGCCCATTAAACTATGCCTGTCATCCCATGTCCTGCACCAGGGTGTATTGTTAAATGCAGTGTTCCTAGAGCAGAGCCACGTTTTGCCTTGTTACTCTAGGGAGCAACTTGGCTTAGACCCAGGGAACTTCCCAAGTTCTGGCAAGTGTTAGCTGTTCATGTCTTCGCTGTAACAAGCGGGCCAGTGAACCAGCTTGCATCTCTTGTTGCACAGGTATCCAGTTTCCTAGCTTTTATGTTGTTTTAAAAGCATTTCAAGAGTCAATTTATAGAAAATGACAATGCATCAATGTGAAAAAAAAAAATTTAAATAACTTACCACTTAACAGACTAGCCAATGGTTCACACTTGAGCAGCAGTTAATCCCAAGATTTAAACTGTAATGGATTTGTGCTAATTTATAGTTATACCATCCTATGCAAAAAGTACCTGGCAGGTATTGAAAGAGTTATTTTCAGGCCCTTTCAGAAAGCCTGTTACACTGAACAGACCTAAGTTTGAACTGTCATGGTTTATATGATGTCAATGAAGGGAGCTGCCCACACTTTCCATTCAGAAATTTCCGTCTTATATTTCTAGTGCATCTTCAATACATCTGGATACTACCCTAATGTCTAGCAATACTGAAAAAATCCCCCAGGCTGTGAAGGAAGTATTTGCTCAACATCTTGTCACTCAGGCACTTTTCATCTTTATCATTTGAGTCTTACCCCTGTGGTGCACAGGACACAATTTCCAGATTAAGAAAATTAATACAGCAAATATCAGTAACTGACAGCAAGACCACAAGGACAATCATAGTAACTAACCAGCCAACAGCTCCCAACCTTTAGGAAAACGTTTTAAAATCAGTATGCCAATTTTGTTATCGATTTTTAAAATGCAGAAAATACTATTTATAGTTTAATCTGATGTGAAGAAAACCTTTAGTGCTGTAACTATTTCTAAACGCTGAAATAGTTCCTCTGTGCTAACTTTCAAAAGACCATCTCCAGTTAAACAAGGGTTTTCCACTAAATTATCTAAATTGCCTCCTACCTTCATTTATATGTGTTTTGGATACCCAAGTTTCAGTACCCAAGGGTACTTTTGAATACTTAGGAGCTAGTATGTCTGAAGATTTAAGAGGGTTTTTGTCCATGTCTTTCTGTCAAGACCTGAATCCAGTTAGTTAACCCGAAAAAAATCCTTGTTCCCATTCTCAACATCTTCTGCCACATAATACTCAAGTTCCTCAGGGCAGAATTTATCCATTTATGATTGCCTACTAGCAACAATTTCTATAGCTATAGGAAACTTGGATGTAAATCAGAGATATCGCCTTGTTCCTCTTGACCAAAAATCTGGTAAATTTTGACAATTTCAGCCTTCCTTTGATGTCCTCTCCTTTAGCTTAGAAAAGGGAAGTTTAGATTTATAATCACTACTCTCCTGCTTTTTACTTACATGTGCCTTGCTTTGGAAAACTATCTTATTCAGTATTCTGAAAGCAAAAAGTTTTTTCCTAATTTGTAGATACAGCAGCCTGAGAACACATGGAATGTCTCATGGAAATCTTTTTTTATCAGCCCATTAACCTATTTAAAAGGGTGAAGTGAGTATTTTTAAAGGGATAAACTTTGGCAGCCCTTACACTTAAAGGATGTTGCTAAGAGATATTAAGATAAAATATGTATATAACAAAAATCTTAAGTGAAAGCCATTTAACTAATATTTAAAACCTCTGCAATTATTAGTTTATTAGTATCATTCAGGACTCAGATGTTCAGTATTCCTCCTGAAATTACATAAACAAATGCAAATGGAAAGAATCCAAGTCAAAATTATATAACAAAACAGCACTCCATCACAAAAGCGTGTAAAATTACAAGAACGCTATTTTAAAACACTGGCACTTTAAGAGAACAATAATCTCAAAAACCACAAAATTGCCAAATTGTTCCCTAAACTGCTAAGCAGATAAACATATGACCCTAATGAATGAGCTGGAGTTTTGTAAAGAAAAGTCAAATTCAAATAAATCAGTTAATTCATACTGAGATATAAAGTGTCTTCCTCCCTTGTCTATTAAATTTATAAAGGGGCAAACCATAATACAGGAAGATATACCTGATTTAAAATGTGGTATGTAACTTTAAAAGTCAGTCCAATTAATTAAAAATACCTTTAACCAAGGGTCTCAAGTTTCCTAAACAATCTCTACTTGGATAAGCAGGAGAAGACATTTACAGCCAGCACTTTTCCCAGAGCCTTTGCTGGGACAATCATCAACAAAAAAAAATATGGCAGTCTTGTATTTTAAGCTCACGCTTTTGGGGATACATTCTGGGGTCTGTAACGTGGGAACTGCAAATATAACTGCCATTACATGGTAATGGGAGTTAAAGAGTGTAGAGTCCTCATGTAAAGATTAGAACATACTTTTCTATTAGTCCTTCAAGGACAGACTTTCAAAATGTTTGATTCTAATAATCCCGTGCTGTGAATAGATTGGTTACTCTTCACTTGGTAAATGTAACTGAACTATGTGAAATCCACTATCAACTGGTCAAGATTTAAGTTGCAGTTACGGATGAAAGCTGTCTCAATTCAATTTTTATTACCCTCACCATGGGTATGCAGGGTGTGCAGACAAAAGCTTTTTATTTATCAGCTAACTATATGAAAGATAAACAGTGTAATAATTCGTGTGATCCAAAATGGGCAAGACTAGCTTCCCCTTAAGAAAAATTTTCAGACCTATGAAAAGGACAACAATACTAATAAAAAAAATTGTATTTACTTAGAAGCATTCAGAATGTCAACAAAACAGCTGCAACTTTTTTTCTTTTTCTTTTTTTGCAATTACAGAGTGGTATTCAGTTAACAGAACAACGATTATTCGTATAAGCTGCATCAGAGACAACTGAAGATGAAAAAACTACCATCCCCATATATAACTAATTTGTGCTGTGCACCAACAAGAACCTGCTTTAAATTTCCATGCCAATTTACAACCCCCATACTGTACCAGGCAAGGTTAGTGGCTATTGAAAATACCACCAGGACAGGGCTATCTAAAGACACATTCGGTAGTGTGTTAACTATACAAAAAAAGACACTGTACAGTTTAAAAACAAATCTTACACAGCCTTGCATTTCAATTTTTTTTTCTTTAAAAGGAGTGAGTTGTGTACAGGGGGGTTAAATGCTTTATAGACAAGAAAAAAAAAAAAAAACTGCGCTAGAACCAACTTATTCATCATCATCATCTTCTTCCTCCTCCTCATCCTCTTCATCTTCTTCCTCCTCCTCATCCTCTTCATCTTCCTCATCTTCCTCCTCTTCCTTCTTTTTCTTGCTTTTTTCGGCCTTGACAACTCCCTTTTTTGCTGCATCAGGCTTCCCTTTAGCTCGGTATGCAGCAATATCCTTCCAAAATAAAGGCAGGAAGAAAGTGGGACAAAAGACAAAACAGTTAAGTAAGGGGAGAAATAAAAGTAACATGGCAAAGCTTTATGGAAAAAAAAAAGGACTCAGATACACTAAAATACCATATATCTGCAGATTCACACCAACTTGGACTTTCACAAACACTCATAAAAATATTATGAGATAACTGGAAATAATCCAGAGCTCATGGTATGACATTGTCTAATATTTGCATTGCTATGCCTCACTGAAGTACAACAACTATGTACCATATCCAAACTTTAGTTTATTAAAACTAGAATGTAGAGACTGATTAAAGGGTAGACACTGCCACCTTCTGAATGCAAAAAAGCATTCTACAGGTTTATACTGACAGACCCTAATCCGTAGCAGGAAATCTTTCCTTAAAAAAAAAAAAAAAAAAAAAAGTTATCTGCCACCAAGCATGCAATTAGGTTCAGAAACATCTAGAAATGGATATATTTCTCCAGAATGACTAACCTAAAATCTAAAATTACTTAATATTTCAATTAAAAATATAAGGGGGGGTTATAGCTTTTTCTTGTATCAATTTACTGTACACATCAAAATATTTTAAACTTTCTAACTTAGTCATAAGGGAGAGAACATAAGTGTTTCAGGGTGTTTATGAACAATATAGATCTGTATTACTTGGTCCAGCCTATTTTTATGTTGTGTGCCTGAACATTTAAAATGATGACATTATCTGACTCAAAGTGACTACCGGAATTTTCATAAATTCACATGGTAGAGAATAACAAAACCAGCTTAAGTGTATATGGCCCTTGCCCAAGACATATTATGTTACAACTTTAACAATTTGATCTACATTCTTTGAGAGATGGAAAGGGACTTGCAGACTACAGCTAACGGTGCAGTGAATAGTTGTTATACTCAAAACTGCACCAGATCTATCAGAAATCATAAAATAGGAAAATTAAGCTGCAGTACCAAGTACAGCTGTTCATCTAACATCTGGCATACTCTTTCATCACTACACCAAACCTGCACTCCTTACCTTTTCATATTTTTCCTTCAGCTTAGCAGCCTTCTTCTCATAAGGCTGCTTGTCATCCGCAGCAGTGTTATTCCACATCTCTCCCAGTTTCTTTGCAACATCACCAATGGACAGGCCAGGATGTTCGCCTTTGATTTTTGGACGATACTCAGAACAAAACAAGAAAAAGGCCGAACTAAAAGGAGAGATTTAAGTTTAGAATTGCAGGTTGACCAACAACGGTGTGGTACTGCTATATAAAAGCCGCTTCTAATTTCTACCACATATTTGACAGGGTATAATGTTATAAAATGCTAAATATCCCCCACTAGACTTAATTTTACACAATTATTTTAACTTACAACATTACTAGTTGAACATATACTATTTATTAGTGTTCCAAATGAACATTCTGCAATTACTCTCATGATTTCTCAAGAAATAAAAAAAAATAAAAACTGCATTTAGGAGACATATTGGGTGAGGTCAGTATCTAATTTCACTGCTCTAACTAAAACTGCCACCCAACAAAAATTTTACAAAATTTAAATATACCAATACCACTTAGCTAAGAAACTTGATTACAGACTGGAGATCCACAGGGTGGCTTGCTAAATTTGTCTACTATAAAATACTTCCTGAAAAATCAAAACAGGCAAGATACTTACGGAGGCCTCTTGGGTGCATTGGGATCCTTGAACTTCTTTTTTGTTTCCCCTTTAGGAGGGATATAAGTTTTCATTTCTCTTTCATAACGGGCCTTGTCCGCCTTTGCCATGTCTTCAAATTTTCCTTTCTCTTTAGCAGACATGGTCTGTAAAAACAAAATTTGTAAACTTAAATAAGTTAACAAAATTTTAACCAGTTGTGAAGTGTGGAAATGAATAAAATCAGTATCCTTTGCTAAATATTTAGTAACCTGTTCCAACATCAACACCCACATTATGCAAATTGTACCGAGGCTTTAAAAAAAAAAAAAAAGGCAATTTGGAATTCAGCCTTTATTACCTACTCAGTAAGGTGTTCAGCCCTCTTACCTTCCACCTCTCTGAGCACTTCTTAGAAAACTCTGAGAAGTTGACTGAAGCATCCGGGTGCTTCTTCTTGTGCTCCTCCCGGCAAGTTTGCACGAAGAATGCATATGATGACATTTTGCCTCTCGGCTTCTTAGGATCTCCTTTGCCCATGATTAATTGTTTTTCCTGCGCGAGGCACAGAATCGCCCAGTGCCCGTCCGGCTCTCACTTGCCCCGGCGCTGTCTCTATGGAGCTCAATGTACCGCAATGGCTGTGAGAGCGGAAGCCAGACGCAGCCCCATTCCATCTTTAAGAATTTTCCAGTTTGCTGTGATCCATGCAAAGGCTTTAATGTAGTCATTGAAGCAGAAGTAGATGGTTTTTGAAGTTCCCTTGCTTTTTCCATGATTCATTGGATGCTGGCAATTTGATCTCTGGTTCCTCTGCGTTTTCTAAATCCAGCTTGTACATATGCAAGTTCTTGGTTCATGTACTGCTGAAACCTAGTTTGAAGGACTATGAGCATAATTTTGCTAGCATGTGAAATGAGTACAATTGTGCAGTAGTTTGAACATTCTTTGGCATTGCCATTCTTTGGAATTGGAATGAAAATTGACCTTTTCCAGTCCTGTGGCCACTTCTGAGTTTTCTAATTTGCTGGTATATTGAGTGCAGCACTTTAATGGCATCACTTTGAACTCAAGCAGTTAGTCATGGTTGGCCACCCAAGGTTCAAGACACATCATTTATAATCATATCTTTATCACTTTTTTATATACATGCTAATTATATTTTCCTATCATATGTTTTCCCCCCTTTTTGATCTTTATCTTTAAAGAATAATAAGCAGTAAACAATAACCTTTTATTCAAATTATAAAACTATTGTTTTGAAGCAGACATTTTTGCTTTCAAAGGAAGGAGGGAGCAACATATTATTGAAAGCAGTTGCATTTAACGCTTAAAGTGGCATTTCCTAAGTTGGATGCCTACCTGGTTACCAGATGTTGTAGGAATTCATCTTAATTGATTAAAATATCTGACTTCAAAACTCACATGCATGGGTTTGGAAAATCTATCTGGTGGACTCCTGTAGCCTCCTAAGAGAATCCACTCTGATGGAAAGGAAAAGAGAACAGGTGTTAGCATTATTGTTCTTAGATGATTTAGAACTGTTCATTTTTCTGCAATATGAGCATTTTGCACGATATATTTTCCCTCCATGCTTTGCTTTAGCACCTTACCATTTAGTTTGATACATTCTATTTTTGTTTTCCTACAATTTAAAATATATTCTAGTTTTCCTTTCAACTTGCTCATTGACCCATGAGATATTTATGTTGTTTAATCTCCAAGTATTTGGTGGTTTTACGAATGATTTCCTGGTATTGATGTCCAGTTTATGATCAGAGAAGACTCTTTGTGTGTACCAGTCATTTTTAGTTGGTTGAGGTTGGCTTTGTGGCACAGATAAAAGAATGCTTAATGTGCTGCTGTTAGTTTAAATCAGTGGATATTGTTACTTCAGTATCAGTTTCTGAGAGTAATTTGAACCTCAGTTTCTGAGAGAGTTATGTTGAAATCGCCATCAATAATTATGGATTTGTATATCTTTCCTTTTAATTTTATCAGTTTTGCTTCATGTATTTTGAATTTCTGCTGCTAAGTTCATACATATTTAGGAATTTTATTTCTTCTTCGTGAATATAACTGTTTATCATTATGAAATTTCCCCTTGCATCCCAGGTAATGTGACATCTTCTGAAGTTTACTTTGTTATTAATATAGCCACCACAGTTTTCTTTTGATTTCTGTATGCATAGTGAGTTTTTCTTATCCTTTACCTTTTAACCTATGTCTTCATATGCAAGTGAGTTTCTTGTAGACCATAAATATTTATACCTTACTTTATTATTCAATTTGACCATCTCCACAGATTAATATGTTTAAATCATTTACAGTTATATATGTAACTGTATGCGTGATTTGATTAAAATCCACTCAACTTGCTGGTTGTTTTCTGTGTGTTCCACTTGTTTTTCATTCCTACTTTTCCTTTTTTGCCTGGTTTTGAATTACTGGCATTATGATTCCATTTTAACTTCACTATTGGCTTATTGTTTATTTGTTTTAGTCACTAAGTGGTATCCGACTCTTTTTGACCCCATGAATTGTAGCCTTCCTGGCTCCCCTGTCCTTGGGATTTCCCAAGCAAGAATACTGGAGTAGGTTGCTATTTCCTTCTCCAGAGGATCTTCCCCACCTAGGGACCGAGCCCACGTCTCCTGCATTGGCAGGTAGATTCTTCACTGCTGGATTCTTCACTACATCTTACTAAATTATTTTCACTGTCTCTGTAAGATTTACAAATACATCTTTGATTAATCACAGTTTAAGATGATAAAGAATGTTCTTGAAATGTGGGAGGCCAGGGTTCAATCCCTGGGTTGGGAAAATCCCCTGGAGAAGGGAATGGCAACCCACTCCAGTATTCTTTCCCGGAGAATTCCATGGACAGGGGAGCCTGATGGACTACAGTCTCTGGGGTCACAAAGAGTCAGACATGACTGAGTGACTCACACTTTCACACTTTTCATGTATAATGTCAGAAACTTATAACAGTATACTTCCAAATCACCCCTCTCACTTTCCTTTGCTATTATTGCCCAGATATCTTTTAGGCATTAGGAAAATACAGCCCTCAGGCCAAAACCAGTCACATTCATTCATTTTTGTATAATTTATAGCAATTTTATGCTACAAGGACATAGTTGAGTAATTACAAAAGAGAACTTATGACCCACAAAGATGAAAATATTAAACATTTACTATCTAATGCTTTAAAGCAAAGTTTGATGATTCCTGCTTTAGATAATCAGTTAATATTTTTAGTGCAATTAAAATATCTTTTCTATTTACCTTTATTTCAGCATATCTAGCAATCTTTATCTTTTTTTCTACAGAACCAAAGTGTTGTTTTATGTCACTTTTTTTTTTTACCAAGTTTAATGTTAACAATGAAATTTATGGCACCGAAGAGCACTCTAACTTCTTGGTGAGTCAATGAATAGCATGGCACTGGTTATTAAACACAGCACCGGCATTAACCCCTCACAATATCAAAGAAAATGTCAGGGATCCACAGTTCCTAGAAGAGTCTGCACCAACCCAATAAATGGTCCTTCAGTAGGATCTCAAAAAAAGTGTAGACACAATGGTACACTTATACCGTATTTGTGACTTATGTTCCTGCATCTGTTTTGAATGTAATACCTAAGTGGTCATTAAATTTTTTTTTCATGTAAGAAATCATTATTAATCAACAAACCCAAAGGTCAGAAAAGGAATGCTGCAGATTCTTGCAGCTACATAAGGAGTAGGTAAGAGCCAAAGTTGAGAAGACCTTTCCGGATTACGGGCCAGATTCCCCGTTCGTCTAAAGTTTTCCCCATGATTGCTTTAAAATATTCTCTTCTCGGCACAAAACTTTGCCGGGAGGAGGGACCGTGGAAGCGGCAGCTCGGACCCAGGCTGGGGGTGGGGTGGGGTGGGGGGGTGGCGGTGCTATTTGCGCGGCTGCCAGCGCCAGGCAGCCTCGTTTCCTATCGGTTTGGCCCCGAGATGTATTTCGGTTCTGACTAAACACGTCCGGTCTGAAGTTTCTTCGAGTAAACAAGGATGAGGGACAAAAGCCACTCCTGCTCGTGGTTCGGGCTGCCCCCCGCCCCCACCCGGGGAGTGTGTGTGTATATATATATATTTAAGCCCTGAAAAGTTGGGGCGCCGCGCGGGGCGGGCTTCGCACACCTTCCCGCCACCCGGGCCCCCTCACTCCCGCCCGCCCGCCAACTTCGGGGCCGCGCGCGGGGAGCCCGCCACCCCCCCGGGGGGGTGGGGGGGGCGGCGACCGGGCCTCCAGGCCCGGCTCCCCGCGCGCGGGGCCCGCCACGTGCGCCCGCCGCCCCGCGCAGGCCCGCCGGCCTCCCCCATTTTGTCGGCTCGGCGGAGGGAGCAGCCCCGCTCGAAATGGGGGCTGGCTCCGCCCGCGGCCGCCGGGGCCGGCGCGCACGGAATGGCCGCTGCGCGTCTTCCCCGCCTGCGCCGCCGCCGCCGCGAGGGCGAGCGAGAGAATATGGCTCCTTCCCTTTGTGTGTGTATGTGTGTGAGTGTGTGCGCGAGAGTGAGTGTACGAGAGTGAGTGCGAGCGCCGGCGGGCGGGGTGCGCGGCGCGCTCTGGCGCACACACTCGGCCATGACGGCCGGGGGGAGGGGCGGGGGGCGCGCGGCCGGACCCTCCCCCTCCCCCGTCGGCGGGGTGTGTGTGAGGGGGGGCCCCGCCTCGGGAGGCGCCCCCGGCCCGCCGCTCCCCGTCTCCCTCTGCGCGGCCCGCCGCCCCCGCACTCGGGGGGACGCGGGGCTGGCAGAAGAAAAAAAAAAAGTTGCCTCGGAACTGCTGCGCCCAGCTTCCCCCCCGCCCGCGCCCGCCTTGTTTTCTCTCCAGCCAGCAGCGCCGGGCCGAGTCAGCCATGTTATCCAGCGAGCGCCGCGGCGCCGCTCCCCCCCGCCGCCCGGCCGCCGCGCCCGGCCCCGGGCTCGGGCTCAGGCCGATTTTTTTTTTTTTTTGCGCCAGTCAGCGCGGACGCCGCCGGGGGTGGAAACTCGCGGGGCTCGGGGCTCGCGGCGCCTCAGGCGGCCCCGGGGGCCGGGGATCCGGCGCGGGGCAGGGCTCCCGGCGCCCGAGGGGAGGCTCGCTCCGTGCGCAGTTTCCCCCCACGGTCCCCCCTCATTTGCCTTTGTGTGGATCCTGACCCGCCGGCTCCCGGCCGCGGGGATCCGGCTGCCGCGCGGGCTGAGGAGCTGCCGGAGGCGCTCTCCCCGCCGCGGCGCTGCCCCGGACTCACCCTCCGCGAGGCACAGAATCGCCCAGTGCCCGTCCGGCTCTCACTTGCCCCGGCGCTGTCTCTATGGAGCTCAATGTACTGCAATGGCTGTGAGAGCGGGAGCCAGACGCAGCCTCCTCACTCTCTCCGCTCTGTAACATTACTCTCCAGCCAGCGCCGCGCCTATTGGCTACCGCCAACTCACGGGGCTCGCTCATTGGCCCGATACCTCCCATTGTCCTGACCAGAGCCCGCCTGCTATTGGCTGTCTCCGGGGACACGTCATCAAGGATTGAAACAGCGCGCAAATCTGAATGTGTGTGTGTGCCGGGCAGAGAGGCTGAGGCGGGAGAGGCAGAGGCAGAGGCAGCAGCTGCTACGGGAAAGCAGAGCTCTATGGTGTATGTGTGCATGTGTCTAACCCAAGCCAGCCCCACACCCGAGCGGCCGCCGGAGCGAAAAGGGCCTGACTTTTCCACAAGTGTCTCCAACTCCTCAGGCAAAAGAGACACCCACAGACCTCCCCCCCCTTTCTCACCCCAAACTTACTTCCACAGCCGTTGAGATAAGAGGCCCAAGACTTTTAACAGACCTTCAAAAGTGAGAGCGACACGATGAGATCACGGTCCCCGAAAACTGGGGTTTCTGCTTGTGTAGAGGGGCGAAAGCAGCCAAGATTCGAACTTCTCAACCACATACGGTTGCATTACACTTTAGATCTCTGGAAAGGCAGGGCTTTTCCTATAAGAAAGTGACAACGATCAGGAGAGCGACACGATGAGATCACGGTCCCCGAAAACCGGGGTTCTGCTTGTGCAGAGGGGCGAAAGCAGCCAAGATTCGAACTTCTCAACCACATACGGTTGCATTACACTTTAGATCTCTGGAAAGGCAGGGCTTTTCCTATAAGAAAGTGACAACGATCCAGTCAGCCGCTTTTAAAACATCCCTTTTCTGGGCTCTTAACCCCGCACCGTCAGGTTTGCAGAGCAGCTGAAACCTTGAGTCACCCAACAGGCATTTAGTTTCATCCTTTTTCTTGGTTTGCTCGAGTTTCACAGCTTGTCTGGAACTTTTTATTTAAATACAAAGCCCTGTCTTAACTTCCTGGAAATCAAACGATTCTTCCATGAAATTAAAGTACAGCCACTTCATTTCGATACGGGGTACTCTAGCAGGAAATGTTTGGGAGGGCCTGCTAGAATTAGCAAATTCATTAGAGACCACATTTTTAACTGTTGGGCTGTTTTATTTGACTTGGTGTGGATTACTGTGATAATCAAACGGATCCTTGTGATGCTATCTTTCCTTCCCATCGCACCACTTAGTGCATCCATGTAACTGCTCTAGGGTTACAGGAGTTGTAGGTATATTGTTACCCGGAGGATTAGATGGAGGCAGAGAGTGCCCATGCCCAAATCCATAGGCTGTGGCTTCCCTAAACCACCAAGTTGGCTGGTGTTAACAGACAAACATATTATGTCTGTGAGGAAAATGCGTGGGCTCTAATAGCCAGTTCTGGAGACCATACGGTTATATCGGCCCTTTATGAAACTATTATCTATTGCTCTGTGGCCTGAGCAGACCACACCCCTATTCAGTTACAACAGACTTCCCTTTTTTTCACTCTTGGTATATTTATACACTTCTAAACCCACCAGCCAATTCCTCCAAATTTAACAGACCAAAGTTAAATCATTTTGTTAGTTTTTTTCATATATCCCATGTAAACATCCACAACATAATATGCTTTCTCAAATTTATTAAGCTACATGAGGACAGACAGAGAGATAACCTCTCCTGACTATGATTTTAATGCTTACTCCTTTAAAAAAAAAATACATAATTGCTATCAGAGTTTATAGTCTTGGTGAGTGGACAATGCATGCTATATGAACATGAAAAGAAATAATACTAAAAATATATAAACTAGTATAATGTGCTTAAAGTTATTGGTGTTTAAAAAAGCAAACATCTAAAGTTAACTTTTATACTGTTTTCATACATATATGCTCTTCTTTACTTCCCTCTATTAATCTAATTTTATGCTTTATTTAAATCTAGGTTATTTTAATTGTTTTATCTTCTCAATGACTGTATTACAAAATATTCATGAGAATGATTACACTTTAAATGGCATCCATGATATCAAAATTTGACTATTACTTGAAGATTGTACTATCAGTATTTTCCAGGAGCAATGTTGGCTTTGCTCTGGATCAACCACTTTTTTAGATACTTTTGCCAGTTATTTTTAATACCTTACTCCTTCCAGGGTCAGTTTATGGTCATAGAACAACAAGAGAACAATGGGCCCCACACAGGTTTCTATTTCAGCAGGATGCTATGGTAAGTAACAGGCACTGGATTTAAATATCAATAGACCTGGGTTCAGATCCTTGCTCTGCTACTTACTAGCTCCATCATCTCAGACAAGTTTTTTTTTTTTTTTAAACTTCTTTGTGCTTCAAATCTTTCAGCTATAAAATGGAAGTTATCACTAAGTGGTTGTAAAGATTAAACTTATTTTTCGAAGATTTAAGATTATGCTGACCTCTTTAAACTTATGACTTAGAAAAACTCAAGTGCAATTAGCCTTGAGCTTTTCTTCATATTTTAATTTTATATGAAGGCAATGGTTGCAAATTAAGCTTTTTTAAAAAATTCTATCCTCAAACAGTACTATTCCTCATTCAGTCTAGTGATGGTTACTTCATTTACTCCCAAGTATATCAGGGGCCATGTCACAAGGAAGGATATTAAGACCTCCACTTACAGGCACATTTCTCCTATTTGCTTTCTGTGATACAAAGGGAGGAACATAAAAAGGAGAAAAACTTTCAAGTAAACCCTACAACTTCCAGCTTAGCCCTACAACTTCAATGTTCACTTATTTATGATATTAGACCCTCTCCTTCAATGTGAATCATCAGTTACAAACTGGCATATATTTTACTTTAGGGTTATTGAGGGTTTTATCCTAACTTACAGAGTTACCTAATTTAAAAAGCTTGATCACTCTCTCCATGCCCATTTGAGGCAACTGAATTTCATATCTTAATTAATGTAATTTATGCCCTTCCTGGAGCCAGCCTCTAAGATAGGTGAAGTGCCTCTCTTCTGGGATCCCATAATATTCTGTACATTAACTACTATGCTCACAATTGTAATTATCCAGTTATGTGTCTGTTTGTCCCACTGCACAGCACCCCTTATAGGCAGGAATTTTATTTTTGCATCCCGAGCACCTAGCAGGGTGCCTGACATATAGCAGGCACTAAATAACATCTACTGAAGAAATGAATTAATAGCTGAAAGAGTACTTACTGCAAATTATTGTTTTAATCTTCCTCTTCCATCTTTGGAGATAAACATTGGGGTATTTCTAAATCAGAAGGCAGGAAAATAGAATAATCAGTAATAAGCACATGTTAGGATACTAATATTGAGGATAGATGTCAATGGCACCTAGTTCTTATAACTTAAAAAGAGGAAGATGGAGTTGGGGGCTGGAGGGAATTGCAAATATAGACAGACACATATATTTGTACTATTTACCAGCTCCCAACTAGGCCAAGGTTATTCCTAGTTGGATACAATGAACTATGGCAAGCCAAATAAGAATTTATCACAGAAAACTGCAAGAATGTCTGCCCAAAGGTTGCTTCCAATGGGCATTTGAAACTTAACTCTAATGTAAAAAAAAAATAAAAATACAAAAAGCAGACGGGGGCCCTGGGTGTTTGGCTGCAGGATATTGATTCCTCCCCATACAATGAATCCTAAAGTCAAGCTATATGAATTCTCTTGTTGTTTGTCCTTCTCAAAAAGGGCCAGTTTCTGAAAAGGAGGAGAAACAGTAAACCAAAATGTCTGAGGTCAACCATACTAAGGATCCTGTACACTTAAAACCTTTTTTTTTCTGGATGCTGACAATACAGGGGAGAAATTCAGGAAGAGAAAACAGTACAGGTTGTGAACTAGGACACTAAGTCCCACCACGTGTGGCCTCTGGTAGCCATTAGGGTGTGTGCTTGTTTCCCAAACTCTTGCTTAGGGGCTGTGATGCCTTATCTCACTCGTGAGGATGTTATAGGATTAAACAGATGGGCCAAAAGAAAGACCCAAGGAAGGCAGAGGAGTGGTGTTACTGTATCTGTCGGTGAGCACAGAAGGGAAACTGGCTGCCTAGTATTTCTGCCTCGGCCCGAGTCTTCTGTCCCAATGTGGCTTGCAGGTGGGGAAATTAGTGGTTTCAGCTGTGGGCAGATAGGTGGCTACACAAAAAAAGAGAAAAAACCAACAATAACAAAACAAAACGGTATGTAAGCAAATTTTTGTGTGTTAGGGGGGCATGCTGGGCAGTTTGCAGGATCCTAGTTCCCCGGACTGAACCCAGGCCCTCGGCAATGAAAGCAATGGAGTCCTAACCACTGGACTGCCAGGGAAGTCCTGGACACAAATTTATACCAACAATTTCTCTAGAATAGGAATATTTCACTGGTGAATAAGGAAGAAAAATTACACTTTTTGAAGATAAGGTGCCTCTTTTCTAGTTAGCCAAAGAATGGTATACATGAAGAGGGGAAACTCATTAGTAAGTTTTTATAAAATGGTGATCTAAACTCAGAAAAGATCACTCCTTTAGGTTTTGATCTCAAGAACCATGTCAACATGCCAAATTCAGCTGCCCTATTAGAAGTGCCGTAAACCTTGAGAACAAATGTCTTAGCACACCTGCTAGGTAGGATGGCTTATAATAAAAAAGATAGACATGGCAAGTGTGAGTGAAAATGTGGAGAAATTGGGACCATCATATACTGCTGGTGGGAATGTAAAACAGTGCAGCTGCTTTGCAAAACAGTCTGACAGTTCCTCCCAATAATATACCTAGAGTTACCATATGACCCAGCAATTCCACTCCTAGGTATGTACCCAAGAGAAACAAAAACGTCCACACAAAAACCCGCACGTGATTGTTCATAGCAGCATTATTTGTAATAATCAAACAACAGTCCAAAGGTTCATCACCTGATGAGAGGATAAATATAACATAGTATTTCTTTATGACTGAATATTATGCATTGATAGAATACTGACAAACGTCACAACACGGATGAACCTGGAAAACATTATGCTAAGTGAAAGAAACCACATACATAAAACCCCACCTACTGTACAATTCCATTTATATAAAATGTCTAGAATAGGAAATTTATAAAGACAGGAAGTATATTAGGGGTAACCAGGTGTGGGGGCCTGTGGGGAAGGGGAGTGACGGCTAATAGGTTTTCTTTTGAGAAGATGAAAATGTTTATTATAATAATGGTTGTGCGACTCTATGATACCAAAAGTCATAAAATTGTATGTATGTGAATTCTGTCTTGATAAAGCGGTTTTTTAAAAACAGAATTAATGTTTAATGAAACAAACACAGAAAGAGACGACGGATCACTACCCACTTGTCAATCCTGTCCAGTACTTTCCTGCTCTTCCTCTTCATTCAGTGGAAATTTCTTTTATTAGTGGAATTATATATTCTGCGCTTAAAGCGTATTTTTGCTACAAAATAATTAAAAGAGCATTCTTCTGGGGTACCTTGGGAGGTTTTCCTTGAGCTCTTGGAAAGACTGTACTGTCAGCTAAGCCACAAAGCATCGGGTCAGACTGTGCAAACTGGCAGGCCTCTCTGGCTTCTATGACACACAGATGCTCTATTTGGTCAGCACAGTGTTTTTAAAAAGGTGGATACTTTTTTCATATTGAAAAAAAAAAATCCAGATTTTGAACAATCTGAGATCTGATCAGCTTGGCTCCACATGTAGGCAGGTGACGATCCTGTGGTCGACCCCCTTGAAGGAGGTGGGTGTTCTGTCATCTGCCCAGCCCCATGGTTCCAAAGCACCTGACCTGCCTTCTCACCTGGCTGGCCCCTGCGGACACCTGGGTTGGCAAGTCCTGAGCTGGGTCCTTAGGATTTCAGGACTACAACCTGTGATTCTGTGATGTTCTTTGCTCAGAGGTTCTTCTCCTGAGAAACACTATCATCACACAGAACATAGAGTGGGAAACGGAGCCAGAGAGGTCCCTCAGGTGAGGAGCAGAACCATGTTTGGCGCTATCACAAGTAGCAGGTACTCCTGATGAGAAACAGAGAGTCTGGCTGGCTATTTGTCAGAGGCTGTCTTACAGCTCAGACAAAAGACTAGAAATTGAGCTTTATATACTGTATCTCTCCTGTGTGCAGGGCTATACAGAGATGATTTCATTTCATCCGCACAGGATGAAAATAATTGTACAAATAATTCTAAGGAGGCTTAGAGAGATCCCTTCAGTTGTCCAAGGTCACACAGCTAGTGAGAAAGTAACAATATTGACCCAGTTCTGACTCCAAAGCTGAAGTTTTCCCCACTAAGCCTCATGGCCTTTCAGTTACTTACCCAGCTAATAAAAATTTAAAGACAATCACATTTTCCCACCTAAATATACCCCATATCCTCATGGGGATTTGATGTGAGTTTACAGTCTTGACTGTCAAGGTTTTTGAATAAGGCCCATACATTCTGCATATATAAATCTTGAAAAAGGTTTCATGAAACAATACCTACCGTTGTGATGGAGTCTGACTTCTTTTCCCTTAAAATCCTAAATTTACTTTGCAACCCACAAATAGGCCCTGCAGTTTGCAGAACACGGCAATAAAGGTGAGAGTCAAGAAGTCCGTCTTCCATCAAGGGTAACAACAGCTCTAAGAGGCAAGTGTGGATGCTGCCTACTGATTGGATGGGACTGAAGGGTAGAAACGCCAGGGCAGCTGCTGCATCCAGGTACCTGCAGCCAGAGACCCCCGCAGAGCCAAGGAGGCTGCTGCCAAATCTGTGGGGCTGAGAAAGATAGGAGACAAGAAGGAAGAGTGCCTTGCTCTCCCTGGAAGATCAAGACAAAAGCAGGTGCTCCAGGCCTTCGGGAGAAGCAAAGAAGATGCTTGAACATCCCCAAGGCCTAGGAGAGAAATCCTAGCAGAGCCGATAAATATGGGGTTCATCACCTTGGATCTGTCTTTGTCAGAGGCCAGGCAGAGTCTCTCTTTGAGTAGAAGATAGCTTTACCTCCCCACAGGACAGCTTTTTTGTTGAAACAAACAAACAAACAAACAAAAAAAAACAACATAGCATCCAAAATGGCTTGTGGGGCTAAATAGAAGGTGACCACCAATCCATACCTGTTGTTCATGAAGGTGTTAAAAAAAAATCAACAACAGAAAACCTGTGTGCTTTTTTCCCCCAGAGGTTGCTGTTGATCCTTGTTCTAAGGCTTCCTTTTGATTTCCAAGAACAGAAATAAGCAAGTAGGAAGGAGATAGCATGATTTAATATATTCTAACATACGTACTACCAGCAAATTGACAGTCACATTCTGAAACAGAACTCTGCCTGAGAAACATTCATGGCATTTGACCAGTGATTTTGCTTCCAAAAAGTACTCAGAAAGTAATCAGAAGCAAGTAAAAAGCATGAAAATTTGAATAAGGATATTAACTGAAGAATTATCCATAATGTGTCAACAACCTAGGTGTTCAATGAGTGACTTGGCTTGGTAAACTGTGGGCCATCCTCATGACAGATTATTATTAGGCTACAATCTTATGTAACAGGAGGGAAAGGAGGCAGGGCACAACTTTTGAAAGAAAAGAATAACATAGCCCAAGGATACAACACGAACCACATAAACCAATTAGATCAAGTGGGACCAAGATGGCAGACAAGACTAGGCCTTGATCCTCAATCAGCAAGTGAAATGACACACCCAGAGGCGCCATGACAATTCCAAGTGAAAGTGAAAGTGAAGTCACTCAGTCGTGTCTGACTCTTTGTGACCCTGTGAAACTGTAGCCCACCAGGCTCCTCCGTCCATGGGATTCTCCAGGCAAGAATACTGGAGTGGATTGCCATTTCCTTCTCCAGGGGATCTTCCCGACCCAGGGATCGAACCCAGGTCTCCCACATTGCAGGCAGACGCTTTAACCTCTGAGCCACCAGGGAAGCCCATGACAGTTCCAAGGCACTGTCAAAAGACCAAGGAGTGGGCGGTAGCCCAAATCCTGAAAATCTCCATCCCTTCCCCAAAATACCTGATTGGAATAATCCTCCCACTCATTAGCACATGAAATTACCGAACCTATACAAAACTAACTGGGCCACATTTTGCGGCCACACTTGCCCTCTGCGATGGCCCACTCTGTCTGTGGAGTGTGCTTCTCTCCGAATCTGAACAAATCCACATCTTACCTATCACTTTGTCTCTCAGTGAATTCTTTCTGGGATGAGACATCAAGAATCTGAGCTTCATTAGGTTCTGAAACCAGGTACCAGAAGGTTTTGGCTGGGTTCAAGTCCCAAGCAGGGTTGATTCTAATTGGTTGATGCGATTGTGTCCTTGGGCTGTGTTATTCTTTCAAAAGTTGTGCCCTGTTACACGTCCACTGCAAGGGGCACAGTTTCAATTCCTGGTCGGGGTTCCACATGCCACGTAGTGCGCCCCCCACCCCCCAAAACAATTAGAAACAAAAAACCTCTAATGTCTTAAGAGAAGAAATGTGCTAAAGGAGACTCAAAGATTGAGATCATTAAAAAAGAGTTAGGACTCATTACTCTAGAAATTCTTTCCCCAAGACAAATATACAATCTATAATATATAAAAATCATGTACATTCATCATAGCTCTAAAGTTAAGCTGTCTTGGCAGGGGGTGGGTAGGAGGGAGGCTAGAGGGAGGGGATGTATGCATGCATATAGCTGATTCACACTGTTGCACACCAGCATTGTAAAACAATTACATTGTAACTAAAAAAATAAATAAAAGCTAAGGTGTCTCCACCGTCATCTAAATCTGACCAGCGTGTTAACGCAGATCAGAATCAGGTATCTGCTAGAAGGAAAACTATCAGTGTTTACATGGAAAAACTTTTGCCTCACCACTGATATGTCTTCTTTAATGACTATTCGTTTGTTTCCCATAATTCAGTCCCGAGTCATCTTCTCTTTGCTTCTCTGCTCTCTTAGAGACCCCAGGGACCAACTCCACGTGGAGTTTTAACCTCCATTTCTATGTAAATAACCCCAAGTTTCCCTTTCAGCCTTTGGTTCTGTCCAGGATCGCACTGGGTCCCAATGTCTCAAGCCTATAGGTCTGCTCCCAAAGCCACACTCCATTCTCATTTCTCTATTTGCCAACTTCCTACACCAGCTCCAATTCTAAGAGTCTCATTCCTCCCTTCTGCTTCCCTCACATCAAATTCTGTAACATTCATGTCACTGTACTTTTAAATCATCCCCCATCCCAATTTTTTTTTTTTCATTTCTATTGCCCCAACTGTAGTTCTGGCCTTTATTATTTTGTGGATAAGCATGGAGGCTTTGGAACCAGACACTCCAAAGGTTAAAGTCCTGGCCTTGGCACTAACCAGCTGTGTTACTTTGCTGCTGCTAAGTCGCTTCAGTCGTGTCCGACTCTTTGCGACCCCATAGACGGCAGCCCAACAGGCTCCCCCGTCCCTGGGATTCTCCAGGCAAGAACACTGGAGTGGGTTGTGTTACTTTGGGCACAGTGAATTAACCTCTCTGAGCTTCAGTTGCTTTGGTAAAATGATAATGCCCCTTTCAAAGGGAAGTTGTGAGTTTAAATTAGCTCATATACATAAAGAGCTGAGCCTAGTATGCAAATTTCTTAGAATTCTGTAAATGAGCACCAGATGTTGGCTGTTTATTTTAGATTATTTCAAAAACTGGTATTTTTAATATTTTCCTAACGCATAAAACTCTACTGCTTAAAAACTTTCCATTTAATTACATTTTCTTCCCAATTAACTGCCAAATCCTCACTGGGCCTTCAAGGCCTTCCGGAAGCAGGCAAAACTTGTCCCCTTCTCTCTCTCCCACGGCTCTCCTAATTTCCAATCAAACTGGACCTTGTACTCTCCTAACTTCCAGCTTCTGGTCACGGTGTTTCTTTTGCTTTGGAGTGTCCTTCCCCCAACCTCCACTAAATCCAACCTGTCCTTTAAAACTTCCCCAACTGTTTACAGTTCTCAACTTGAGCTTTTTCATTTGTGAACTCTGTCACTTTTTGTTGTACTTTCTAATGGCTTTTACAGTGTTATAAATAGAATGACCGTAGATTATTACATAGTTGATAACCTGTATAAATACATTACACATTATGTTGCCTTACCTATCTGTTTCTCAGCACTCTTTGCCCATCACAGGTATTCAGTAAATGATAGCTGAATGTCAGGTGAGGTTCAGTTCTCTGTCCACACCTATCACAGTGCTGATACTCAATTTTAATAAACCGTGCCTACAATTTCCTTCCCTTTGCAGAATAAATTACACTCTAGTATGTGTAAGGTATGTGTAAGGCTCAAGGTATGTGGGGCATGTGGGGCAAAACCTACTGTTGTGTTGCCATCTTGGTTGGTCAAAATCTGTGGACACTGGCAGCTTTATGTGGTTAAATTCTATTTAGGTTGGTCCCTATTCTGATGGTTTGGAGCAATGGTTTTTATGAATTAGTGTTTTAACAGATTTTTTGGTTAGGTTTTTACTGTGGGAGGAGGGGTTATAGTTCAGAAGCTTGCAAATATATTTATTTTTTTAAATGCTCAGATCTTATTAAAAGTCCTTAAAGTCAAAACGATACCACCAATAACTAATACTAATTGACTGTATATGTGCGTGTGCGTGCTCAGTTGTGTCCAACTCTTTGTGACACTATAGATGGTAGCCCGCCAGTCTACGCTCAGTTCAGTTCAGTCGCTCAGTCATGTCCGACTCTTTGTGACCCCATGAATCGCAGCACGCCAGGCCTCCCTGTTCATCACCATCTCCCGGAGTTCACTCAGACTCACGTCCATCAAGTCCGTGATGCCATCCAGCCATCTCATCCTCGGTCGTCCCCTTCTCCTCCTGCCCCCAATCCCTCCCAGCATCAGAGTCTTTTCCAATGAGTCAACTCTTCGCATGAGGTGGCCAAAGTACTGGAGTTTCAGCTTTAGCATCATTCCTTCCAAAGAAATCCCAGGGTTGATCTCCTTCAGAATGGACTGGTTGGGGTTTCCCAGGCAAGATTACTGGAGCCAGTTGCCATGTCCTCCTTCAGAGGATCTTCCTAACCTACCGATTGAACCTGTGTCTCCTGCATTGTCACTCAGGTTTTTCACCACTGAGCCACCAGGGGAGCCCAATCGATTGTATGCATGCAGCAAATTTTGAGGTTAATGCAGTTTTTTGTTTTTGGTGTTTTTTTTTTTCCTGCATATTGCCAGTTATCACAAAAATTCATAGGCTCCCCCAAAATAAGTCCTTCCTGTGTAGCAAATTCATTTTGGCACCAAAATGTGTGCCACCGAATAGTTCAACAAATTCAGTCCAGGTTTCAGATTTGGGTAAAACCAGGTTACATTTGCATGAAACGACTCCAGAGTTACTGGGAGCTGTGTGGGTGATGAGGGTGCCCTGTGTGGACCCAGCAGTGGTAGAACAGAAGTGGAGCAAGGTGGACCGGACCTGCAAGGCCCCGGCAAGGACAGACCCTCCCCTCTGTCTTTTGGTCCCTCCCACACTGCTAGGGCTCCTAGCACCGGCTCTGCTCGCCCCCCGCCCACCTCCTCCCTCCCCCCACCTC
>SJYT01063823.1:354907-420667 GCA_006410635.1 Cephalophus harveyi
CACCTCCTCCCTCCCCCCACCTCACTCCTCCCCGCCCTGCTCTTTCTCAACAATGCCTCCTGCTTCACAAACATGGTGCTTAAAGCACCTAGTTCCTGGGATTTATACTTGCCAAGTGCTGTGGGGAACAAGTTTTTCTCAAGCCCAGGAATCAAAAGGCACTTATTTCAACACTTGAGCGAAAAATAGTAACTAAGAAAATCAATAATCTCATCCCAAGCAGGAGAATGGATTTTTATGAGGCCATCTCTATGGTTTCCTGCCCATCTTTTTAAAAAAGTGTAATATTAGTCTCTTGAATCTTTTTTCCTCTCGTGTTTTCTTACCTTACCTAAAGAAATGTAAACTTTTTGCAGGTAGAAACGTATGTGAACTGTTAATCATTCAGTCATGTCTGACTCTTTGTGACCCCATAGACTGTAGCCTGCCAGGCTCCTCTGTCCATGTGATTTCCTAGGCAAGAATACTGGAGTGGGAAGCTATTTCCTCCTCCAGCGGATCTTCCCAACCCAGGGATCGAACTGGGTCTCCCTGATTGCAGGCAGATTCTTTACCGTCTGAGCCACCAGGGAAGCTCAGGAACATATATCCTGACCTAAATATTATGTGGTAATAAGGTGTCTTCAAAAGCTATATGTTTCTTAAAGATAATTAGAAGACTCAAAGAATATCTTTATGTGACTATAAATTCCTTGCTGGTTAAAAGTGAGCCTCTTATCTTTTTCAAAGTTTTTTTTTTTTTTTAATGGAGCAAAAGAACACAAATGAGATTAGAGGAAGAACTGCTAGAGCAACAGAAGAATGCCAAAGAGGTGAAGGAAGAAGCCTACCAGAGTAGAAGCCAGCGCCAGAGTGCTCCACTCTAAAATGTTTCTTAATCTACCCAACATCTAAGAAACTTGGCCCAAGGCAGGCTGTGAGCCCTAAATGTATGGGTTAGATGCTATCTAAATCCACACTGAGCAATAAGAAAGAATGTACATGCGTATCTCCCAAAGCAAGAAGATTGGAAGAGAACCCAAGGCAGAAGACCTGCATTCTTCTACACTGAGATGCCGACCACATCATTGCTTGGAACTCTTAAGCTTCAAGGACAGACCAGACAAGTGGAGCCAAGAGAGCCTGTGAGGGAAAGGAAACCACCGTCTTACTCTGTTCCAGCGCAGTTCAAGTATTCTCAGTCTTAAATGTGCTACCAAAGGCATACGATTGTCACAGTCATAGGTAAACGTTTGTAGCTGAGAAAGAATCCACGTGAAACACTTGACAGAGCTCTTTTAGGTAAAACTTTCACTTAGGAAAGTTTCCACGTTTAATCAGATCCCTTCCCTTTCCTCTGGTCTCTCTTTACTCTCTGTTGTCTAAGAAATTAAAAAAAAAAAAAAAAGAAGGACCCATCCATTTGTTAGTGAGAGAATAAAGGGAAGGGCAGCATGGAGCTTCTTCCATCAGAGTGAGAAGGCATGTTGTTCAGCTGAAAGTGTCTGTGGATGGTAGGTGAGGGGAGGGGGCAGAAACTAATATTTACTGGGCGTTTACATAAGCTAGGCACCATAAATGCTTTGTTTGTAGCATGTGAAAGTGGCTCAGTAATGTCTGACTCTTTGCAACCCCATGGACTATAGCCCTCCAGGCTCCTCTGTCCATGAGTTTACCTCCTTATAATTCTCTGCTCCTTGGAGTGGTTGCTACTTCCTTATTTTACAAAGGAGGAAGGTAAGGTCGCCTAGGCTGACCCAGTTAGCCCCTCTGGCTCCAAAGTCCAAGTCTTGTACATGATGTCCTGCATGGATGTCTCCTTATAGTCTCTGCTTTGGCACCCCAAACCCAACGATCTCAAAAAAGACCCATTTCCTCCTCGGTTCCTCCCTCTCCCTAAATCCCAACAATCAACAAATCATCGAGTCCCGTGGTCTCCACCTCTTCCATCTATGTCTCCGGTCTACCTCCTTCCCTCTTTGGGAAGACCACCATCTTAGTTCAAGCTGTGGTCTCCTGCTTGGGTTTATTCCAACAGTTTCTAACTATCTAACGTCTCTGGGCCTCAGCCTCAGAAAACTCCCAAGTGATTTTTCTAAAGTAATTAAGATAATACAATCATGGTATTCCCTGACTTTAAAAAAACCCTTCTATGACTTCCCACTGCCCTTCAAGAGAGCCTCCAAACATCTTAGTGGGTTGCCACAGTCAGAGTCTGCTGGCCCCTCCTGCCCGACGCCCCAAGCTCCCGCAGTTCCCCGGGCAGCCACCGTTCCCTCAATCAGGATGACCCTCCACCTGCCTGCCGCCTGCCTGACCTTCAGCTTAGACGTCTCTTGCTCTCAGAAGCCTCCCCTTAGCGCCCACGCTCAGCCCACGCCACTTCTGGCATCCTCACCAGGCCTGAAACTGCCCACACACGTGGCCTTCTAGTCTGCAAACCCCTCAAGTGCTGGGTGAGCTTTATTCACCATGTTTCTTGGCATCAAGCTGAGCGCTGGGCCTAGAGGAGCCACTCAATCCATGAGTAAATGCTTAAACAGAGCGGGGAAGGTAATGAAGAGCCATGGGTCTAATCATCACTTTGCTACCAACTCCTGTATAGTTCAGGCTTCCTTGGTGGCTCTTTGGGTAAAGAATCTGCCTACCAATGCAGGAGATGCAGAGGACTTGTGTTCGATCCCTGAGTTGGGAAGACCCCCCTGAAGGAGAAAATGGCAAGCCACTCCAGTATTCTTGCCTGGGAAATCCCATGGACAAAGAAGCCTGGTGGGCTACAGTCCGTGGATCACAAAGAGTAGAATACAGCTTAGCAACTAAACAACAAAACTCACATGAAAACAAAATGCTAATGACACAAATTACTCTGTATAAAATAAGTAAGCTACAAGAATCTATTGTACAGCACAGAGAATGCAGCCAATACTTTATAATCACTATAAATGGAGTACAATCTATTAAAACTGTGAATCACACACACACACACGAAATGCTAAGCTTTCCCATCCTTCAGGTGGGATCTGCATCTCACCCCTCACTCTCCATCCCCAGCCCTGCAACCCTCTCCCAGGGATCAGGATAAATATGAGAGGGTTTCGTTTTTGTTTTTTTTTTTCAATATTTAAAAAACTGACACGGAGGTGGAAATATATAGTATGATTTTTGATTCTGTAGAAGACCCTTCTTTCAGGTGATAAAGATTCAAGAGGATTAAACAGCCAAAAGATCTCACGAAGCTCATGACTGTGCAAAAAGTGGGAGATATGTATTCATGTGGAAAAGAGGAAAATATCAGGGGACAGTCTCAAAAGTATTTATAAGGTGATGGGCTCTGAACTCCTATTTATAATACAGGAAAGGCATCTTGGGGTAGACTGTGGGAAGCCCCCCAAAGACACAAACTCGGTGTGCTGTGGCCGTCACAAAGCCTCCAGGCTATAGGGTAAACAGAAAACACCGTTATGCTGCCTTGACTATATGCTACTTCCTTCAGGGCTGAGGTCTGTGTGGAGATGGGTAACAAAAATAATCAAGAGCACTTCGAGTTTATAAAGGTGGACTTACAAAGAGAAAAGACAGTAGATCTGTAATTAGCAGAGCTAAAGAGTAGAGGAGGAGTATGATGTAGGAAATTCAGTCAAAAACACACAGTAGGGTAACCCTACACACCTAGAAACAGCGGTATTCCCTTAAGGTTGAATCAAAGTGAGAGGTAGGGACAATTGTGGGTGGAAAGTGTCATACGATATTATTTTAAGTGCTATTTTCTACTTATTATACTATTAAGTAGCAGTTTAAAGAAGAGTCATGGAGTTTTAGAACATGGTTGTAATCAGCCCCCAGTGTTTTAAATGAAGGTCCCGGAAGGCCAAGGTCGTAATATTCCGTTATGGCGGAGTAATAGAAAGAACCCACGCCTCCTGACTCTCAGCCTAGCTCATGCTCTTTTCTTGATTTAATACAAAAAGACTGTGACAGATGATTGAGACCCAAAGAATTAGAGAAGTTGGAGACAAGGCCTGATAAATAATGTACTGTTAAGGAAAACCAGAATCGTGTGTGTAGTAACCCTCAACGTTGGAGGCTGATATGGTAGAGTGCAACAACATTTTATCACAAAATAGCCCTTTGTGCCGCTGTTGAAGGCAGGAGACCGGCCTGGGTGACCTGCTGAGCTAAACCCATCTGGCTTTGTCACTCAGAGCACCTATCCTCGGAACTTGAACGACGACACACTGTCCACCAGGGCAGTGCCCAGGCTGCTTCCCACTGCTGCATTCCCATCAAGGTTGGACGTCCAGGCCAATTCCAGCCCCTCCAGAAATGCTGAGGTCAGTGGAATTCTACCAGCACTTGCCGGGTGGGGAGGGCAGACAGGTGCCAGTAGAAGTGGTATGGAGGAAATGAGGGCCAAACATCCCAGGAAACCCGACTGCTGCATCTGCCGGGAGCCTGGTGGTCAGAATGCTTGGAACCCAGGAAGGCTGGGAGCGGGAAGTATCTCAGGTATTCCAGTCCTCCTCTCTTGGCACTGCGGAAGCAAGAGAAAATAAAGCGGGGAAACCTGTTGGACTAGACCGTCAGGGCTGTTCTCCTGAAGTTGGCGGCTGCCTCCTGCTAGAAGGGATCTGATGGTTTTTCCTTCTGAGCAGAGAAGACGTGAAGACCAGAGGGATTGGAGAGAGCAAGCGAGCTGCCTGTTTGCCAAGATGTGTAGGGAAGACCTGGGAGGTGTGAAGGAGCAAGCTGCAACCTAGGCCTTCCGGGCTGAGGTGACGCCTTTGTTGTTGTTGTTTAGTCGCTAAGTCATGTCTGATTCTTTGCAACCCCACGGACGGTTGCCTGCCAGGCTCCTCTGTCCATGGGATTTCCCAGGCAAGAACACTGGAATGGGGTGCCGTTTCCTCTTCCAGGGGATCTTCCCGACCAAGGGATCGAATTCATGTCTCCTGCATTGGCAGGCGGATTCTTTACCACTGAACCACCAGGGAAGCCTGGGGTGATGTGTACAAGTGAGCAAACAACATGCTTGTGGGAAGAAAAGGAAGCTGCTCGAACAGATACATACTTCTTCGGCAGAGGTATGCAGCTGAGGGATCAGTTTCCAAAAGTTTGTCTCAGCAGAGAAAAAAAGAACCCCAAACGTTTCATCTTTTTATTCAAGCTTGTCTTCCTTCTCCTAGTCCGTCTTATGTTAATGAAAAGATGTTCTAATGGGAGAAGTAAGGAATACTAGGAATGATCAAAGAGAAAGATATGAGCATGAAGCTGGAGGACAGATAAATGCAGGTGAGTGAGAGACACGTGGGCGCCTGTGTGTGTGGGGTACAGATCACGGCATTCTTCCTTCTAACACCTTGCAGGACGAGGGAGTGACTGTTTTCAACTATGTGCATTTGTGCGTGCTTAGTCATTTCAGTCGTGTCCAACTCTGCGACCCTGTGGACTGTAGCCTGCCAGACTCTTCTGTCCATGGATCCCCTAGGCAAGAATACTGGAGTGGGTTGCCATGCCCTCCTCCAGGGGATCTTCCTGACCCAGGGATTGAAACCTCATCTCCTGAGTCTCCTGCATGGCAGGTGGATTTTTTACTGCTGAGCCACTGGGTCAGCCCTTTTCAACTATGTACCTGTCCACTAATAACCTCTACCTCCCAGAGGCTAGCACTACTGGCTCGCCAGGCCCACAGTGAGGTTTGAGTTTAGCATTTTACCTCTGTGTCTTAACCTGCAAGGAGTGGGATTAAATATTCAGCAAAGAGCAGACCACAGGAGTTGGCTTTGCTGGATACGCTTCTGGGGGCGATGACCAAGTAGGAATGCTCTTTTATCCCACCTTTTTCTCTGGGAGGGGCAGAGTCTCATGAGGATTTATGCAGACATTTGCAGGAAAAAAAAATAAGTATTCCAACTGAATTCTGATTTGGTGATTTCGAACAACCTATATATAAACTTCGTGTAATGCAATATCTGAGACATAAGGTATTTATCTTTTCATTGTAAGAAAGAAGCAAAATTACCTTTTTCCTGCTTATCATTTCCCCTCCCGCTCCGTTTTTCTTTCCAAAAGTTGCCATATCTATTTTATTTAATGGTCTAAAAAGGTGGCATCACATTTGGTATTCCACAAAGAGGAAATGGAAAAAATTATTAAAAAGTGAAGAAAGCACTGCTTGCTTAGAAAATAAGATGTATGAACCGTTAAGAATGGGAAAACACCAGCTACTATGGCAGAGAGAAGACATTTTTGCCAAATTTAGAACCCACTTGAAAATCACGGGTTCTAAGTTTAGAACTGAACTAAAAAACTTGAGCTCACATTGCATTTGGCATTCGTTTAAAAAAAATCTAAAATACTAATTAAAGGAAAAAAATTATTCTCTTAGTAGTTCTAGAAGCAGGGAATTATTTTCAAACAAATTCTTTATTGGCTCAATACACTGGCCTGCACTTAAAAAAGAAACACTTTTTTTTCTAATTAAATTTTCCTTACAAAATAATGATTTAAAATCAAGAGGAAAAGCAGTTTGCCAAAGTCTTTAAAGGGCTACAGAATTGTTGGACCCAGACCTTGGACCCAAACAAATATACCAGGTGGTCGTACAAACTTTGTATTTATATATTAGTTGGTGTCCAAGATAGAAGCAATTACATCTACTGCTGATAAACTTTAACTAATAAAAACTCAATAAAACTGGAAAATATCACTCTAAACAAAACAAAGACAAATGCTTAACAGCATTATTTTTATTTCCTAATTTAGTTGTTTAGTCACTAAGTCATATCCAACTCTTTTGCGACCCCACGGATTGTAGTCCACCAGGCTCTTCTGTCCGTGGGATTTCCCAGGCAAGAATACTGGAGTGTGTTGCCATGCTAAGCTAATTATTGCAACATCACTAAGAAATGGATCAGAATTGCTGCTCTGGTGAAGACTATAAAAAGTTTCAGACTCAAAAGGTCCAAAGTAATAAAATCAAGAAGTAATAGTGAGTACACAGTGTTTAAAAGGCATCCACTGGCTTAACATGATTTCAGACAGTCAACAACTTACATAGTTACAGAAAACTTAAACCTGACTTGTGCCATCTTACACATGCATACACGGACACACACACACACACGTCTATAGATAAATAGATAATAGCCTGAGAAGCTGAATTCAAATAATTACACTAGAGGTTAATATTTGCCACAGCAAGTACTTAAAAACACAAAATTTGGGGGAAAAACTTGTTTTTCTTTCTGTTTATTGCCATGGAATCTGAATACATTTCTGAGAGACCTTAGGGATCAGGCTTAGCAACTGGTGCATTTGACACTCTTCCTTCAACAAGATCATTAACTCAGCAGTTCAAAACCCTGTAACTTTAATTTCAGGCACTTTCAAACACTCCTGTTGAAGAACCTAAGATTAGTTCTTGAGGTGACTGACTTTATTTTTCTTACCAAGAAGGTGCAGTTTGTACTGGTGGAAACAGGGTCAAAATTTTAAGTTGAAAAAGCAAAAAACACTGCATGTATAAATGGAAAAGGATTTGTCTAGAGTATATATTAATTATATTCATTTATTTTTGCTGTGCTGGGTCTTCACTGCTGCGCAGGTTTTTCTCTAGTTGTGGTGAGTGGAGGCTGCCCTCTACTTGTGGTGTGTGGGCTTCCCATTGTGGTCGCTTCTCTGTTGTGGAGCACGGACTCTAGGGTGCTCGGGCTTCAGTAGTTGTGGCACGTGGGCTCAGCAGTTGTGGCTTCCCGGCTCTAGAGCACAGGCTCAGTAGTTGTGGCATATGCGTTTAAGTTGCTCCACCGCATGTGCGATCGTTCAAGATCAGGGATTGAACCCACGTCTCCTGTACTGGCAAGGGGATTCTTTACCACTGAGCCACTAGGGAAGTCCCTAGAATATGTTTTTTAATTTACTTATTATTATATAAACATAGTTAAGCAGATATTAAGTAGTCAGTAAAAACAAAACTGGGAGCTGACTCTGGCTCAGATCATGAACTCATTGCCAAATTCAGACTTAAATTGAAGAAAGGAGGGAAAACCACTAGACCATTCAATTTAGTTCAGTTCAGTTCAGTCGCTCAGTTGTGTCTGACTCTTTGCAACCCCATGGACTGCAGCACGCCAGGCCTCCCTGTCCATCACCAACTCCCAGAGTTTACTCAAACTCATGTTCATTGAGTCAGTGATGTCATCCAACCATCTCATCCTCTGTCATCCCTTTCTTCTCAGACCATTCAGGTATGACCTAAATCAAATCCCTTACGAATATACAGTGGAAGTGACAAATAGATTCATGAAATTAGATCTGATAGAGTGCCTGAAGAACTATGGATGGAGGTTCATGACATTGTACAGGAGGCCATGATCAAAACCATCCCCAAGAAAAAGAAATGCAAAAAGGCAAAATGATTGTTTGAGGAGGCCTTACAAATAGACTGTGAAAATGCTGCACTCAATATGCCAGCAAATTTGGAAAACTCAGCAGTGGCCACAGGACTGGAAAAGGTCAGTTTTCATTCCAATCCCAAAGAAAGGCAATGCCAAAGAATGTTCAAACAACCACACAACTGCACTCATGTCACACTCTAGTAAAGTAATGCTCAAAACTCTCCAAGCCAGGCTTCAACAGTATGTGAACCGAGAGCTTCCAGATGTTCAAGATGGATTTAGAAAAGGCAGAGGAACCAGAGATCAAATTGCCAACATCCGTTGGATTATCAAAAAGCACGAGAGTTCCAGGAGAACATCTACTTCTGCTTTATTGACTACCCCAAAGCCTTTGACTATGTGGATCACAACAAACTGTGGAAAATTCTTAAAGAGATGGGAATATCAGACCACCTGACCTGTCTCCTGAGAAATCTGTATGCAGGTCAAGAAGCAACAGTTAGAACTGGACATGGAACAACAGACTGGTTCCAAATCAGGAAAGGAGTATGTCAAGGCTGTATATTGTCACCCTGATTATTTAACCTTTATGCAGAGTACATCATGTGAAATGCCAGACTAGATGAAGCATAAGCTAGAATCAAGACTGCAGAGAAAAATATCAATAACCTCAGATATGCAGATGACAGCACCCTTATGGCAGAAAGCGAAGAGGAACTAAAGAGCCTCTTGATGAATGTGAAAGAGAAAAGTGAAAAAGCTGGCTTAAAACTCAATATTCACAAAACGAAGATCATGGCATCTGGTCCCATCACTTCATGGCATATAGGTGGGGAAACAATGGAAACAGTGAGAGGCTTTATTTTCTTGGGCTCCAAAAATCACTGCAGGTGGTGACTGCAGCCATGAAATTAAAAGACGCTTGCTCCTTGGAAGAAAAGATATGACCAAACTAGACAGCATATTAAAAAGCAGAGACATTACTTTGCTGACAAAGGTCCATATAATAAAAGCTATAGTTTTTCTAGTAATCATGAGATGTGAGAGTTGGACCATAAAGAAAGCTGAGTGATGAAGAACTGACGCTTTTGAACTGTGGTGTTGGAGAAGACTCTTTTTTTGTTGTTTTTTTTGGAGAAGACTCTTAAGAGTCCCTTGGACTGCAAGGAGATCAAACAAATCAGTAAATCCTAAAGGAAATCAGTCCTGAATATTCATTGGAAGGACTGATGCCAAAGCTAAAGCTCCAATATTTTGGCCACTGGATGCAAAGAACTGACTCACTGGAAAAGACCCTAATGCTGAGAAAGATCGAAGGCAGGAGGAGAAAGTGACAACAGAGGATGAGATGGTTCTATAGGATCACTGACTTGATGTACATGAGTTTAAGCAAGCTCCAGGAGTTGGTGATGGACAGGAAAGCCTGGCGTGCTGCAGTCCATGGGGTAGCAAAGAGTCAGACACGATTGAGCGACTGAACTGAACCAGATATTATGTCATTCTCATAATAGCACCTGTAGCTCTCATTAAGGAACAGAGGTGAACATTTCTAAGGTGTGTGTCAAAATCAGAATATGAACTTACATCCTCAGCATCCACTGGCTCACACACTTCTGAATCCATGTTTTTCAACAAATCCTTCTCTCCTTGGAAATGAGCCACTAACACTGAATTTCATAGTCTCTTCTGTCTTCACTATTGCCCTCATATTTATTTAAACTTCTTGTTTATAATGAAGTTAATATTTTGGACCATCGCCTTCTTTGCTTAGTCTTGACACCTAGATAAACAGAAGGAAATAAGAGAGAACCTCTGGATAACAAAAAGTATTTCTTGAACCTCTAGGAGGTGGGATGAGCACCATTCTCAGATGGGGGTTGATTCCATCTCTGTGAAGAATTTGCTTTTCTTGGACTCTAGAGACAGAAAGGACCATACACTTGCGCCAATGCCAGGAACACATGGCCAGTGACACTGGTGCCCTGGAAGGTGACTCTATAAGGCATGAATAGGAGCAAGAAAAAGCTGAGTGGTCTGCCGACATCCAGATTTCCTGATTGTCTTTGCAGAGACAGCTCCCAGACTCTTAAACTGTCTTTCAGAAGTTTCAGTTCTTTCTCCTGTGATTTTTTTTTTTCCACAGAAATAATACATGAATAAGTTTTGCATACAATTAGGGAACCCAAATACTTGGTTCCACTGTGCGTTTGTCCAAGTCTAAACCCAAGTTTTCATATTTTCCTTTGCTTTATAATTGTAGGACTAGTCTATGATTCTAGCCCTATATCTATGAGAAATATGCATTTCAATCCAGAATTTAAGAATGGATGAGCAAACTAGACAGTGGTAGGTAGGCTTTCTTGAAGAGAAATGCTTTTCTCCATGTATAGGGCAAAGGTATATTGCTGATATTCAGCAAAAAAAAAACAAACAAATAAACAATGAAATAGCTTCGATTCTCTATTTCAAACATCTCATCAGATACCTCCACCTTGAACAGAACAGACTCCAGAAACAGACCCACATGTTTGTATATGGTTAACAACTGATTTCCAACAAGGGCGGTGAGACAATTCAAAGGGAGAAAGGAAAATCTTTTCAACAGATTCTGCTGGAACAACTCCAAACCCATTGGGGGAAAAATGGACACTGACCCTTATGTCACATAATACATAAGAATTAACTCAAAATGAATGATAAACTTACAACACAAAACTCATGGGTCACAGAAGAGTCTGATATGACTGAGTGACTAAATAACAACAAAGCTATAAAAAGCTTAATCAGAGGGGGGAAAAATCTATTCCTTATTGAAGGAGGCAACAGTGTCTTAGAGAGGATACAAAAACAAACATTCATACGATAAATTGAACTTCATCAAAACTTTAAAATTTGCTCTTAGAAAGATACTGTTAAGAAAAATGAAAAGATAAGGCACAGATTGGAAAAATATTTATAATACATACATTTGATAAAGGACTGGTGTCCAAAATATATAAAAAACTATTACAGCTCAGTAAGAAGACAACCACGGAGAAGGCAATGGCACCCCACTTCAGTACTCTTGCCTGGAAAATCCCATGGACGGAGGAGCCTGGTGGGCTGCAGTCCATGGGGTCGCTGAGTCGGNTACATACATTTGATAAAGGACTGGTGTCCAAAATATATAAAAAACTATTACAGCTCAGTAAGAAGACAACCAAGGCAATTTTTAAAATGGGCAAAGATTTGAACAGACACGTCACAAAAGAAATTATCTGAATGTCTGATAAGCATGTGAAAAGGTGGTCTACATCATGAGTCATCAGGTAAGTACAAATTAAAACCACAGTGAGATACTACTACATGCAATTAGAATGGCTGATGTTGAAAAATTGACAATACCAAGTGTTGATGAAGATATGGAACAATTGCTGATACATCACTTTGGAAAACTAAGAGTTTCTTAAAACAGTAAATGCACACCTACCATTCAACCTTGTTATTCCATTCCAAGGTATGTTCCCAAAAGAAAGAAAAATCAGTGTCTACACCAAGACTTCACTGGAATATTCACAGTAGCTTTATTTGTAATAGCCAAAAAGTAGAAACAAACCAAATGTTTGTTTAAATGGATAAATAAATGGATAAACAAGTTGTGAAATATCTATACAGTGGAGCATCAGTTAGTAATAAAAAGGAGTAACTACTGATACAGACATGAAAGGGTCTGTATCTGTATAACATGTGAAGTGAAAGTCATTCAGTCATGTCCAGCTATTTATGACCCCATGGACTATACAGTCCATGGGATTCTTCAGTCGTTCCCTTCTCCAGGGGATCTTCCCAACCCAGGGATCGAACCCAGGTCTCCTGCATTGCAGGTGGATTCTTTATCAGGGAAGCCCATGATATAATGTGAGTGGGTCTCAAAATCATTATGCTGGGATTTCCCTGGAGGTCCAGTGTCTAAGACTCCGTGATCCCAATGTAGGGGCCTTGGGTTTGATCCCTGGTCAGGGAACTAGAGCCCGCATCCTGCAACTGAAGATACCACATGCTGCAATGAAGATCGACGATCCCCACATGTTCCAATTAAGACCTAGCACAGCCAAATAAATAAAATATTTTTAAAAATATGGTGGTCCTAGCTACTCTGTTCTGCTTGTGATCCAAAAGTGGTCAGTGTCCCTCATAAAATGGGATGCCTAGGACACTATACGGTCTTCCAAAAAGACGGAAGATCGGTTACTGGCTCCTTTCTTCTGTGCCTCTACTACTGTAATGTAGCCTGATGTGCCACTAACCCTTTTAGCTCCAAAGCTGATGTATATTAACTTGTAGTATATTCAAATATTCAGAGGTTTTTTTCCCCATGTAAATTCTAAAAACTCACTGGAAATGACCCTGATGCGGAGAAAGATAGAAGGCAGGAGGCGAAGGGAACGACAGAGTATGAGATGGTTGGATGGCATCACTGACTCAATGGAAATGAGTTTGAGCAAACTCCAGGACTTGGTAATGGACAGGGAAGCCTGGTGTGCTACAGTCCTCGCAAAGAGTGGGACATGACTGAGTGGCTGAATGACAACAAATTCTAATGACACCATCAGGCATCTGAAGAAGGGGTGGCTAAAAGAAGGAGGAGGGTGAGAGTGGAAGACAGGAGGGAATTAAGTCCTTGTAGATTCTGCCAAGTTATTAAGTGTTTACTGCCCCTGATAGCAAATGGAGTCCATCTCCGCACCCACTCCTCCTTTCAAGGCCTCCTATCAGTTACCTACCAACTCCATTCCCTAACGAGTAACCGCCTGTTCAACAATCTGCCTCGGCTCACAATCGGACACCCGGCCTCCTCCTCCTACCAGCAGCTCTACCCCTGATAGCTACTGGGCACTTGTGGTGAGTGATTAGAAGCAGGCCATTTTGGCAGTTGCGGTAGAACACACATATCCAGGAAATGCATTTATGTTAAAGTTCCTAGCAGTTCAGATGCTGAGCATCAGGTAAAAGCCTTACCAAAAAATATGCAGGGAAACAGATCAAGAAACCAGTCTCTCAGGGACTTCCCTGGCAGTTCAGTGGTTAAAACTCTGGGCTTCCACTGCAGAGGGCACGGGTTCCATCCCTGGTCAAGGAACTAAGATCCTGTACGCTGCACAGTGTGGCCCCCCCAAAAAGAAACCAGTTTCTTATCTTGCCTTTTTCCATGTAGATTCTTCATAAAAGAAACGTTGCGTGTTTGTTGTTAGATTTTCTAAAGTAAAGTACAATATATTCAGTGGGTGAGGACAAGGATTGTTTTTCCAGGCAATTTCCTTAAAACTTCAAGTCATTTAAAAGGAAAGACAGCTGAACAAGTTTGGGTACTTTTTTCTCCTATAGTCAACTTCAGAGAAGGCAATGGCACCCCACTCCAGTACTCTTGCCTGGAAAATCCCATGGACGGAGGAGCCTGGTGGGCTGCAGTCCATGGGGTCGCTGAGTCGGACACGATTGAGCGACTTCACTTTCACTTCTCACTTTCATGCATTGGAGAAGGAAATGGCAACCCACTCCAGTGTTCTTGCCTGGAGAATCCCAGGGACAGGGGAGCCTGGTGGGCTACCGTCTATGGGGTCACACAGAGTCGGACACGACTGAAGTGACTTAGCAGTAGCAGTCAACTTCAGGCTGATGGTCATTGAACACTCCTCTACACAGACATTCCTTCCATCAGATCAGAGACCCTCACCCTCTTAACATACACACCACCAGTACTCTTGTCATTCTCAGAGCCTCCTCTTAGCAATTCAGAGCTAATGTTCCTCCACATGGGAAAATCACCCCCTCTGTGTCATTCAGCCTTCTCTCCCTTAGGTCCTCGGTCACCTCTTCTTTTTCCAAAATTATCCTCAGGCTGTTTCCACTGGCTTTTCCCTCTCCTCCTTTACATACAACCAGGACCCTCCAATATGGAAAACATATTTGTTCAATACCACTATAACAATCCATTTCTTTTTTTTCACTCCCATCCGAACACCTCAAATAATTATTCAACATTTTTTCCTTCCTTGGATTCACCACTTAACGCTGTTTTTATTAATCTGAAAAATTATATCCTCCTAGGGTCAATAAGGACTTTTGAGTTGAACAAATTTAATGGTCTTCATTGGGAATTTATCTTCTCGTATACTGCTCCTTGGGGCTTCCCAGGTGGCTCAGTGGTAAAGAATCTGCCTGCCGAAGCAGGAGACATGGCTGCAATCTTTGGGTCAGGAGGATCTTCTGGAGGAGGAAATGGCAATTGGCTGCCCTCTCCAGTATTCTTCCTGGAGAATCCCATGGACAGAGAAGCCTGGTGGGCTACAGTTGGCGGGGTGATAAAGAGCTGGACACGGCTGAGCATGCATCGTCGTACTGTTCCGTATATACTGGGGTCCAGCAGGGGTGGGAGAGACTGGAGAGGAGTTATACCTGTTGGGGGAACTGGGGAGGTTGCTGGTGTGGTTTCCTCTGTGAGACTGTCATTGCTCACTCTATCCCCTTAGGGACAATTTCTTAGTGTAGGAAACCAGCAAATTCTTTGCCCTGAAGTTGCGGTCAAAAATCACCCCAACCTCTTCCTCTTCCCACTAATTATAACTGAACGGCAGGTGCTTAGGTCTGAGAGGGGCCCATCGAGTCTCTGACCTCCACTCTGGGTGGCTCTCCACCAGGAAGTCTCTCGTGCTCAAGAATTGCAGCTCTCACCCATCCTCAATCCTTAATTCTGTATCTTCTCCCTTTCTCTTTTCTTGTTTCACACTGAGTTTCTCTCGGTATCGCTGTCTTTCACACAGCTTCATGGTCTGTCCTGGGACTGACCTTTTCATTACAAGGAGCATCCCCCAAACCACACTCAGAAACCACAATTCCCTTCTCTTGTCCTCACAGAGGCACTAAGTAGAGAAATAAGCCTTAATTAATTGGAGACTCCCTCTTCTTTAAAAGCCATCATTGCTGATCTTGAACTTCTCAGTGGAATGGAATCTTGAGAAGTCAGTCCTTTAGCTGCTGTTCAGTCGCTGAGTCCATGTGACCCCATGGACTACAGCCCGCCAGGCTCCTCTGTCCATAGGACTTCCCAGGCAAGAACACTGGAGTGGGAAGCCATTTCCTTCTCCAGGGGATCTTTCCGCCCCAGGAACTGAGCTGAGTCTCTTGCGTTGGCAGGCAGATTCTTTACCACCGTGCCACTAGGGATGCCCAATCCTTTAGTTATGTCACCTTTAAATAATTATGTAGTGAGTTTATCTGAAGAACTCAGAATTCTGCCCCAAGCCACTGGGGTTTGTAGTCCATGTGCCAATCATCCTAGCGTCAACTGAGTACCTTATACCTTGAGAAGCAAGAATGATATTCTAATAAAGCAATTTGATGGCTTAAAGAGCCACCGGTTAAACGTGAAAGTCTCCATCAGTACCAAAGCTAGGAGCCTTTGTCAAATTACATGATTTTAAGTTAAACACATGGATGTGAAAATATCTATGAAAATCTCTATGCATTTTAATGACTTAGCGTTATTAACCTGAGGTTTGAAATCCTCTTCAAATGTGTACATTTTTCTAGTGCAAAGGTTCATCACTTTCATCAGCTCCTTAAAGGGTTTGTGGCCTCCAAAAGGTTTAGGAACCTCTAAGTTAGGGGAAAGATAAGATTAAAATCACAATATTATTATTTCATGTATTTCTAAACGTAATACATAGAAATAGCAAATAACTTCCATTTCAGCAAACAGCAAAAAAAAAAAATGTTAAATACTGTAAATAATCACAATATGATTAGTAACTATGTTTAAACACTAATATAGACAATATTATTCTAGCATTTTATCTGTCGACAAGTATTTACCTGAATATATATAAAACAAGTTTATCAGGAAGAGGGAAGTTCATATACAGATTTTAACTGAAAACTACCAATAGACTTATTTCCACTATTGTTTAAAACAAAACTTCAATCAGGTAATTTAAAGGCAGTATGAATACAAATAAAATTAGAATTTAAATAGTTCCTCAATTACAGCATCTATTGTTTTACCCTGGACAAGAAAGATAAATTATTGTACCTGCTTTATAAAAGACTGATTAAAAGATACTCTGTGGAAACCCCTTTCATTGTCAATTTCTGCAGCCAAAACCCAAATTTAGAGCCCCGATTTTTTAAGCCAGGCCCCATTCAGAGTATTACAAGAATAGTTCAACTACTGAAAAGCATCACTTTCATAAATGTGTCTTGGAAACGGATTTTTAAACTTAGCAAGTTTGCAAGAGCAAACCTATCAAGTTATTGTACACACTGTTCTTTTTTACATTTGAAATGTAACTTATTTATCCAGTCATTCAACAAATATTTATTGAACCTCTGCTATATGCAGGCCCTGCTCAAGGTGACAGAGTTATAGCAGTGAACAACACAGACCAAAAATATTTAACAATACATAAACATATCTTCATTAGAAAACATTCAGATACAGAAGCTCATAGGATTAAAAAAGCCAAAGTTGTCCTCCTGGAGACCTGCTCCATATCAGTTCTTCTTCTGCAATAACTACTACTAACAGTACTTTCTCCAGACTTTTTATTTACATAGAATATCTTAGGTGGTAGAACAGCTTTACTGTACAGACTATATATATGTATATACACAGTGGGAATTCCCTGGTGCTCCAGGGGTTAGGACTTGGTGCTTTCAGGGTTTGATCCTTGCTTGGGGAACTAAGATCCCTAAGAATCAGCAAGCTATGCAGTGCAGCAAAAACAAACAAACAGAAAAACCACTTATGAAAAGTGTACAATTCAATGATTTTGAATACATCTGTAGTTTTCTGACACCATCATCATAATCTAGATAAGTGGATTTTAAAATTATAAATATATGAATTGTATTATAATTTATTTTAAAATCCACTTACCTAGATTACAGTGTTATACAGGTATAAATGTATATGAGCAAGGAGATCAAGCCAGTCAATCCTAAAAGAAGTCAACCCTGAACATTCATTGGAAGGACTGATGCTGAAGCTGAAGCTCCAAAACCTTGGCCACCTGATGGAAAAAGACGACTCACTGGAAAAGATCCTGATGCTGGGAAATACTGAGGGCAGGAAGACAAGAAAGCAACAAAGGAGGAGATGGTTGGATGGCATCACCGACTCAATGGACATGACATCACCGACTCAATGGAAAAGATCCTGATGCTGGGAAATACTGAGGGTAGGAAGACAAGAAAGCAACAAAGGAGGAGATGGTTGGATGGCATCACCGACTCAATGGCAAGCTCCAGGAGGTGGTGAAGGACAGAGAAGCCTGGCGTGCTGCAGTCCATGGGGTTGCAGAGAGTCAGACACGACTTAGAAATGCAACAACAACAACAATTTTTCACTTAGGACTAAACCTTGAAGGTGTTCTCTCAATATCGGCATAGATAAATTTTGCGATTACTTTCTGCAAAGAGAGGAACGTGTCCTCTCTCCATCTTCCTTGTCAGATTTCTTGGAAAAAGGCTGCTAACAATGGCAATTAGATATAACTGAGAATGGTAGTTTGAACATTCTTTGGCATTGCCTTTCTTTGGAATTGGAATGAAAACTGATCTTTTCCAGTCCTGTGGCCACTGCTGAGTTTTCCAGATTTGCTGGCATATTGAGTGCAGCACTTTCACAGCATCATCTTTCAGGATTTGAAACAGCTCCACTGGAATTCCATCACCTCCACTACTGTTGTTCGTAGTGATGCTTTCTAAGGCCCACTTGACTTCACATTCCAAGACGTCTGGTTCTAGATTAGTGATCACATCATCATGACTATCTGGGTCATGAAGATCTTATTTGTACAGTTCTTCCGTGTATTCTTGCCACCTCTTCTTAATATTTTCTGCTTCTGTTAGGTCCATACCATTTCTGTCCTTTATCGAGCCCATCTTTGCATGAAATGTTCCCTTGGTATCTCTAATTTTCTTGAAGAGATCTCTAGTCTTTCCCAATCTGTTGTTTTCCTCTATTTCTTTGCATTAATAGCTGAGGAAGGCTTTCGTATCTCTTCTTGCTATTCTTTGGAACTCTGCATTCAGATGCCTATATCTTTCCTTTTCTCCTTTGCTTTTCACTTCTCTTCTCTTCACAGCTATTTGTAAGGCCTCCCCAGACAGCCATTTTGCCTTTTTTGCATTTCTTTCCATGGGGATGGTCTTGATCCCTGTCTCCCATACAATGTCACAAACTTCATTCCATAGTTCATCAGGCACTCTATCTATCAGATCTAGGCCCTTAAATCTATTTCTCACTTCCACTGTATAATCATAAGGGATTTGATTTAGGACATACCTGAATGATCTAGTGGTTTTATCCCTTGGTATCTCTAATTTTCTTGAAGAGATCTCTAGTCTTTCCCAATTTGTTGTTTTCCTCTATTTCTTTGCATTGAACGCTGAGGAAAGGCTTTCTTATCTCTTCTTGCTATTTGAAACTCTGCATTCAGATGCCTATATCTTTCCTTTTCTCCTTTGCTTTTCCCTCTCTTCTCTTCACAGCTATTTGGGCCATGCTCAGTAATTCTTTAATCCAATGTTCTGTTGATGGGTGGAGCTTTGTTCCCTCCCTGCTATTTACCTGGGGCCAAACTATGGTGGAGGTAAAAAAGGTAATGAGGACCTTCTTCAAAATATCCCATGCCAAGTACTGCTACACTAACTGCCCTGAACCCTGCAACAGGCCACCACCAACCCACACCTCCACTGGAGTCTCCTGGTGCACACAAGGTTCTGTTTGTGCCCTCCAATAGTCTATTTCCCAGTCCTGTGTAAGTTCTGGCAGCTCTGTGGTGGGGTTAATGGCAACCTCCTCCAAGAGGACTTATGCCATCCCCAAGTCTGCCACACCCAGAGCCCCTCTCACTGTGGCAGTCCACTGCTGACCCATACCTCCACAGTCAGTCAGTTCAGTCGTGTCCGACTCTGCAAACCCATGAACCGCAGCACCCCAGGCCTCCCTGTCCATCACCAACTCCTGGAGTCTACCCAAACCCATGTCCATCGAGTCGGTGATGCCATCCAACCATACTGACTGAGGGCTTCACATCCAGACAAACTGGATTCAGAGTCCACACTCCTCTTAACTGATTTGATGGAATGTAGGGGAGGGGGATGGTTAGTGAAGGACAGGGAGTGGTTTAGGATAAAAGTGAGATAAAGCAGGAAAAGGGTTTAGCAGAGGGGCTGTTTCCTAGTGTTCAGTTGCTAAGTCCTGTCAGACTCTTTTGTGACCCCATGGACTGTAGCCTGCCAGGCTCCTCTGTCCAAGGGGTTTTCCAGGCAGGAATATTGGAGTGGGTTGCCATTTCCTCTTTAAAGGGCTCCTAGTGAACACACAATAAGAACAAACTAACTAAATAAATAAAAATATTATATTCGTTATATATAATCAGTCCTGATTATTCATTGGAAGGACTGATGTTGAAGCTGAAACTCCAATACTTTGGCCACCTGATGGGAAGAACTGACTCATTTGAAAAGACCCTGATGCTGGGAAAGATTGAAAGCAGGAGGAAAAGGGGATGACAGAGGATGAGATGGTTAGATGGCATCACCGACTCGGTAGGCATGAGTTTGAGTAAACTCCGGGAGTCGGTGATAGACAGGGAGGCCTGGTGCGCTGCAGTCCATGGGGTCGCAAAGAACTGAACACAACTGAGGGACTGGGAGAAGGCAATGGCACCCCACTCCAGTACTCTTGCCTGGAAAATCCTATGGACAGAGGAGCCCAGTAGGCTGCAGTCCATGGGGTGGCTAAGAGTCGGATACGACTGAGTGACTTCACTTTCACTTTTCACTTTCATGCATTGGAGAAGGAAATGGCAACCCACTCCAGTGTTCTTGCCTGGAGAATCCAGGGACGGAGGAGCCTGGTGGGCCGCCATCTATGGGGTCGCACAGAGTCAGACACGACTGAAGTGACTTAGCAGAGCGACTGAACTGAATTGAAGAAATTGGGTTTTATCCTGAAGAAAATGCAGAGTCGCTGAAGGTGGAAGGGAGCAGGGAGGCCTGGAGGGGTTGCTTTGGAGGCTCTATGTGAATGACCCCGCCTCCAGCCGGGACACAGGCTCCACCCAAAACATCTGCTGCCATTCCGGAGGGCTCCTTATCTTCTGCCTCATAAAGTTACTTGTCTTTGAGTTTCTCAATCACATTGTGGTCACTGCTGAAAATAATCTTCTATCTTGGGTTTGTGCTTACTATTGAAGCATCTTGTCATGCTGGAGAACTTCCCTTTTAAAATAAACATCAGAGACCTATGAGAAAGCTGGACAAAAAATGGATTTTAGAGATGCCCAAGGGAATAATTTAAAAACAAGTAAGACAACTAGCAACGCCCTGTCACATCAAAGTCAGACCTGGGTGGAAAGAAGAGCTTAGTCTAGGGAAGGTCTGGGTTGGGTTTACAGGCAACTTCCTTACTGTCAGGGTAAACCTTTCAAAACACAACAGAAATAAAGAAAGATGCCCTTTTGCAAGTATGCACAGACAGAAGGAATGAATTCTGATTAAAACCAAGGGAGGAAAATACCAGCTTAACACACAGTCAAAGGCTGGAGCTTGCAGTGAGAGAGGGAAGGAGAGATACAAATCAGCAATGTTCTCTTAAGAGAGCTCCTGCAATTTTTTTTTTACATTGGTAAATAATATATGCTTATTCACATGAACTGGCAAAAATGAAGTATTGCTGTAAATTCACAATATTTCCAGGTGCCAAATATTTTATTATATTTAGTATATCTCAACTTTTTATTATGGAAAATTGCAACCATGCAAAAGGAGCAAGGAGAGTGTAATAAAACATAGTGTACCCACTGTCCAGCTTTAACTAACACACAGCTGATCCTGTTTTCATCTGCACTCCGTTTTACTGGATTATTTTCAAGCCATCATTTCATCTGTAATTCCCTCAGTAAGCACAATCATTTCACAGTCTGTTTTGGTTTTGGTTGTTTGCTTTTTTAAAAAAGGCTGCACATCATGTGGCATGCAGGATCTTAGATCCCCGACCAGGGATCGAACCTGTGCAGTGAAAGCGTTGAGTCCTAACCACTGGACCGCCAGGGAAGTCCCTGTCATTTTACAGTCAAGCCTGCTTTTCAATCCCACCTTTCTTTTCACTCACTCCCGTCTACTCTGGGCAGTGATCTGAGGACAAGGGGACTGATTTGAGGAGAGAAGAAAAATCCCCATAGAAATACCCAACTGTCCCAAAGGGAGAGAGGGAGAAAGAGCTCTGAATTAGGAAAAGATCAGAAGGAGATGGAGCCAGGCCCTTCCCCAGCACCTTCCCAGATGGGGGTGTCTGGGGCCTCCAGGTGCTGGAGCTGGGCCTTTGAAAGGCAAAGCCTCGAAGATCTGCTGACTTTCCTTTTTTAAATTATTTATTTATTGGTTTGTTTTATTTTTGGCTGTGCTGGGTCTTTGTTGCTGTGAGGGTTTTCTCTAGTTATGGTGAACGGGCTTCTCATTGCAGTGAGTTCTCTTGTTGCAGAGCACCGGGCTCCAGGGTGCATGGGCTTCAGTAGTTGCAGCTCCCAGGCTCTGGTGTGCAGAACTTGATAGTTGTGGTTCTCAGACTCAGTTGCTCTGAGGCATGTGGGGTCTTCCTGGACCAGGGATTGAACACGTGTCTCCTGCATTGGCAAGCGAATTCTTTACCAGCTGAGCCACCAGGGAAGCCCAAGGTTTGCTGACTTGCACTCTGGCCTCTGGACTGAAAAGCACACACTGCTCATCGTGGAGGGCTTTAGAAGGAGAGGAAGCGGGCACTGCCTGAGGACAGGTCAGCTGCACTCCCAGAACCACCCAAGTGTGCTGCAGGACACACGGTGCTAGGAGCCGACTGATCGAACCAACCTTCCATGAAACCCTTTCTGTCCCCATCCCTCTTTCCACCAACCTGCTGGCCCATCCACCGTGACTCCTTTCCTCCCAAAAAGGAGGATGAGTCCTTTTTGCTCCTGGTCAATGTGTCTCCTTTTACCCTTCACCCTCCTGCCACATCCTCCAGGCTCGCCCAGGGGCCATTCTGCCTCACAACAGGCACATCTTCTGTGGGCCCGCCAAGGGCCACCCATCCATGCACTCTCATTCCAGCCATCCCCCTCCCACCCTCCACACTCAACTGCTTCCCCAGCTCGCCCTTCTCCAAAGCCTCGCCATCTTCAGGAAACCTGCTGGAATTGCCCCCTTCACACCTCCCTGTGTGGACTGACCGGTCAGCATTCGTGTGCACCCTCTCTGGGTGCCAAGTGTACCCCCCACTGGGTGCAGTGTGGGGCTGCACTTCTCTCTCCCAGGGGGCTGAGACCTGAGGCCAGAGGCCAGGTCTTAATCCTGCAGCCCTGGCTCTAAGGGTGCTCACTCAGAAGATGCTCAGAAGTGTCTGCAGGAAGAGAGTGGGGACTCACAGATGAACAAACCCATCCCTGCTTTTCGGGTGGTTGCTGTTTAGCTGCTCAGTCATGTCCAACTCTTTGCGACCCCATGGACTGCAGCATGCCATGCTCCCCTGTCCTTCACTGTCTCCTGGAGTTTACTCAAACTCATATCCATCGAATCGGTGATGCCATCCAACTGTCTCATCCTCTGTCGTCTCCTTCTCCTCCTGCCTTCAATCTTTCCCAGCATCAGGATCTTATCAAATGAGTTGGCTCTTCATATCAAGTGGCCGAAGTACTGGAGCTTCAGTATCAGTTTTTCCAATGAATATCCAGCATTGATTTTCTTTAGGATTGACTGGTTTGATTTCTTGGGGTAGTTCCATCTATACAGAGGCCATTCTCCAAAGGTGAGGGGTTAGAGTGCCTGCCTACTTCCCGTTCTTCAGGAGACTTCCAGTCACATTCACCGAAGAACTCCAGATTCTTCAGCAGGATGTACGAGGCCGGCCTGAGCCTCAGCGGCTCTGAAGCAGAGCTCGGAAGGGCGCCACCTCCCACTATAACGCGAACTTCTCTTAGCGCCTGCCGAGTTCTCTCTTGCAGTTCTCACCACTGCCTGAGATCTCAGCTCTTAACCCCACTGGCCGCTTGCTGCTGACCCTGGAAGACTCAGGCGCAATGTCGACACCTGTGGGAAGCGTGCTCTGGCCCTGACCCTGGTGTCACCACTGGACTGGAAGATTCCTGGGAACAAAGACTTTTTCTTCATCTATGCCCTGTCCCTTGGTATCTCTAATTTTCTTGAAGAGATCTCTAGTCTTTCCCATTCTGTTCTTTTCTTCTATTTCTTTGCATTGATCGCTGAAGAAGGCTTTCTTATCTCTTCTTGCTATTCTTTGGAACTCTGCATTCAGGTGCTTATACCTTTCCTTTTCTCCTTTGCTTTTCGCCTCTCCTCTTTTCACAGCTATTTGTAAGGCCTCCCCAGACAGCCATTTTGCTTTTTTGCATTTCTTTTCCATGGGGATGGTCTTGATCCCTGTCTCCCGTACAATGTCATGAACCTCATTCCATAGTTCATCAGGCACTCTATCTATCAGACCTAGGCCCTTAAATCTATTCCTTACTTCCACTGTATAATCATAAGGGATTTGATTTAGGTCATACCTGAATGGTCTAGCAGTTTTCCCTACTTTCTTCAATTTGAGTCTGAATTTGGTAATAAGGAGTTCATGATCTGAGCCACAGTCAGCTCCTGGTCTTGTTTTTGTTGACTCTATAGAGCTTCTCCATCTTTGGCTGCATAGAATATAATCAATCTGATTTCGGTGTTGACCATCTGGTGATGTCCATGTGTAGAGTCTTCTCTTGTGTTGTTGGAAGAGGGTGTTTGCTATGACCAGTGCATTTTCTTGGCAAAACTCTATTAGTCTTTGCCCTGCTTCATTCCGCATTCCAAGGCCAAATTTGCCTGTTACTCCAGGTGTTTCTTGACTTCCTACTTTAGGTGTTGACCATCTGGTGATGTCCATGTGTAGAGTCTTCTCTTGTGTTGTTGGAAGAGGGTGTTTGCTATGACCAGTGCATTTTCTTGGCAAAACTCTAATAGTCTTTGCCCTGCTTCTTTCCACATTCTAAGGCCAAATTTGCCTGTTACTCCAGGTGTTTTCTTGACTTACTACTTTAGCATTCCAGTCCTCTATAATGAAAAGGACAACTTTTTTGGGTGTTAGTTCTAAAAGGTCTTGTAGATCTTCATAAAACCGTTTAACTTCAGCTTCTTCAGCGTTACTGGTTGGGGCATAGACTTCGATAACTGTGATATTGAATGATTTGCTTTGGAGACGAACAGAGATCATTCTGTCCTTTTTGAGATTGCATCCAAGTACTGCATTTTGGACTCTTTTGTTGACCATGATGGGTACTCCTTTTCTGTTGAGGGATTCCTGCCCACAGTAGTAGATATAATGGTCATCTGAGTTAAATTTACCCATTCCAGTCCATTTTAGTTCGCTGATCCCTAGAATGTTGACGTTCACCCTTGCCATCTCCTGTTTGACCACTTCCAATTTGCCTTGATTCATGGACCTGACATTCCAGGTTCCTATGCAATATTGCTCTTTACAGCATCGGATCTTGCTTCTATCATCAGTCACATCCTCAACTGAGTATTGTTTTTGCTTTGGCTCCATCCCTTCATTCTTTCTGGAGTTATTTCTCCACTGATCTCCAGTAGCATATTGGGTACCTACTGACCTGGGGCGTTCCTCTTTTGATATCCTATCATTTTGCCTTTTCATACTGTTCTTGGGGTTTTCAAGGCAAGGATACTGTAGTGGCTTGCCATTCCCTTCTCCAGTGGACCACAATTTGTCAGACCTCTCCACCATGACCCACCCGTCTTGGGTTGCCCCTCAGGCATGGCTTGGTTTCTTTGAGTTAGACAAGGCTGTGGTCCTAGTGTGATTAGATTGACTAGTTTTCTGTGAGTATGGTTTCTGTGGTGGTGTCTTAGGTTATGGCTTTTTGGGTGGTAGCTATCCCACAGTCTGGTTTGCTATCTCCAGTTAGTTGCCTCAGATTGCCCTCGAGGCATCAGGCCTGGTCCTTACTCTAAGCAATGCAACCCGCGCCTCCCTGCCCAGCCTCCGCTTGCTAGCTGTGGGTGAAAGGCGTCTGCGCTGCTTCTCCCCTGGGGGAGTCACCTTTGGCCACTGTGGCTTTAAGTTTTTTTTTTTTTTCCTCCCAGTTATGTTGCCCTCTGTGGTTCTAAGGCTCGCCACAGACTCGGCAGTGAGAGTGTTTCCTGGTGGTTGGAAACGTCTCATTTTTAAGACTCTGGTCCTGGGATGGAGCTCTGTCCCTACCTCTTTTGTCTCTATTTTTATCTTTTATATTTTTTCCTACTTCCTTTCGAAGACAATGGGCTGCTTTGCTGGGTGCCTGATGTCCTGATGTTTTGTGGAATTTTCTCAGCGTTCAAACGTTCTTTTGATTAATTTGTGGGGGAGAAAGTGGTCTCCCCGTCCTATTCCTCTGCCATCTTAGGACCGCCTCTGCTATTCTTTTGTATATGTTTAGTGTACCTCTTTATGTTTCTTCTCGGTTTTTATGCCCATGTTCTTCTATATTCCATACTACTATGGTTCACTATTGTTTTCTTTTTATTCTTTTATAGCTAACTGCCTTTATATGAGAGTTGGCACTTTCTCTTTGTGTCCACAAGCGTGCCTGTTTAATGATGGTAAAGCTTTCAGATCCCGTTAGTTTGTGAGAGCATTTAGTTTGATTCATGAAAGAACTTGTTCAGAAAAACCTGCAACTTTATTCTTGGGCATGTTTCAATTATAAATAACCTCTAAATAAGTTAAAAATTTTTTATATAATCTTACACATGTTATAAATACTATAAGGTATCACAATTTATATAATTTTAATACTATTCACAATTATAATTTAGTACATTACTTTTGCTCTGTCATATTCCCTGATAATCTTTTTTTATACTACTTCAAGAATATTGTCTTTGTCTTCCTTTGAGTCTAAAACTATATATGTAATAATCATTTTGAAAATTATAAAGTAGTAGGCAATTTTTTCTGGGTAATATGAATTTCATTCATGATTCTGTTCCTGAATTCTAACTATGATTAAATAAGATGAAAATTAATCAAGTTTTATTTTCTATCTTGTATTGGTATTTTTTGTGGGGGCATCTCAGACAATAATGACTATTTTTAAAAAAATTTTTATTGGAGTATGGTTGATTTACAATGTTTTGGTAGTTTCATGTGTGCAGCAAAGTTAATCAGTTATATATATGTATCCACTTTTTTTAGATTCTTTTCCCATATAAGCCATTATAGAGTATTGAGCAGAGTTTTCTGTGCTATATAGTAGGTCCTTATTAGTTACATGTTTTATATATTATAGTAATGTGTATATGTCAGTCCCAATGTCCCAATTTATCCATACCCCTGTATTAGTATTTTTATTGAATAATAAAATCATTAAATATCTTGCAGCAAGGAAGGGAAACATAGTTTTACACTGACTATAAATAATCAAGATTAGATTGTGTATATTTTGTGCATTTCTTAGAGGCATAGAACACCATATTCCTCCTTGGAGATTCTACTTTTACCATTGAGTTTGAGAATTCTTACTATGTAGATAAATAGATGCTTAAATAGTTTTTGGTGGTGATTTTTTAAAAAATATTTTAAAAAATATATTTTTGATCATTTTTCTTTACTTCCAAGGTAACAGTGTTCTCATAATTATTTACAGTTGTTCATAGGTAAGGGCATATAAACGTGTCTTATGTCTTCCCATGTTGTGTAAGTTTTTCAGCCAATATCAGCCTCTGCAAAACTTTACATGAATCCTTATGCAGAAACAGAGCTCAAAACACCTAAACTTGATTGGAACATAGAAGTACAAAATATTGCAATTGAACTGACCAAACCTCAGGTAAGACTCATTTCAGGCCTTACAGCTTTGACTAGCCTTGAATCTCAACAGCTTTTGTCCTCTGTGACTGTTCCTTCTTCACTGCTCTGGCGGTTCTTTTGGTTTGTTATTGTTGAGTTTTGATTCCTCAAAATAGATTATATGTATTATTTTAAAATAAAATACCAAATGTTAGAAATAGTTTTCTTTCATTTTTTATGATTTTCACCTTATTGGTAGAGAATCCTACCAAATTATAGCACAGGACATGGTTCCATTTTAATTCCCAGTTCTTGATGGCAAGTTTTAATGGTTTTATTTTCTTTTCTCAGATTTTAATAGCAGACACTCTTACATTAAATATTGTTTACTTAATTTTTAGAACAGCTGTGTTGGCAGTTTTTTTTTCCTTTACTTGTTTCTCAAGTTTGGTTATGTGCCTAAGGAGTTTCAATAACTAATTTGGAGAACTGGAAGTGAAAGGAGGATGAGGGGTTTATATTAATTGAACTTTTAGCTCAGTGCAGTCCAGTACACATATAATGTAAGTTATATGTGTAATTTTAAATTTTCTAGTAGCTACATTAGCAAAGTAAGGAAATAAATTAATTACTAAAATTAATAACATTTTATTTAACTTAACGTACCCCAAATATTATCATTTCAACATGTTAAAAGTGAAAGTGAAGTCACTCAGTTGTGTCCAACTCTTGGCATCCCCATGGACTGTAGTCTACCAGTCTCCTCTGTCCATGGGATTTTCCAGGCAAGAGTACTGGAGTGGGGTGCCATTTCCTTCTCCATACGATCTTCCCGACCCAGGAATCAAACCCGTGTCTCCGGCATTGTAGGTTTTACCATCTGAGCCACCAGGGAAGTGGTGATTACATTTTAATATGTAATCAAAATTAAAAGTTGTTACAATATTTTATATCCTTTTATTTTTTCTTAAGTCTTCAAAATTTGGGGTATGTTTTACACTTATATTTAAGTTCATGCTGTCCACGTGATAAGTACTGGTAACTCTTAGGTTAGACCCCTCTTTTCTTTATCTTTTCTATGTGTGTGTGTGTGTTTTCCTCCATGTGAGTGGTTTTGTATTAGTGGTTAAATAATAAAATAAATAATTTTATTAGTGGTTAAAAAATTTTAAAAAATTTTATAATTTTGCTTCAGTTTTGAAGTAATTCCCTGGAGCAATTTGGAAACTTAGCTTATAGGTTGCCACTACTTGAAATGATGGTCCAGAGGAAAGTATGTTTACTTTTAGCACTAAGTCAGTTTCATGTCAGTAGTAACAGATACCGTATTTCATTGGTTCTAAAATTTACATTTATTTCACACTTTAATATATGTGAAAATAGGATGTATATTATTATTGGTGGTATGATGTTTAATCGGCAGTGCTTAATATTATCTTAAAATTGGTGGTTTCTTAAATTTGATGAAATATATTATTGAATTACGAAGCGACTATGGTATTCATTGTTCAGATAATTTGAAATCTCACTAGGCAGAAAATATAATAAAATTTGGTGTTTATCCATGTTGTGATGTAACAGATGTAACTTGGTTTTTGTTTTTATAGTACTTAAGTATGATTGACCTTTTGGAGTCAGTGGATTACATGGTTAGAAATGCTCCTTACAGAAAATATAAGCCTTATTTACCACTTCATACCAATGGTCGACAATGGTAAGTTAGAATTAAAAAAAAAAAAATTTTATGTAATCATATGATTAGGAACGCTCAGAGCTAACAGACCTTTAAAAACATGTAATAAAGCCACTTTTTGAAATAGACGTTGGAGGGATATCTTTTATATTATGTCCTTGTTACTTTTTTTAATAAACACATTTTCTTGTACTCTTGCTCCTAGATTAAATTCTTAACTTAGCATTCAAGACTTTCAACATTTTTTGATCATATTGCCTTTCAGTCATGCATATGAACTCAATGTCACAAATATATTGGGATACTCTTAATTTCACACAGCATGCCATTTTGTGTCTTTATTATTTTGCTTTGACATACCCACTTCCTGGAATGGTTTGCTTATTTCATAATGTATTTAAGTCAGAGAATTGAAGTATTGGGGAACTGAAATGTTATGGCTGAACCTTTGTAAGAATACAGTTAATAAGAACAAAAAAAGTAACAGTGTAGCTGTAAAATGTCAGTGCTATTTTTCTGTTTTAAACCCTCATATTCCAATATGCCTTAACAAAATTTGGTTTGCAGGTGGAAATACGCAATTGATTCTGTTCTTGAAGTTCATATAAGAAGGTATACACGGATGTGGTCATGGAGTAACATAAAAAAACACAGGCAATTGCTTAAGAGTTACAAAAGTGCCTATAAAAATAAGCTAACCCAGACTAAAGTCCCAGAAGAAATACAGAAACAAATTCAGGTATATCTTGCATGTATTGGGAAGCTGTTATTTGTTAAATCATCCTTAAGTATTATTTTTTCTAGATATAAATTAAAAGACAATTTTAGGAGGAACAATACTGAGTTCTTTTTGAGAGAATTGTATGGAAAATGCAAAGTGTTTTTACCTGGTTTTTCCCTTTAAAAATACCTTCCTAATATCAGCCTACTAAAAACTATTTGGAGAAATGTGTTTAGTTTTTATAATAATAATATTTAGAAAATCAGTATCAGAGCTGTTTCAATATGTTAGAAAAAATAATACTTAAGGATGATTTAACAAATAACAGCTTCCCAATACATGCAAGATATACCTGAATTTGTTTCTGTATTTCTTCTGGGACTTTAGTCTGGGTTAGCTTATTTTTATAGGCACTTTTGTAACTCTTAAGCCTGTCTCTTATACACATCTTTTTTAGTGGCTTTTCTTTAAAGAGTTCAAAGTATTTGTAAAAAACTAGTTCTTATTCCTTAAGATAGGAGTCTTATTTACCCTCTTTTGAAATACAGAAAAACACTGTACTAAATATATAATTTGCTGAATATCATCTGGTCTTGATTATATCACTATTTTTGCCACAAATTCATAATATAAAGAATTAATTGTTATTCTATGACAATCACTAGTATTATATTTTAGGAAAAGCATGAATTTTCTCAACATCTTAGATCTGTTATTCTCATGTATAAAATGGAGATAGTATGTATCTTACACTGTTGTGGGAATTGGATGAAATAACTGATAGAACATCTGACAAACAGGTCACCTAGTACATGTTAGATTCCCCTTACATAAATCCCCAAGTCAGTTTCTTCTTTAGCATACTTGAAGAATTTTACATTCTTAAATTTTGTATTTTATTAAAGTGCCTTTAGTATAATGATTGTAAATAGCATAGAGAAGAGGGAGTCCAAAGTAACAACCATAAGGCTAATACCTAAAACAGGTCCCCCTCTTAAATATTTTTGCTTCCATTTCCATGTACGGCTGTCTCTGTATTGTTGTGGTTTCATTAAAATTCTTACTTTCATATTTAACGAGGATTTACTATTTTGCAAAACTGTTCTCATATTGCAAAATGTAAAAGCCAAATATCAGTTCAAATTTATACTTACACTTTCATTAGATCACAAATACTATTTGTTCATAAGCCTAGAAATATAGATGAAAAAAAATTGTTTAATGACCATTTTCTTTGTTTACAAGTGTCCCTTTGTTTTATAGGACTTGGAGAAGATACTAGATGTTTTTAACATAATTTTAGCAAGGCAACAAGCACAAGTTGAGGTAATCATTTTTATTAGCTGATTTTGTTTTAAATGGGTTAATACTACTGCTTTAAACCTGGAATCAAGAATTTAAGTTGCTTAGAGAGTTGTTTAGATTTACTCAAATGATAATAAAGGTTGAATTTTCATGGCTCAGTCTCAGGAAGAAATAAAATTGGAATATTGGGGGAAAAAAACTTCAGTAGTATGAAAGGGAAAAATTCCTAATTTCATAACAAAATTTTTGCTAATCCCCCAAAAGAAAGAAAGTAAAAGTCAACCATAGTCCTGGCAACATAGAATGCAGGTGTTAACATTTTGATATGTAGGCTTCCAGTTTTTCTCTCATGCATAGGTACCTAGTTACTTATGCTTTGTAGCCCCTATTTCTTTACCTTTATTTCCTCTTCCTTCCTGTCCTTCACCCATCCTCTTTTTTCCCTCCTTCTCTCTTCTTCTCTTCCTTCCTTCCTTTTCTTTTTTTCTAAAATTGGATTCAGTTTCTTTGTAATATTTTCAGTATTTACAATCTCTTTGTAGTAATAATTACTGACTTATCTTACTTGGTAACTTGTCATTTCTATTATTCTGTAACATGACTTTTTTGGTAATCAAGAGATAGTTAGGGAGACTGTGATGAACATGTACACACTACTGTGTTCAACATGGATCACCAATAAGGACCCACTGTATAGCAGATGGAATTCTGCTCAGAGTTATGTAGCAGCCTGGATGCGAGGGAAGTCTGGGGGAGAATGCTTACATATGTGTGTATGGCTGAGTCCCTTGCTGTTCACCTGAAATTGTCACCACACTGCTCATCGGCTTTGCTGTTGTTGAGTCGCCCAGTCGTGTTGGACTCTTTGCGACCCCATGTATTGCAGCATGCCAGGGCTCCCTTTCCCTCACCACCTCCCAGACTTTGCCCAGTCCATGTCTAATTTTGATGGTGATGCCATCCAACCTTCTCACCCTCTGTCACCGCCTTCTCCTCCTGCCTTCAGTCTTTCTCAGCATCAGGGGCTTTTCCAGTGAGTTTGGCTCTTTTAAGGTGCATTTCAGCAAAGCGCTGAAGAACATGGAGTCAACCAGAAAGATACCTGAGGAAAAAGTATACCAGGCAGAAGTAGTAGCGCAAGCAGAAAGGATTTGGGCTAGGAGCACATCTAACTCATTCAGGGAACTGAGTAGAGTGGTGAAAGAGAGGAGACACTGGTGGCTGTGGTTAATGAGGTCAAAGAAGTAAGGTGCTAGAGGAGGGGAGGAGGTGCTTGTCAGTATTGGGGAGGATGTCAGGTTGTGGAAAGTGTTATAAGTAGTTGTGTGGATTTGGGCTTATATTCTGAGTTGAGGAGCTATTTTGAGAACAGAATGATACAGTCCAATGTAGGTTTTTAAACGTTAACTCTGGATGCTCCTAACAAAAGCCCATAGAGGGACAAGGATGAAAAGAGAGGACAGTTAGGATGCTATTGAAATATTTGAGATGAGAGATAATATAAGTTTGGCCAAGAATAGTGGCAGTGGAGGTGATGAGAAAGGCTCAAACTCTGGAAATATTTTGAAGATAGAGCCAGTATTTCCCATCTAATTAGATATGGGTTTTATGAAAGAGAGGTTGGAAGTGACTCTAGGGATTTTGGCTTGGAGCAGTTGGGAAGGATGGATTTGCTGTGAAATGGGATGGGAAAGACTAGATGGAACATGCTTGGGTGAGATGGGAAAAGATCAGGAGTTCTTTCTGGGACTGATAGTTTAAGCTATCATACATTAACTTGGAGATAGGGAGTATGCAGTTGATGCATGAATGTGGAGTTTGGAAGAGAGGTCTGTCTTGGATATATACACTCATTTAGAAGGGGTCAGCACATAGATGTTATTTAAAAAGCCATGGCATTGGATGAGATCACCTAAGTTAGAGTACCTGGAGCTTAGAGTATCTGAAGTCCAAAGACCCAAAGTCTTTGTATTGTTTATAGGTCAGAGAAGTAAGAGCCATGGTTACCATGGAGGAGTTGCCAGAGAGGTAGGCTGAAAGCTGTATGACTGTAATAAACTCAAAGTCAAGTGAAGAAAAGATGTCAGGGAACAGGGAGTGATCAGCTGTGACAGATGCATCTCATTGGTCAACTGAAATAAGGACTGAGGATTTATCAAATTTGGGATGTTTCAGCCATTATTTCTTCAAGTAATTTTTTAGTTCCTATTTCTTCCTTCTTTCCTTCTTCGTCTCCAAATTTCAAATGTGTATATGTATATATATATAATATATACACATACACACATATATATATACACACACACACAACACAGACATGTATGTGATCACAGGTTCTTGAGGTCTTGTTCATTTTTTTCCTTTAATCTCTTTTTCCTCTCTGTTCTTTTGATTGGATAGTTTCTCTCAATCTCTTTTTCAAGCTTACTTTTCCCTCTGTCATCTCCATTTTACTATTGAACCCATCTTCATTTTTTTTATTTCAGATATTGTATCTTCCAGGTCTAGAATTCTTATTGAATTCCTTTTTATAGTTTCCATTTCTCTACTGAAAAATTCAGTCTTTTTAGTAATTTCTAAAAGCAGAGACATTACTTTGCCAGCAAAGGTCCGTCTAGTCAAGGCTATGGTTTTTCCAGTAGTCATGTATGGATGTGAGAGTTGGACTGTGAAGAAAGCTGAGCACCAAAGAATTGATGCTTTTGAACTATGGTGTTGGAGAAGACTCTTGAGAGTCCCTTGGACTGCAAGGAGATCCAACCAGTCCATTCTAAAGGAGATCAGTCCTGAGTGTTCTTTGGAAGGAATGATGCTAAAGCTGAAACTCCAGTACTTTGGCTACCTCATGCAAAGAGTTGACTCATTGGAAAAGACTCTGATGCTGGGAGGGATTAGGGGCAGGAGGAGAAGGGGACAACAGAGGATGAGATGGCTGGATGGCATCACCGACTTGATGGACATGAGTATAAGTGAACTCCGGGAGTTGATGATGGACAAGGAGGCCTGGTGTGCTGTGATTCATGGGGTTGCAAAGAGTCGGACATGACTGAGCAACTGAACTGAACTGAATGTATTTCTGTTTATCTCATGTAACATGGATACAGTGACCCTCTGATAGTTTAAACATCTTGATTATCTGTAGACTTTTCCCCTTGAGAAATGGTCGCATTTTTCTTTTTCTCTTTGTTTTGTTTTTGTATGTCCAGTAATTTTGGATTGTATTCTGGATGATGTGATTATTATATGTCCTTTGGAAAATGTTTGATATTTTGTATTAACACACAGTCTGGTTTGGTTTTGATTTTAAGTTGTGTTTTGCCTTCTGTGGATAGTGGTTTAAATCTCAGTTCAGTTCTTTCAGCCTTTGGTGTGATGGTTTGAGTCTGTTTTGCACATGAGTAATATAGGAGTTTGATACTTGTGCAGATGATTTATATCCTGCTTCAGGTCTCTCAGTGTTTGCTGTTTTCATTTAGATCAGTTTCATACTGAACTGAAAGTTCGTCATTGGATTTAGCCATAAAGAAATCATTTAAAGAACAAATTTTATAGGATATTATAGGTAGAAATTTGATAGGAATGAGAGAAAGTAGAAAATGAGGAACTGGAGAGAGTAAGCTCAGGCAGTCCTGATACTTCATTGTAAGTGGAAAACAAGATAAAGGATGGCAACTGGTAGGCATTGTGGAGTCAAGGAAAGGTTTTTCTAAGTTACTTTTGTGCCTCAGATGGTAAAGAAACTCTGCAATGCAGGAGACCCAGGTTCAATCCCTGGGTAGGGAAGATCCCTTGAAGAAGGGAATGGCAACCCACTCCAGTATTCTTGCCTTGAGAATTTCATGGACAGAGGAGCATGATGAGCTACAGTCTATGGAATTGCAGAGGGTTGGACATTACTGAGTAACTAACACTTTTGTTTCTTTTTAAAAAAATACTGTGTTCTGTTTTATATAGTATTCCATAGAATTGTTTATCCAACATAATTTTGAATAACTGACTAATATTCCATTCTGTTCGTGTACTGAAATTTGCTTCACAATTTCCTCCTGGTTATATTTAATTATAAATGACACTACAGTGAGTAGCCTTGTCGTTACATTTTCTGAAGCATTTCTAAATTTTTTAAGGACAAATTCCCCAAGGTGGGTCAGAGAGTGTCTGGGTATTTTAAAATGTATTTGTTACTGCCGTAGATTGTTTCTATGAATTAGGGGAGTAGTTTTCCAGAAGAAACAGTTAATTCCAATCCTCATTAAATTAAGTGGCTTCAATTTAATTGGATATTCTTAATAACACTTACCAGTTGCTTGAAAATTGAGGAAGAAGATAAATTAGTTGTTGTAGCTAAAGAAGGGCGGGATGTAGGTGGAGAGATGACAATTAGGTTCATCTTAAATTGATGCTTTTTCGTTATAATAAAATCTGCAGGGCCAGAGAGTTTAGAATGTAGGCTGATGATTGGCTGAAGTTATTTACCTTGGCCCCTTAGCTAGATAAGGAAGGGAAGTGAAGGCAACAGAGGTGGTATTTAGGAAAAAGTGAAAAGGATCTGCATCCCTCTTCATATTAGGTTTATACGCATTGTAAAGGTTCTTTTTGGTCTCATATAGATACATTTTACTGTGGAAAATAAAAATGCATACTAATCTATGCTAGGAGAACAAAGAAATTAAATATTATTTCATATAGACTACAAACCAGCCAGCTATATTTTTTTTTACCCATTACATTTCTGACGCTTGAAGATGGATTAAGCTTGACAAAAGATAATTGCAACTGAGATATAATTGAGACCATCAATGATTTTGTGGACAGATACAAACCTGTTTCCCTATATAATATCTACTTGTCAAAGAAAGCTTAGTTTAAATCGAGTTGTTAATCAAACTATTCTCTGTACTATATAATTCAGCTCTTTTCTTTAACTTCTCGTTTGGATTATTTCACTTTTTGGTACACACTGAAGCTTGCAGTATGTTACCAATTCACTACCGATTTAAAATATTTTAAATTTAAAGTGGGAAAATTATTTACTTATTCAAGGAATGAGAAGATAGAGTCTAAGTTACTTAACCTCTTTATTCTTTTTATCCTTTCGTTTTCCACTCTTGAGTTATTCATCTGAATTTTACTAAAAAGGGGTGAAGACAAGAAGCAGCAGATAAGCCAAGATTTGTTGAGAAAGAGGACAAAATCATATTTGAGCACTTTCTAATTTTATTTATATTCTGTCCCCAAACTATGTTCATAGTTAGCAAGTCAACAGTGTGTATGGATTATGAAATGGGATTGTTAAATTTTATTTTTGAGATCACGTATCTTCCTTTCAGGGAACTTTTCATTTTAAAAACCTGCTGTCTCTTGACTTCTTACCTTATAAATTTAGAAAACACATTGCTCAGAAGAATTTTACTTGAAACCTTATCTGAATCACTCACAAAATGCAGCTTCATCAGAAAGTAATTAATAGTGAGATTGTACTAGCCAGATAATGCTGAGAATCAGTTTAGAAGGAACTAGCTGTATTGACTGCTTTTAGCTTAATGTAGTGTTAAAAAAATGTAACCACTGTTCTTACCTGCCTGGACCTGAAAATGAAGAGGGCATTTATTCTTTAATTGAATTTTTTGATTTTTAATTTTTAGGTGATTCGATCAGGGCAAAAATTGAAGAAAAAGTCTACTGACACAGCTGAGAAACGTGGAGGCTGGTTTAGTGGGTTTTGGAGTAAGAAGGAATCTAAGAAAAAAGATGAAGAATCTTTGATTCCTGAAAGTAAGTTCCAAGTCATATGACGTATTGCACACTGGTAAGAAATTTTGCTTTAGCTAGTTAGTTGAATTTTATTCTGTAATAATTTTGAAGTAAAAGTAGCTCAGTGTAGTAAACATATAAGCAGATATATCAGGATGAAACATTTCCATGTTTATTTAAAAGGAAGCTTTGAATTTTTTGAGAAAAGTCATTTGTGTAAAAATTTGAAAGCTGAAATTCAGAAATCTCACATGTAGCATTCTTTATTGTTACTTTTTACATGGATATTTAATTAGATGTTTCACTTAGTTTTTAAAATACTTAGGAAATTGTAAAATTGCTGTGTGACACATGAATTGCCTTAACGTTATGTCTTCATTTTCTTGACCTAAATAAGCAAAATACATGATGTTTAACAAGTCAACATAGTATACTAGAGGAAATTACTTTGCTGCTTTTGCTTCAGCGTTTGTGTCTATAAATTTAGGCCACCTGTTAATTTGTTTTGATTTTATTCACAGTCTCTGTAAGACTAAAGCCGTTGATTTCTTAAATATTGTCTTTTTATAGCTATTGATGACCTTATGACACCAGAGGAAAAAGATAAGCTCTTCACGGCTATTGGTTATAGTGAGAGCACCCACAACCTAACTTTGCCCAAGCAGGTAATTATTCAGGTGGTTTCGTTTTTCTGTATTATCTTGAATTGGGTTAAGCAGGTTATTGAGTTTTAGAGTAGCTTATAAAAATACGTTGCAGTTTGCTTCTGCTTTGTTATTCGGTCGCTAAGTCATGTCCGACTCTTTGCCACCTCATGGTCTGCAGCACACCAGGCACCTCTGTCCTCCTCGACTTCCAGAATTTGCTCAAATTCATGTCCATTGAGTTGGTGATGCTATTCCAGCACCACAGTGTGAAAGTTTTGCTTTACTGTTTGTTAGATGTTTCAGTCAGACCTTACCATTTAAAACTGTCTCCAACTTTCGATATACTTGCTTTAATGGGTGTGAGAATAACCTGATAAAAAGTACTTACTGCAGAGGTAATTAAGTCTTTTAAAATTTTATCCTTCTTGTGTGTGTGAAATAGAACTCCTGTATAAAAGAGTGAGCAAAATCAAAATGTGTTGCTCATTGGATTTGTCATAAAGCACAACTATGTAATTACCATCAAGGTTAATTTATGGACCTTGCAATAGATAGGGCATTATTTTGAGATCTATGTCTGTTCTTTGACTAGTTGTATTTTGCCCATTTTCATTGCTGTGTAGGTATTTTCATTTGGAAATACCACTTTATTCATACTTTTGTTGATTTGTTGTTCCTGTTTTTTGGTTGTTATGCTATTAATTGCTTGTAAATGTCTTTTAGTGGGTATACGAGTTTTCTGCTCATTAAATCCTTTGTAATGGAATTGCTGTATCATACGGAGAAGGCAATGGCACCCCACTCCAGTACTCTTGCCTGGAAAATCCCATGGACGGAGGAGCCTGGAAGGCTGCAGTCCATGGGGTTGCTAAGAGTCCGACACGACTGAGCGACTTCACTTTCACTTTTCACTTTCATGCATTGGAGAAGGAAATGGCAACCCACTCCAGTGTTCTTACCTGGAGAATCCCAGGGACAGGGAAGCCTGGTGGGCTGCCATCTCTGGGGTCGCACAGAGTCGGACACGACTGAAGCGACTTAGCAGCAGCAGCAGCAGCTGTATCATAGGATATGAGTATATTTAACTTTAATAGATTCTGCTAAATACTTTTCCAATGTGGAAAACATTTCTATCAATAGTATATGAGGATTCTCATTATTCCATGTCTTTACCAACTCTTATCATTATCAGGCCTTTAAATTTATCCATTCTAAATGGTGAGTATGTAGTATTTCATTGTGATTTTAATTTGTATTTTTTGGATAACTGAAGAGGTTTTTCACTTTTTTGTATATTTTCTTTGGTGAAGTGGTTTTTGAGTCTCTTGTTTCTTATTGGGTTGTTTTTTTCTTGATGATTTGTAGAAGCCTTTTATGTATTTGTTACATTAAATTACATGACATCCCTAGAAATTATTCATCTTATAACTGGAAGTTTGTAGCTTTGACTGCCTCCATGTATTTCCCCAAAACCCTGCTCCCTGTTGCTAGTAACCACCAGTCTATTCTCTGTTTCTGTGAGTCTTATCTTTTTAGGTTCCACATGTAAATGACTTAACTTCACTTAACATAATGTCCTCAAGCTACATACATGTAGTTGCAGGATTTCCTTCCTTTTCATGGCTGAATAATACACCATCATGTATATCCACACCACATTTTCTTTATTTTCTCATCTGTCCTTGGAAACTTAGGCTGTTGCAGTGTCTTGGCTGTTGTGAATAATGCTGCAGTGAACGTGGGGGTGCACATATCTCTTTGGGATATTGATTTTATTTCCTTCAGGTAAATATCCAGATGTGGAATTGCTGGATCACGTAGTACTTCTCTATTTAATTTTTGAGAAACCTCCTCATTGGTTTTTATACTGATGATACCGATTTGTGGGGTTCCCAGGTGGCTCAGTGGTAAGGAATCCTCCTACCAGTGCAGGAGACTCAGATTTGATCCTTGGGTTGGGAAGATCCCCTGGAGAAGGAAATGGCAACCCACTCTAGTGTTCTTGTCTGGGCGATCCCATGGACAGAGGAGCCCAGTGGGCTACTTTTTGTGAGGTCACAAAAGAGTTGGACACGACTTAGTGACTAAACAACAACAGTACCAGTTTAACATTCTCACCCTCAGTGTACAAGGGTGGGGATATAAATTGGCATAGAATGATAGCCATTCTAAGAGCTATGAAGCCCCCTCATTGTGTTTTTTTCTCCTAAAGTACACTGACTGTATATTTTCCTCCATATAAAGCTATTGCTTAATCTTTTTAAATTGAAGTATAGTTGATTTACACTATTATGTTAGTTTCAGGTGTACATCATAGTGATTTAATATTTTTATAGATTAGCCTCCATTTAAAGTTCTTAGAAAATAATGACTATATTTCCCTGTGACATATAATATATCCCTGTTGCTTATTATTTTATGTATAATAGTTTATACTTTTAATTGGATTATTTGTTCTTTTGCTGTTGAGTTATATGAATTCCTTTTGTATTGTTCTTATTAACCCCTTTCTCCCATTCTGTTGATTGCATTTTCATTTTGTGATTTTTTTTTTTTTCTGTGCAGAAGCTTTTTAGTTTGATGTTGTCCTGCTTGCATATTTTTGCTTCTCTTCCTTCTGATCATATCCATTGAATCATTGTCAGGATTGCTGCCAAGGAGCTTTTTCTCTTATGTTTTCTTCTAGGAGTTATAGTTTCAGGTCTTATGTTTAAGTCATTAATCCATTTCTAGTTATTTTTTTGTAAGTGGTCTAAGATAGGGGACCAATTTCATTCTTTTGCACATGAATATCCAGGTTCTTTTAAGCACCATTTAATAAAGAAAATCTTTGCCCTATTGAATATTCTTAATTATTTTGTCAAATATTAATGGACCGTATGTGTATAAATTTATGTCTGTGCTCTTGATTAAGTTCTATTGGTCTGTGTGCCTATTCTAATGCTAGCACCATACTGTTTTGATTTCTGTAGCTTTGTAATATAGTTTGAAATTAGGATGTGTCATGCCTCTAGTTTTTTTTCCCCTCAAGATTGCTTTTGCTATTTAGGGTCATTTGTAGTTCTATGCAAAATGTGATTGCAGTCTTGTAGGGATTGCATTGAATCTATAGATTACTTTGGGTAGTATGTACATTTTGCTGCTGCTACTGCTAAGTCTCTCCAGTTGTGTCCAACTCTCTGCGACCCCATAGACAGCAGCCCACCAGGCTCCGCCATACCTGGGATTCTCCAGGCAAGAACACTGGAGTGGGTTGCCATTTCCTTCTCCAATGATGTACATTTTAAGAGTCCGTAAATAAGACATAGCTTTTCTGTTTATGTTTTCTTTAGTTTCGTTCATGACTGTCTTTTAGTTTTCAGTGTAGAGATCTTTCACTTCTTTGGTTCAGTTTATTCCTAAGTATTTTATTGGTTTTTTTTTTTTTTTTGCTGTTGTAAATGAGATCACTTAAAATTTTTTTCTCAAATAACTCATTAGTGTATAGAAACACAACTGATTTTCATTTGTTAATTTTGTATCCTACAACTTTACTGAATTTTTTCATTAGTTCTTTTTTTGATGGAATCAAGTGTTTTCTCTATGTAAGAGGATACCATGTGCAAAGAGGGGAATTTTTCCTTCTTCCTTTCTAATTTGGATACATTTTGTTTCTTTTTCTTGCCTGATTGCTCTTGCTATCATATCAGATACTGTGTTTAGTAGTAGTGGTGAGAGTGGGCGCCCTTGTTTTGTTCATAATCTTAGAGCAAGAACTTTTTACCTTTCAGCATTGAGTATATTAGCTGTGGGCTTGTCATGCTGAGGTTCATTCTTTTTATACCAAATTTCTTGAGAGTTGTTATTTTGAATGGGTGTAGACTTGTGTCAAATGGTTTTTTTTTTTCTTTTAATCTTTTGCAATAGTCATGTGATTTTTATCCTTTTATTCATGTGATGTGTTACATAAGTTATTTTCATTTGTTGAACCAGCCTCACATCCTTGAGAGGAATCCTAATTGATTATGGTGTATGGTCTTTTTATCCACTCCTGTACTCTTGCCTGGAAAATTTCATGGACAGAGGAGCCTGGTAGGCTACAGTCCATGGGGTCGCAAAGAGTCAGACACGACTGAGCGACTTCACTTCCTTTCTTCTTTGATCATTCATTCAGTCTCCTTCATTATTGGTTTATTCAGATTTTCTGTTTCTTGGTGATTCATTCTTGGTAGATTATATGTTTTTCAGTATTTATCAATTTCTTCTAGATTTTCCAATTTGTTGGTGGATAGCTGTTCATAGTAATCACTTATGATCTTTGGTATTTTTATGGTATCAGTTGTTATGTCTCTAATTTATCATTTTATTTATGTATTGTCTTTTTTTGTTGTTAGTCAATCTAAAGTTTGTCAGTTCTGCTTTTCTTTTCAAAGAACCAATTCTTAGTTTTGTTAATCTCCATTGTGTTTTTATTTTTCTATTGTATCCTCTATTTCATTTATTTCTGCTGTAATCTTTATGATTTCCTTTATTCTTCTAACTTTGGGCCTAGTTTGTTCTTTCATAATTCTTCAAGGTGTGAAGCTAGGTTGTTTACTTGAGATCTTTCTTTTTTTTTGATGTAGGCATGCATCACTATAAACTTTCCTCTTAAAACTGCTTTTGCTGCATCCAGTAAGTTTGGTATGTTGTATTCCCATTTTTGTTGTTTCATAATAGTTTTTATTTTCCCATTTTGATTTCTTTCTTGATCCAGGAGTATATCCAGGAGTGTGTTGTTTAATTTCCATGTATTTGTGAATTTTGTAGTGTTCTTATTATTGATTTTTAGTTTCATTTCTTTGTGGTTGAAAGATGCTTGATATAATGTGTACTTTCTTGAATATTTTGAGTTTTTTTTCGTGGTTGAATGTATGATCTATCCTAGAAAATATTCCATGTATTCCAGAAAAATATTCTGTTGCTATTCGGTGGAACATTCTATGTATGTCTGAGAAGTCCATTTGGCTTGTAGTGTTGTTTATTTCCATTGTTTCCTCATTGTTTCTGTCTGGATGATCTCTCCCTTGTTGAGAATGGAGTATTGAAGTCCCCAGTTAGTATTATATTGCTGTCTATTTCTTTTGGTTCTGTTAGTATATGATTTATATGTTAGTGAGTACATGATATATTTATAATTGTTTACTCTTCTTGATAGTGTGAACCCTTTATCATTATATAATGACCGTCTTTGTCTTTGCTGGCATTTTCTGGCATCTGTCTTTTCTTTCCATTTTTAATTTAGGCCTGTTTTTTTTTTTTTATGGTGTAGGTATAGCTATCCTGTTTTCCGGTTCATGTTTGCTTGAATTGTCTTTCTCCGTCTCTTCACTCTCGGTCTGTGTGTGGCCTTAAAGCTAAAGTGCGTCTCTTGTAGGCAGCATACCATTGTATCTTTTTTTTTTCAATCCATTTTGCCAGTTTCTGTCATTTGATTGGAAAATTTAATTCATTTACTTTTAAAGTAACTACTGATAAAGATTTACTATTTACATTTTGTCAGTTATTTTTTGGCTCTTTTATAGATTCTGTGTTCCTTCTTCTCTTCTTGTGTGGTTTGATGAGAATCATCTTTCTGGTTATCTGTCCTACCTTTAGTCTTGACCTATCAATTTTGGGAGCAGGATTTATTTTTCTCCATGTGTTACTAACTCTCCAAAGTCATCAAGCAGATGTTCTTTGAATTTTGTTCAGTTTTTGAGCTAGATGATTGATCTGAATTAATTTACTTTAGTGAAAGCTGCTGAATTGAATATTTAGGCCAAAAAAATCTTATCATTTCATTTTTTATTACCTTAAAAACTAAGAGAAATTAATTTTGAATCTTTTGTGAATGTCCTGTTTAAGCAGGCAATTTTGTATTACTGGGTTTTCTAATGTTCTTTTTTTTTTTTAATGGTGAACATAGTGATGGAAAGACCAACCATATTATTTTTTAGATCATTTTATAATTTAACAATTTTAAATATGAATAAATTATTAATTTCTTAAAATTTAACCATTTTCACTCATTTTTTTCATTTAGTATGTTGCTTATATAGTGGCACTGAAGTTAGTAAGCACCTCAATTACAATAAGAGAAAATAGAAATATTCCAGAAATACTGAAAATACAGATAATTGGTCTTGGCACCCAAGTATCTCAGCGACCAGGAGCACAAGCACTTAAGTAAGTTTTAAAAACATATTATTTCAATTTTTATTTCTAGGTGTGACTTCAGGCCAAAAAAATATATTGTAGTTAGCATAAAAAATTGATTAATAGTAATTCTTCTCTGTTTTTTTCCTTTAGCATGTGAGTATGGTCATTTTATTTGAGTTTGTTTTGTTATGAAGCTATGTGAGAAGCTCATTATTTGTTCTCTTGCTTCTTTCCTTCACAAATGTTTCTTGTATGCTATTCAGTTCATAGATTTGTTACTATGAAGACTATGCATAAGAACAGTAACTTTTTGTTTTCAAGGTGTTTATGGTATAGTTGATAAGAGAAGAAATACAGAAAGTTAACTTAAAATCTGTATAATAATTGAATTGGCCAAAATGTTTGTTTGGGTTTTTCATTAAGATATTTTGGGCTTCCCAGGTGGTGCTGGGAAAGTGGTGAAGAGCCTGCCTGCCAGTGCAGCAGACATAAGAGATGCTGGTTTGATCCCTGGGAGGGCAGGGTCCCCTGGAAGAGGGCAAGGCAACCCACTCCAGTATTCTTGCCTGGAGAATCCCATGGACAGAGGAGCCTGGCGGGCTACTGTCCATAGGGTTGCATAGAGTTGGACATAACTGAAGTGACTTAGCATGCACGCGTTATGGAAAACTCCAAATGAACTTTTTGGCCAACTCGATATTTCAGAGCTCAGAAGTAATAAGGAGCTAGAATGTTAAATACTTTAGGATTAATGCTATACAGACTCAGCTGTGGAAGCGAATAACTGGTCTCAAAGAACTGAGACTTAGCTTAACTGATTGGAAGGACCAGCAGGAGCAGGGATGAGGGAGAACAGTTTTAGGGTTATATGAAACAGGGAGATGAATCCCATGAGTTAAGTGTAGCATGTATTCATGTGACAGTTCTGCAGTGTTGTGAAGCTAGTCAAAGCGGGTTTTTCATGAGGATTAGGAGAACAAAAAAAATAAACCAAATCAGGAAAAAAACAGAATCCCAGATTCCGTGGGTAGTTAAATACCAGGCTAAGGAGTTTGGACTTCAACTCTGGATGATAGACGTGGTCCTGATTCTCAAAGGAGTTCTTTTTTTAAAGGGAAATTTGTACTTCAAACTGTTATATTGCAAAGGATCTTATTTGTAATACTTCTTTTTTCCTCATTGGATTGTAGAGTGGAAGCAAAATTAGAACACTGGTATATAACAGGTCTGAGACAACAAGATATTATACCATCACTTGTGGCTTCAATTGGCGATACTGCATCATCCTTGCTTAAAATTGAATTTGAAACCAATCCAGAGAGTAGTACTGCTGACCAGACTCTGGTTGTTCAGTCTCAGCCTGTGGAGGTCATCTACGATGCTGTGAGTACGAGGAGAGAGTGAATCTTAATCAAACACATCTTAAGCTTCTGACATACGGTTTCTTGTTTTGCCATTTTCATATTTAACCTTTATTTACGTAGCAGCTCCGTTTAGTGATACATTTTTCTTGTTTAAAGGGCAGTACGTGTTTAGTTTTTTATATTTGTTTATTTGGCTGCATTGGGGCTTAGTTGCAGCATGTGGAATCTTCGTTGTGACGTGTGAGCTTATCCGCTCTGTGGCATGTAGGACCTTAGTTCCCTGACCAGGGATCAAACCAGAGTCCCTGCATTGGAAGGTGGAGTCTTAACCACTGGACCACCAGGGAAGTCCCAGCAGTTAATTTTGATTTTTAATATACTACAGATTTTTTTTTTCTACTGTAAGGTATACTACCTATGCTTGTGTTAAATTTTTTAAAAATGGTAATATATTCTTAAAGAAGTCTTTGCCTTTTATACCAACTACCTACTCACAAATAATTATATACTGACTTTCTACTCCAGTTTCTTTTTGCTTATTAACCCTTTGTCTTCCTTGTTTGTAACCAATTTAAGGAACTTTAGGAGCAAATAAAAGAATTTTAGATACTGATCACATGAGAAAAAAACATTGTCATTTCTGTGTTATTGAAAAAGCTGGTTCCAGTTCTGTATCTGTAGCTCCATCTTTATTCAAACTCTCTTAATTCATCTTGAGCTAGCCAAGACGCGGAAGGTTGTGGTTCATTATTCCGTCACTTGTTGGTTGGCCCACTTTGTGTTTTAAGATCTCTGACTCATTTTTACTGTACAGTTATGGAAATAAATTCACAGTGTGGGTAAGAGGCAGAACTTACTGTTTTCTCTGATTTTTTAAAAAATTTAAATTGTGGCAAAATACATATAATGTACCATCTTAGTCATTTTTTAAGTGTATAGTTCAGAAGTGTTAAGTACATTTGCACTGTTGTACATCCAGTCCCCGGTACTCATTCTTTCTTGCAAAATGTCTGATTTTTAAGTTGAAGTTTTAGATGTAGGTAAGGGCAGAACAGTTTTCTTATTTCCTTTCTAAACTTTAGAGCACAGGGGAATCCAATTGCAGTATACATTCTGGTGCCTAAGACTAGAAGTAATACCCCATTGCTACATCAACAGGATACCAGCAAACATACTCAAGGTCACCTTAATGATATGCACACCTTTGTTGCCTTCTCAATAAGCTTAAATGGCCTATACCTTTTTTCAGGTTCTCTTTCCCTCCAGAAGGAGATATAGGAGGATAGCTTATCTTTGGAAGTGCTGTCTCAGTTCAGAGCCAGATTTGATTGGAATTAAACTGTAAATTTAAAATTTATAATATGGAAAATACTGTGTATAACTTGCTTATATTTTCAATGATTTTACAGAAAACCATCAATGCAGTGGTTGAATTCTTTCAGTCAAATAGGGGATTGGATCTTGAGCAAATAACATCAGCTACATTGATGAAGCTGGAGGAAATTAAAGAGAGAACTGCTACAGGTAAAGAATTTGATGCAGAAGCAACATCTCAACTCTCAAAAAATTTTTTCTCTTCTTATGTAAACACTACATTTGAAATAGTGTAGATAGCTTTTTCTTGAATATACCTGCCAGACTGGGTGAGAAAGAGAATGATATGGGGCATAGATGATTCTGTCAGCTGTTCAATTTAGGAACCTGTGCTGCAGAGTAAACTTGAAATGTAAAAGTTCCCTGTCTCAGTTCTTAAGCGACTGTTCACCATGCTGTGTGTGAATCGAGTTTTAAAGATACATACTTTTGTGCATCATGGCCTCTAAATTCAAGTTACCTACTATATCTGGTTACTTAACTAAAGTGAAAAGTGAAAGTCGCTTAGTCGTATCTCACTCTTTATGACCCTGTGAACTGTATAGTCGATGGAATTCTCCAGGCCAGAATACTGCAGTGGGTAGCCTTTCCCTTCTCCAAGGGATCCTCCCAACCTAGGGATTGAACCCAGGTCTCTTGCATTGCAGGCAGATTCTTTACCAGCTGAGCCACAAGGGAAGCCCAAGAACACTGGAGTGGGTAGCCTATCCCTTCTCCAGGAGTGGGTAGCCTATCCCTTCTCCAGCGATTCTTCCCGACCCAGGAATTGAACCCAGGTCTCCTGAATCGCAGTCGGATTCTTTACCAACTGAGTTATCAGGGAAGCCCACTTAACTAAAGAAATAGCTAATTTTCAATCTCTGACTGAAATACTAGGTGTGTTAGGTTTATTGTATTATGAAGTGTGATTGTTTCCCATTGATTGCATTTAATTTAAACTTACATGCCAAGTGGAGGACCTAATCTGTGGAAAGAACTTCACCAACATACTATTCAAGTGACATTCTTTTTCTCGTTAATAATATGATTAATGGATCTAAATTTGGCTGTTTTTCATCATTTCTTTTTCTTCTTGTAGGACTTACACATATTATTGAAACCCGAAAAGTTCTTGATTTAAGGATAAATCTGAAGCCTTCTTATCTAATAGTTCCACAGACCGGTTTCCACCATGAAAAGTCAGATCTTCTCATCTTAGATTTTGGTACCTTTCGGGTAGGTGTGTATACATTTCTGCCTGCCTGTGTTTGCTCAGCTTAGTAGCTAGCTATCTGACAGTTTGCTGTTTTTCTCTCAAAGTTCATTTAAACCTAGACTTACTTCTTATTAAGCATTTTGTCATGCTTAACATAGATTGTGTAGTTATATGTATTTTATGGCTATTCAAAAAAAGTACCTTACATTTTCTGAAATGGTGGATGATTTGATATTGAAGGCTGGATTACTGCTGTCTTTTCCTAATTAGAAAGATGCACTTCTAGTTTTCAAGCGTTCCTAGGTTTCTAAAATCTAATTACATAGTTTTCTTTGTTCATTTATATATCTTGAGAATAGAGAATTATGCAAATATGATTATATATTTGTTAAATCACTGACAACAACTATTAGAATACGAAAACTCCAAGGGTTTGGCTGTTGAACCTCCCAGCATTCCAATCTTCTGAGAAAAAGTGAAGATTTCAAAAACTATTGTCCTGAATTGATCCTTGATTCCTTTGGGCAGAGGGAAAAGGAAGTTGAGATTGGAGCTGAATTCTAATGGCCTAATTATTCATTTATGTAGTGGGGAGAGGAAGGAATAAAACCTCCTGTTTTATGGTGGAGAGTTTAAGATGAATTGTAGGGGAACTTGATCCACAAGTAGTGACAACTCCTGAGAGCCAGGAATTGTTGCATGTTTAGACAGATTGAGAGAGAGTTGTTGTAACTCATCTTCTAATTAATGTCAGCATGCTGAGTACCTGTTATCCAAACATAATAGAGATGTATGCTCATATGGTATATTCCAAATAAAATATTTGCAAATAACTATCAGAAGCTGAAGCAAAATGTGAATTCATTAAGAGCAATATTTTATTTAGGCTTTAAGAAAACAACTTATGTTGATATATAGATTTTTCTGTTAAAAAATTAAGCTTTCTCTCCATTTTAGCTTAACAGTAAAAATCAAGGTTTGCAGAAGACTAGTAATTCATCTCTGGAAGAAGTAATGGATAAGGCATATGACAAGTTTGATGTTGAAATAAAAAGTGTGCAGCTACTCTTTGCAAGAGCAGGTAAACTGTTGCTCAATTTTCAGGATCTTGAAATTATGTTGAATAGCTTTGGTAAATAGATATGTATGTTCTGATGTATATCATCCCTGATGAGATTTTGAACATGTATGCTGCTGGTCACTTAAGAGAACCAAATAGGAGCCCCTCAGTGAAAATCTTTGTCACAATTCCAAATAGAGATGGTGGCTGTTCATCTTCGGGTACTTAGTACTGTTTGTATCTAAGTCCAGTCACTGCCTATTTTTTTTTTTTTTTAATGTGACATAAAACTGCCATAAAACACAAAATAGAAGTTGCATTTAGCTTACGTTCCTCTATCCCAGTGTGTTTGGGATGTCTCAGTGTTGTTTCCCTTTGCTGCCTTCATTTCTAAAATATTTTACTATCAGCCTAGTTTTTATTTTGAGTAGTACTACATTTGATACTTGAGAAGTATGGATATAATCTTTAAAGGTAGTGAACTTATTTTCCAAAAGCTTTGGTGTTTTCTACTGCTTAAATGAAGATTACTGCTTCTCTATAGTTCTTTAGTATCTAGAAGCAATAAATATTTGCAAAATATCCTTGAGTATATATCACTCTGTGGAAGGTCATTGGAGGAAAGGACGTGGCTTCTCTGTGCAGAGTATATACTGTAGTGGGAGTGCTGAGATTTTTTAAAATATAAATACATAGTGCTGTACTTAGTCTTATAGATAGAGCCTGAATATTAATTTCTTGAAGAGAAGTACCTGTACAGACCCTTAAAGCTGCCTTTTCTTTTGTATATACTTATAGTAATTGTTTGAATTATAAGCAATAAAGAAGTTTATTTATTGCCATCAATTAAGATATGTGTAGGGTTCTATTAATCATTGGAAGTTTGTCTTTAGAACCTTCTTATTTGGAAGAAAAATGACTCTTGTACTTTTCTTGTCATAAAATTGTGCTTGATAAAACTCATTTTTCCTTTAGAATAATTGCCAGAAACCTGTTCCCCCCAACCCCGTTTTCTCCTTTTACTTTTCCTGCAGCTCCCCAGCCTTGATCTCTAATTCTGGAATCAAAGGCAGTAAATTCCTAGATTTTTTTCTCTGTTGGCTTTAAAATGTAAGATGTTATAAAAAAACATTCTTCAAATAAATATTTAGAATTATTTTTATATTGTGGTCTTTGACTTTTGTCAATTAAAAAATATAGGTAATTTAGCTTGTATGTTGAAAGAAGTAGAAGTCAGTATCATTGAACATATTTGTAAATTATTTCTGATCAGTTTTCCATAGAACATCTGATAATCTAAATAAATAAATAAAAATAGTCATTTAAGTAAACATTTTTTTAAGATGAAAACTGGAAGGAGTGTCGATTTCAGCATCCATCGACTATGCATATATTGCAACCCATGGATATTCATGTTGAGTTGGCCAAAGCAGTGGTGGAAAAAGACATTAGAATGGCAAGGTAATGTATGAGTTTCTTTTATATTATAAAGTCAACAAGGTGAAATAATTCTGCATCAGTTACTGAATTTTAAGAAACCACAGCTAGGTTTCTCAAGGGCACCAAAGATAATGATTATCTTATAGCAGAAATACATTTTTAAGAAAATGTTTATTTGAATTATATATCACCTCTCTTATTTCAGAAGCATTTGGGCTTTCACATCCTGTAAAAGTTGGTTATCCCTGTTTTTTTTTTATTAATTTTTATTGGAATGTGGTTGCTTTACAATGTTGTGTTAGTTTCTACTGTGCAGCAAAGTGAATCAACAGTACGTATACTATATGTTTTTGGATGGATCAAATTCAAGGTTCTATATTAAAAAAGAAAATCTTTAAAAATCACAAGCTGTTTTGATTATGAGGCCATAGAAATCTTGAGAATAATCTAAGGGAATGGAAAGTAGAAACTGAATTTTGAATTTGAGTAAATAATTATGATATATTTTGTTGCCTTTTAAAGAACAGTCTTATTGAAGTCTTACCGATATTCAATAAGCTGCATCTGCTTGAAACGTACATTTTGATAAGTTTTGATGTAAGTGTTTTTCTGTGGAACCATCTCCACAGTCAAGATCATGAACACATCCATCATCCTCAGAAGCCTTTTTGCTGCTTTGTATTCTCTCCCTCACATCCCTTCCTGCCAAGTGCTCTCCCCTCGGTCTCCAGGAAACACTGATCTGCTTTCTGACACTCCCAGTTTGTTGGGAGTTTTCTATAAATAAAATCATACAATTTCACTATTTTTGTTTGACTTCTTTCATTATAATTGATTGAGATTTATTTGTGTTGGGTGTATCAGTAGTTCATTGGTACTCTTTATCAGTTGGATGTTAAACCAGCCATGCATTACTAGATAAACCTGTTTTAGTAGTAATGTATTATTCTTTTAAAATGTTGAAATTGCTTGCTAAAATTTTGTCATGAAGTTTTAAAACCTTACATCTCTGTTTATGAGGGCTGTTGACCTGTGCCTTAGTTTCTTGTTTTGGCATCAGTGTATCAGGCCTCAGGGAGGGAAGTTGTGTAGAACTGGTGTCTTTTTCCTCCTTAAACGTTTGGTAGAATTTGCCAGTGAAACCTCTTGGGCCTGGAGTTTTCTTTCTGGAGGAAGTTTAATACTATGTCAGCTGACAAATGCTATAAAATTAGTTAAAGGGAGGTGAGGAGGTAGAGAATGATGGGGTGGGTACTCTTTGATGTTTAGAGTGACAAATCTTTAACACCAGCAAATAAGTTATATAGTGTTTTAGGTTTTAAAACATAGACAATTTGTGTTCACAATATCTTCCTAAAAAATAAGTTTTCCTTAAGATAGTTTGGCTGCTTAAGAAGGATACAAAACTTGGCTTACATAGAACTTCCTATTCCCTGACAATGTTGAGACATTAATATAATTAGATTAAAACATATGCAAGGTAACTTTGACCCCACAAGGTAATCTCCTCTCCACTCCCTTCCCTCTTCCGTAGTATAGAGAAGCTGGACCTTGAAACCTTAGAGTTTAATTTATTAATTATTAATCAATTAATTAATTATTAGTTTAATTTATTAATTATTAATTAATAATTAATTGTGTTTTTAGATTTAAAGTATCCGGAGGGCTTCCTCTGATGCATGTGAGAATTTCTGACCAGAAGATGAAAGGTGTGCTATGTTTGATTAACAGTATACCCTTGCCACAGAAATCATCTGCACAGTCTCCAGAGAAACAGGTAAATGGAGATAATAAAAACTCTAAGTATCTTTACATCTTTATATATGACGAGTTTCTTTCATCTTTTTGTGAGCTGTTTTGTTTTTCAGTATCGTTTACGGCCAGTTTCATTTACGTGATTTTTTTTTTTAAGGTTAATTGTAGTTGATTCTGTACACTGAGTAAATAAATAAAGACTAGCCTGTGGTTGCTACTGTTTTGGAGTGATGGTATAAAGTCTTTCGTGGGGAATAATGAAACAAAAATACATAAATGAAAGGAAAAATGTTTTTCACTTTTAAGAAATGTGTTTTAAGTAAAAGTAGACATAGAAACCAGACATGGTTGTCTGAGGAGGCCTTACAAATTGTTGAGAGAAGAAAAGACATGAAAGGCAAAGGAGAAAAGGAAAGATATACCCATTTGAATGCAGCATTCCAAAGAATAGCAAGGAGAGATAAGAAAGCCTTCATCAGTGATCAGTGCAAAGAAATAGAGGAAAACAGTAGAATGGGAAAGACTAGAGATCACATCAGGAAAATTAGAGATATCAAGGGGAAATTTCATGCAAAAATGGGCGCAATAAAGCACAGAAATGGTATGGACCTAAGAGAAGCAGATCTTAAGAAGAAGTGGCAACAATACACAGAAGAACAATATAAAAAAGATCTTCGTGACCCAGATAACCACAATGCTGTGATCACTCACCTAGAGCCAGACATCTTGGAATGCGAAGTCAAGTGTGCCTTAGGAAGCATCACTAGGAACAAAGCTAGTGGAGGTGATGAAATTCCTGTTGAGCTATTTTAAATCGTGAAAGATGATGCTGTGAAAGTGCTGCACTCAATATGCCAGCAAATTTGGAAAACTCAGCAGTGGCCACAGGACTGGAAAAGGTCAGTTTTCGTTTCAATCCCAAAGAAAAGTAATGCCAAAGAATGCTCAGACTACTGCACAATTGCACTCATCTCACACACTAGCAAAGTACTACTCAAAATTCTCCAAGCCAGGCTTCAATAGTACGTGAACTGTGAACTTCCAGATGTTCAATCTGGATTTAGAAAAGGCAGAGGACCCAGAGATCAAATTGCCAGCATCTGTTGGGTCATCAAAAAAGCAAGAGAATTCCAGGAAAACATCTACTTCTGCTTTATTGACTATAGCAGCCTTTGACCGTGTGGGTGACAACAAACTATGGAAAATTCTGAAAGAGATGAGAATACCAGACCATCTGACCTGCCTCCTGAGAAATCTGTATGCAGGTCAGGAAGCAACAGTTAGAACTGGACATGGAACAAATTGGGACTGTTTCCAAATTGGGAAAGGAGTATGTCAAGGATGTTTCCAAATTGGGAAAGGAGTATGTCAAGGATGTATATTGTCACCCTGCTTGTTTAACTTATATGCAGAGCACATCATGAGAAATGCTAGACTGGATGAAGCAGAAGCTGGAATCAAGATTGTTTCCAAATTGGGAAAGGAGTATGTCAAGGATGTATATTGTCACCCTGCTTGTTTAACTTATATGCAGAGCACATCATGAGAAATGCTAGACTGGATGAAGCAGAAGCTGGAATCAAGATTGCCGGGAGAAATAGCAATAACCTCAGATATGCAGATGACACCACCTTTATGGCAGAAAGAGAAGAGGAACTAAAAAGCCTCTTGATGAAAGTGAAAGAGGAGAGTGAAAAAGTTGGCTTAAAACTCATCATTCAGAAAACTAAGATCATGGCATCTGGTCCCATCACTTCATGGCAAATAGATGAGGAAACAGTGGAAACAGTGACAGACTTTATCTTTTTGCGCTCCAAAATCACTGCAGATGACTGATTGCAGCCATAAAATTAAAAGAAGCTTGCTCCTTGGAAGAAAAGTTATGACCAACCTAGACAACATATTAAAAAGCAGAGACATTATTTTACCAACAAAGGTCCATCTAGTCAAAGCTATGGTTTTTACAGTAGTCATGTATGGATGTGAGAGTTGGACTATAAAGAAAGCTGAGCACTGAAGAATTGATGCTTTTGAACTGTGGTGTTGGAGAAGACTCTTGAGAGTCCCTTGGACAGCAAGGCAATCCAACCAGTCCATCCTAAAGGAAATGAGTCCTGAATATTCATTGGAAGGACTGATGCTGAAGCTGAAACTGCGATACTTTGGGCACCTGATGAGAAGAACTGACTCATTTGAATAGACCCTGATTCTGGGAAAGATTGAAGGCAGGAGGAGAAGGGGACGACAGAGGATGAGATGGTTGGATGGCATCACCGACTCAATGGACAAGAGTTTGAGTAAGCTCTGGGAGTTGGTGATGGACAGGGAAGCCTGGCGTACTGCAGTCCACAGGGTCGCAAAGAGTCGGACACGACTGAGAGACTGAACTGAACTGGCAGCATAGAAATCTTCTTTAAAATATTGCCAGACATAATGATCATTATAAAGTTTTCATATGTGTTAGACTTAAAAGTCCTAGATCACTTTACTTGGAATTGATCTTTATAACATAAAATATATGTTGGGCTTCCATGTATTTTGAAATGAAGTTTGAGATGGCCAACTAATATTGATACTGTTGTCCAGAAACCTTGAAAAAGATGTAGGGTTAATATTGTAAGAGACAGCAACTGAATGATGCAATAATGGGCAAACTTACCTACTGGTTATACATGATTCTGCTCTTTTCAATGCAAGTGGTAGTCTTAATAATAAGTAAACTCCAGCCAACTATTAGTTAGTTGATTGTAAAGTGTGCTTTGTTGGAAGATTTGTGTGTTGTATAAGTGTCTTTCCAGCTCTCACTCACTTCTATTACTTTTTAAGTATTTATCTCATTTATGTATATTTGCAAATTAGTATGTTTAGAAAACTTTTTGTATTATTTGCTAGGTATCCTCAATTCCTATTATATCAACTAGAACAAAAGGTCTACTTGGTACGCCCTTGTTGCTGGATGGCATTGAATCAGGTAAGGAGAGTAAAATGTTCTTTATTAAACAAAATCTATAAATTAGTATATTGAAATACAATTTTGACAAAAGAATTGTGAAAGTGTGGTAGTATTTGACTGGTTTTATTTCTAGCTGTGCTACTAACCAACAGTGAGACTTTAAATCATTTATTTTTATTTATTCCTGAGTTTCTTTGTTTGTATGAAAGTGTTTTTGTGATTGATAGTGTTTAAGATTCTAAATAAGCTCCTTTTTTTTTTGGCCCTGATCTCTACTTGAGTCTTTTCTTTATCTCTGGTCTCACTGATCTTTTTTGATTTAGAACTGGAATGTGAACTTGATGAAGGCGAGGATAATGTCTGTCCTGGTCACTCTAGTATCCTTAGTGACTAGTACAGACTGATATGTGATAGATGATACCCAATAAATATATTATTGAAAAGTGAATTAATAAGCTGAAGTGAAAAGCAATCAGAAATGTTGAAGAAGGAAATAGAAAGGCAGTTTGATTTTATATATGATTATCCCATGCCAGGTTGAGTTACTTTGTGGAACTTAGAACCTGTATTATGATTCTGAATATGAAGATTTTGTCTAATAAATGAAATTGACTTTTGAGCTATTTCAGTTTGAGTCTTTTACACAGTTTTCGATGGACATTCTCTCAAGTCAGTTTTCTTCCTTTAGAATCTGATGATGAGTATTTTGATGCTGAGGATGGAGACATACCGCCTAGTAAAAGTACGAAAGTGTCAGATGTGAAAAAAGTTCCTGAGGCCCCAAATGAGGAGCTCATTAATCTTCTGCTAAAGTTTGAAGTTAAAGAGGTATGTGTATTTGTTTGTCCATAAATATATTCTTGTTACTGCTGTCCTTATAAACAGTCTCATGCTAGACCCAAAGATCAAATATATTTAAAATGTGGTACTCTATCTTCCTTGCTCCCACACACGCATGCATGTGTATACACACACACACATAGTTCTAAGAAAATAAAATGTTATTTTGTAAAAACTGATACGTGTGATCTACAGTATATCTGATCTATTCTGGAAAAGCTTGAGACTCTCAATTAGGATTTTCTTTTCTGTAGAAAATTTCTGTGACATATTTCCCTCAGTTTTTTCAACTTTTAATCTAAATAATATAGTTTATTTTCATGCTTATAATTTAGAAAAATGCAAGCAACCTAAATTTGCAGCATTGTCTTTACAGTCGTTAAGTCATGTAATAGTAAAAGGAAACATTGACATGGAGCGATGTTCACAGCATATTTTTATTGGGGGAATAAAAGAGGTTACAGTTCCAAGGATATAATTCCATTTAGAAATTAAACACATGCAAACACACCTTTTTAAAATAAATGATAGTGTTCCTCTCTGCACAGTGAGATTATAGTTTTTCGTTTTTGTCTCTTTGCTTTTTATGTACTAAGGAATTTTAAATGAAAATCTATTGCTTTGAAATAAAACAGAAAAGCTATAAAAAGGAGGTGTTTCTTAGTGACTGTTTTATACCTGAGTATTATTGGGATTTGTTTAAAGAAAGATGTGTTCTCCATGTTCAGCCTTCTTTGAAATACCTGTCTCTCATATTTCCATCTAACACATTAGAAAACCCCTTGACTTGACTTTCATAAGATTCTCAAATGATTTCCCTTCTTTTCCATTGCTTCTCCAGAGTCCAAGTCATCATCATCTCTTGCTTGGACTATTGCAGAAGGCTCTTAACTATGTCTCTGCTTCTATCGTGCACTCTATTCTCTGCACAGTACCCGGAGTGATCCTTTGTTAGGGAAAATCAGATCATGCCATTGCTTTGCTCATAATCCGATAGAGGCTTTCAATCTCACTCACAGTAAAGGGCTAAAATCTTCCCATGACTACAGTGTTTTACATGATCTACAAGTCACACCGTGTGACTTCTTTGGCTTCATCTGCAGTTCTCTTCTGCCTTGCTCATTCGGCTCCAGCCACATTTCATTCATTCCTTCAATAAATATTTATCAATGTCAACAAATACCAGGCATCATTTTAAATAATAGAGCTACAGCAGTGAGCAAATTTCTTGCCATGTGGAGCTTATGCTTGCTTTTTTGGTTTCTTATATGCACCAGCACATACTCTTTGTGTTTGCTGTTTCTTTTGCCTGGAAAACTCTTTTCCTGTATGACTTGATTCTTTACTTCTTCAGAAATACTAACTTACTAGAAAGGACTGACCACCCAACACAGGAGAGTAACCTTTGCTTTCCCCTAACGTCCCTAGAATGTAAGCTTCATGAAGACAAGGACCTTGTCTGTCCTGATTATTTTGATGTTCTAATTGGCTGGCATGTCTTATACATGGAAGATGAAGCTCAATAAATATTTTTTAAAGTATTGAATTAATGAACTAAAGTGATAAGCAATCAAAATCATCTAAGAAAAAATAGTGATGCCATTTGAAATATTTTTCCCAATTTGACTTTTTTTTTTTTTGCCATTCCAAAATTTTAAATATTTATATAGTGAAATTTATCTAATTTTTTTCTTTATATTCTAGTCTTAGGGTGTGTTTAGCATTTCATTCCCAAAGAAGGGCAGTGCCAAAGAATGTCCATACTACTGCACAGTTGTGCTCATTTCACATGCTAACAGGGTAATGCTCAAATTCCTTCAAGCTAGGCTTTAATAGTATGTGAACCAAGATCTTCCAGATGTACAAGCTAGATATAGAAAAGGCAGAGGAACCAGAGATCAAATTGCCAACATTTGTTGGATCATAGAAAAAGCAAGGGAATTCCAGAAAAACATCTATTTCTGCTTCATTGACTATGCTAAAGCCTTTGACTTTGTGGATCACAACAAACTGGAAAATTCTTCAAGAGATGGGAATACCAGACCACCTTACCTGGCTCCTGAGAAACCTGTATTCAGGTCAAGAAGCAACATGAACATGGACTGGTTTCCAAATCGGGAAAGGAGTATGTCAAGGCTGTATATTGTCACCCTGCTTATATAACTTATATGCAGAGTACATCAAATGGCAACCCACTCCAGTGTTCTTGCCTGGAGAATCCCAGGGACAGAGGAGCCTGGTGGGCTGCCGTCTATGGGGTCACACAGAGTCAGACACGACAGAAGTGACTTAGCAGCAGTAGCAGCAGAGTACATCATGAGAAATGCTGGGTTGGATGAAGCACAAGCTGGAATGAAGATTGCTGGGAGAAATATTAATAACCTCAGATATGCAGATGACATCACCCTAATGACAGAAAGTAAAGATGAGCTAAAGACCTTCTTGATGAAGGTGAAAGAAGAAAGTGAAAAACCTGGCTTAAAACTCAGCATTCAGAAGGCTAAGATCATGGCATCTGGTCCCATCAGTTCAGTTCAATTCAGTTCAGTCGCTCAGTCATCACTTCATGGCAAATGGATGGTGAGACAGTGGAATCAGCCCATGTTCCTAGGCTCCAGAATCAGTGTGGACAGTGAATGTAGCCATGAAATTAAAAGACACTTGCGCCTTGGAAGAAAAGCTATGACAAACCTTGACAGTGTATTAAACAAGCAGAAATATCACTTTGCTGACAAAGGTCCACCTAGTCAAAGCTATGGTTTTTCCAGTAGCCATGTATGGATGTGAGAGTTGGACCAAAAGGAAGGCTAGGCACCACAGAATTGATGCTTTTGAACTGTGGTGCTGGAGAAGACTCTTGAGAGTCCTTTGGACAGCAAGGAGAACAAACCAGTCAATCCTAAAAGAAATACTCATTTCCTGAATATTCATTGGAATATTCATTTGAAGGGCTGATGCTGAAACTGGAGCTCCAGTACTTTGACCACTTGATGTGAAGAGCTGACTCATTGGAAAAGACCCTTAGTGCAGGAGGAGAAGTGGGAGACAGGATGAGATGGTTGGATGGCATCATTGCCTGAACAGACATGAGTTTGAGCAAACTCCGGGAGATTGTGTAGGAAGGGGAAGCCTGGTGTGTTGCAGTCCATGGGGTCACAAAGAATTGGATATGACTGAGCAGCTGAACAATAACAAAAATATTTACCCATGATTTTATTCATTATATGATTTGAATGCTTTCATTTAAATTACTGATTTATTTGAAATTTATTTTTCTGTCTCAATTGTGTATTGAATTATCTTATAGGACTGTTTTACTGTTTCTGTTTTTCAGTTGACGCTCTGATTTTTCTTCGATATATGTTTATATCACAGCTGATAATATTAGTTTTTGCTTTTTTCCATGATTTGTATTATTTTAGTTACTATGGCTGGCTGATAGGTTTTCCCAACATGTAGTAGTCCAAAACAAGTATTTTATCTTGCTAGTAGTTTTGTGGGTTGGGAATTCTGGAAGAGCCCATTTAGTAATTTTTGCATGTGGTCTTTCATGTGCTTTTAGTCAGATTTGACTGGAGTAGCAGTGACCTGAATGAACACTCAGAGGGCCTCAGAGGTGGCTCAGTCAGGAGGCTGACAATTGATACTGGATCTTGACTGGGGGCTCAGCTGGGATTGTTGACCACAGTGCCAACTCTTGGCCTCCTGTGCATAGCAGCTTCAGGGTAGTTGAACTTTTTATCTGGCAACTAGCTTCCCACAGAATGAGAAAGCCTAGGTTGATGTTTCATGGCCTTTTTGACTTTGGAAATCCTAATAGAACTCTGTACTCTATTGATTGAAGCAGTTATAACCCTGCCCAAATTCTAAGGTAGGGGACAAAGACCTCCATCTCTTGATGGAGATCAAAGAGCTTGCATGTTTTTAAAAACATATATGTTTTATTTTGTTGGCTAAGTATACTGACTGTCATTTCTGCAGTAAATCTGAATAGTAGTGTAATAGTAAACATCCTTGTCATACTTTTTACATTAATGGTGATGATTCTTTTATCACCAAACATGACTTTTAGTTTTGAGCTATAGGTTTTAGAAAATCGCCTTAAGGAAGAATTCATGTAGTTCTATTTTTACTAAATTAAAGGAATAAATCAATAAGGTTATAAAATTTCATCACAATTTCTAGATAGATGTAGTTATATTCTCAATTATAGAGTTTAAGATGATAACATCCAGTCATGGTAAATAGCTTGATGATAATAGAAAAGTATAAGCAAAATTTCTGCTATTGTCTTGATGATATATATGAAGAAGGATTTTGTGTTTTTATTTTAAGTATGATTCAAAGTACTTTCTTTGGCTCTCCTGATTGTTTTAGGTGATTCTGGAATTTACCAAACAACAGAAGGAAGAAGATACAATTCTAGTGTTTAATGTTACTCAGTTAGGAACAGAGGCTACAATGAGAACATTTGATTTAACTGTGGTATCTTATTTAAAGAAAATCAGCTTGGATTACCATGAAATTCAAGGTAATAACCATAAAATAGAAATAATAGACAATAACAGCTTTATTATCACTTTTGAGTATATGAAACACGTACATTTATTTAGTAATAATTATAATAAATAATAGCTAGAAGTGTTCTAAGCATCTTATAAATATTAACTCATTTAACCCTTATAACAATGCTATGAGATAGGCAATGGTATTACCTCTAGCTTTCACAAGAGGAAATGAAGTTGTAAATTGGTTACATAATTTACCCAAGATCACACGCTAGGTAGTGGCTGAACCATGATTAAAACCCTAGAAATAGAGCCCTAGGGTCTATATTCTTAACTACTATGATCTTCTGCCTCAGAGAGTCCATATAAATCCCTATTATATAGGGCGTATTACTCCCATTTTACAAACAAAGGAAGGTTAAATAGAGATTAAGTGGTTTATTCAAGATGATGCATTTTATGAATGGCAAAACTTAGAATTTATCTCTGGTCTTATAATATTGAAATCCTTGTTCTTTCAATTCAGTAGTGTTTGTATATCAGAAACAGCTTCAGGTTATAAAAATTAAAATGATGGGACATAAAATTAATTCTCTCAGTAGCTTTTATGGTTTATTCGTTCCAGGGTACATCTTGTGTACTCATTGGATGTTTGAGGAATGAAAGAATGAATCCACAGTAATTTCCTAGGCTATTATTTCCCTTAGAAAAGATTATTCCAATGGAAAATTCTGAGCTATGTCGTAAACAGGAGTTATAAGACTGCAAATAATAAAAGATGGATAAAACAGTGGATAAATCACGTCTCCCTCCCTGGCTTCTGGAGGCAGTGACTGGTATATCTTCATGAGGATATAGAGGATATCTGATTGTACCTGTTAGCAGTTTATTTGAAATACTTTTTTTTTTCTTTTTCTTTAATCCAGGATCTAAAAAGAAGCCACTTCACTTGATTAGCTCTTCTGACAAACCTGGGTTAGATCTTTTAAAAGTGGAATACATTAAGGTAAGGGTCTTAGAATGTATATATATTTATTTTAATACTCTAAACTATCCTCTGGGAGGGAAAAGGTGAGAGTAGTTTATTAAAGGCTGTTGTTTTGTGTCATAGCTTTGAATCACAAGGATATCTACTGTTTCTCTTTCCATTTGTACACCTTCTTTCTCTTTCACTCAAGTACAGGACTAGGATTTTACAAAGCCAGACTTCTTGTCTACAAAGATGGAAGCCTGGATGAAATAAATTCTCCTGTCTTCTGGGGAACATTCATCCACCTGCATTCATTGCTTGTGTGGGTGATATTTGGCTGGGTATCCTACATCAGAAGGGATGCAGTCAAATTGGATTTGATTGAGTAGAGAACTGCCAGGGTTTGGAAGGGACTCAAAAGTATGTTACATGAAGAATGCTGTAGGAATTGATGGCATTTAGTTTCATTCAAGATTAGTTGATTTGTTTGATCATTCAGTAACTATTTATTGAATGTCTTTTGTGTCAGATTCTGTTACACATTTGGGATACAGAAAAACATTCTCTATTCTTAAGGAATATGTAGACCAGTAGGGAGATAGGTAAATAATAATTAAAATATAATGTGTTTGATTCTTTAATAAGGAAGAACACAAAGCGCTGTGGGAGTGGGGAGGCAGAGATACTGATCTAGCCAGAAGGCTTCTCACAGGAGGTAAAACTTTGAATTTATGTATTCCCGAGGGACAGAACTTGAACCAGTTGGTAATTAGGATGGGAGATGGGTTTTTGATTCAGTGTGAAGACCTCATTAAATCAAAATTCTCTAAAGTTTGGAGTTCTAAGAAAATGAGATTTCTTTTCCTGGAGATATCCTAAAATAGACTTCTTGAAGACTTTCTAATGGGATTTAAACATTAGGTAATAGATGGGCTGGGCTTCCCTTGTGACTCAGCTGGTAAAGAATCCTCCTGCAATGTGGGAGACCTCGGTTCAGTCCCTGGGTTGGGAAGATCCCCTGGAGAAGGGATAGGCTATGCACTCCAGTATTCTTGGGCTTCCCTTGTGGCTCAACTGGTAAAGAATCCACCTGCAATGCAAGATACCTGGGTTCGATCCCTGGGTTGGGAAGATCCCCAGGATAAGGGAAAGGCTACCCACTCCAATATTCTGTCCTAGAGAACTCAATGGACTGTATAGACCATAGGGTTGCAAAGAGTCAGACATGACTGAGCGACTTTCACTTTCTTTCACTTTATAATAGATGGGCTAGACTACCTTGAAACCTTCTAGCCTTCATAGTTTATCCTTCTGATCCCAAGCCGTTTCCCAAAAGTGAGTGATGCCATGTTCTCCTCTGTTTAAAGGAGGAGGACAAATTTGTACTCTTATAATAAATAGATTTGGATGTAACTTTAAAATAATGATAATAAAATTAAATATATAATGTATTTAAAAATGCAATTGTAACTGAATATAAATAAATTAATGATTATAAGTAAATGATTTGTTTACTTTGGTCTTAATTCCTTCCTTATAAGTTTTTTTTTTTTTAGGCTGATAAGAATGGGCCCAGTTTTCAAACTACCTTTGAAAAAACTGAACAAACATTTAAGGTAAGAAATTCTATCAAAAGACTACATCCTATTTGGAAATAACCTACTCTGGAAGTCTTAAGTATCCTTTGAGGAGCCATTAGAAGTTATAAATTAACCACATAAATGTCTTCCATACTCTGTATTTATGATTCAGGATAATAATGCTCTTATTTAAAATTACTGTATCACATCCAGATTATTTCTAAAGGAGGGAATGCTGTAGATGAGGGAACTTTAATTGACAGAGAACCAACAGGATTCTGAACAAACCAGACGATATCATTTAATTCAGGGCTCAGAAAGAATGTGAAATACAAGGAGAGATGCTGAGTACTCTGGAGCCACACTAAGGTAGTCAAATAGGGGAAGAAGAGGCAAAATGTTGTTTTAGGAAACATTAAAAAGAAAAAGAGAGAAATGAGTTTCAGATTATATCTTGGAGACGTGGGAAAATCTATTAAATATTGATTCTTCTTTTTAATAATTTTTATGTCCACTTAGTGTTTTGAAGCAATGAAAACAAATTCTTTTGAGTAAAAAGTGAGTTTTTTTAAAAAAATTTCACTTTGGGATTTCCCTGATGGTCCAGTGGTTAAGACTCCATGCTACCTATGCAGGGGGTTGGGTTTGATCCCTGGGCAGGGAGCTAGATATCCTGCATGCTGCAACTAAGACCTGGTAGAGCCAAATAAATTAAAAAGCAATCAGTTTGCTTTTAGAAAATCATATAATCTTTAAAGCAGTTTGTGTTCTATTTTAGCTTTTTGGAGTTATTGTTTTTTAAAATATATTTTTTCCTATGAGTTATGTATTCTGTTTTTAATGATAAGATCATAATTGTGGTAGATCAGTGACTGAGTCACTCTTAATTGCATTTTTTGTATTTAAATCTCATGCATATCACATTTGAAATAATTTCTTGACATATGGGTAACACATGGTGATTCTGGAGTTTCATGTGCTAACATATATTTTATATAATCATAATAAATGGTCATTGAAGATTCAGAAAAGCCATGTATATGTGGAATATTAGAATGACCTGGCATTCTACTGGCAGATTATATGCTCTATGATAATTAGGCTTGGGGAGTAGAGTAATTAGGTTACCTTGATCCCCAAAATATATTAAGTGTAATTTATTCTGCATATAGTCCCCTATTTAAGGACTGTGGGTTGTAAGTCTTCCTTTCCTCTTTCTTCCTTCCCAGCAGTATAAGGCAGTGATGCAAACCTAGTTAGGAGCCTTTTGCATTCATCATATAGAGACTACTGATACAGCTGGCCTGGGAAAGTAATTTTCTTTCTAAAATATTTCTAGGTGGCTTTTTCATCTTTAAATCTGTTGCTGCATACACAAGCTCTTCTCTCTTCTATTAACTACCTGACAGCCATTATTCCATCAGATGGCCAAAACATGAGTGATACCAAGGACATACAGGTTTCTACTGAAAAACAGCAAAAAAATTCAGCTCTGCAGAAGGGTATGAAAAACACAGTTTGTTTCTTGTTAGAAAGGGTTGTAGAATTGTAGAGCCAAATGGGGAATCTTAGAGACCATCTAGTTAGTCATTTACATGCCATTTCCCCTCCTTTTGTTCTTTTCTTCAAACTAAGTCGTAGGTGGGTACCTGATATGTTGGGTAAATGTGATTAATACTGTTTTTTTTTAACATCTGTTTTTGTTCTTATTTTGTTGTTGATGGGCAATGCCTTTATGAAGGTACTAAGGGAAGAAGACCTGTATTGATTTTGAGCTCGTCCTCCTCTGTTAGTGGCTCCTGAATGGGCTCCATCGAAGATAAATCATATCTAACATTTTGCAGATAAGGAAATCAAGACCCACAGACATGAGGGCCAGGATGCAAGGATATCATTGAATTGGAAAAGAGCCCGGCTTTTGAATCAGAAAGAGCTCAGTTCAGATCCTGACTCTGCTACTTAAACTATGGGACCATAGGCATATTATTTAGCTTCCTTGAGTTTCAGTGTCCTTATATTTATTTAAATGCTTTCTTGCTTTTACATTATAAAAGTAACACCTCACTATTGCAAATGCAAACTAAAGAATATATAAAGCAAAAAAGTGTTTGAAATCTTTAAGAACTTGAGAATTCTGTAATTATTTTAAGCAGAACACTTAATATAGGGAAGCAACCTTCATAGAATATGTAATCCTAGAATCCCACTGTGATAGAATTGCTTTGTTTATTTGCAGTGGCTGTATCCTCTAAAGACAGTGACATTATTCACTTCAGGCTGTTTGCCAAATTGAATGCTTTCTCTGTTGTTGTTTGCGATGAGAAGAACAATATTGCTGAAATCAAGATTCAAGGTAAAAGTTCGCATGATCTTAAAAATCATTGATAAGATAAGGTCTCTTTTGCAATGCTAAAGCATATACACAAATGGAAGCCTCTGAGCTTTGAAAACTGGCTTATTTTATGACATAATTGGACTGCATACTTTCTTTTTAACTCTTCAAGAGCTGAACCACATATACTGGTGATTTGGACCTTTTTGAGAGTTGTCTCTGGAGAAGGAAATGACCACCCTCTCTAGTAGTCTAGCCTGGAGAAGGTGCACTGTAGTCCATGGGGTCACAAAGAGTCAGACACGGCTGAGAACTGAGCATGCACACACAAGTGTCTCAGAGGTGAAAGGAATACTGATGTCAATGGAGGGATGCTCTTGATGAGCTGAGCTAAGTGTCAACCCAGAATTCAGTTTAAGGTCTGTGAATATGCTTTAGCTTGGTACAAATACAAAGCAACCTTATGAAGAACAAATCCTAAGAGCCCATTATTTTCTTTTAGGCACAAGCTGCTAAAATGAGTCTAGCTTTTTTCTCTGACTCTATCTTTACAAGCTCATTGTGATCTGGTAAAGGTAAAGAATATGTGTAATATAATTCTTGTAGAATTTAAAATCTGGAAAACTAGGCTTTTTCTGTGTTCTTTCTGAACTGGTAGTGCATCTACTAATCTGAAGTTGATTCATGAAACTTTTATAGTCTCCTTGTAAATGACTGGATATAAGGTATAAAGAATTTACTAAAATCCTAAGATAATCTGTTTGCACTAGATGTAGTTTTTTCACATGGTTGAAAGTTCAAATAATTATTTTTTAATGAATTTATATGCGTCATTATTTATAAAACCAAAAATATCTAATATTGCACTTATCAATTGGGAGT
>SJYT01063823.1:420830-542830 GCA_006410635.1 Cephalophus harveyi
TGGGAGTTCAGACATTGCTAAATTTATAAAAATATCACCTACAAAATAAAGTTATGCAGTAGAAGAAAAATCTTAAGATCTTATTATGGTATCTATATAAATTAAAATAATATGCTTCTTTTCAGGACTCGATTCTTCTCTTTCTCTTCAGTCAAGAAAGCAGTCACTATTTGCCAGATTGGAAAATATTATTGTCACAGATGTTGATCCTAAGACAGTTCATAAAAAAGTAGGTGACAGTAAATCATTAATATTTTTTGGTGAATGACAGATTTTATTTCAATATATATTTTATTTTTTAAAATGCTAATGAAATTTATTTTGATAGAAAAATGTTTCTATAGTGATTATAAACACTTTTCAGTAGGGATTTTATTTTGTCATTGTCATTGTTCATCCACATTTCTGCTTTTCAGGCTGTGTCAATAATGGGAAATGAAGTCTTTCATTTTAACTTGGATTTATATCCAGATGCTACTGAGGGGGATTCCTATACTGACATGTCGAAGGTGGATGGTGTGGTATCACTCAATGTTGGCTGTATTCAGATTGTCTATCTCCATAAGTTCCTCATGTCACTTCTGGTAAAATCACCATTTATATATAGATTTTTTTGACTTAGAAGTACTTAAGCAAGTACTTAAGTACTTGATAGTTATGATTGCAGTCTTAAAACTTTGAATTTTAGGATGTGCATTGATTTGATTATTGATGTTATTTATGGATTAATGTAGAGGTTAAAACCTCTCTTTAACAGTTGAAATTATTTAATGATTTTTGTCTAGCATTGCCTACAATGGAATTGTTTTTGCTGGAACATAGTGAATCTAAATTCTCAAGTGTAAAAACTATTATAATTTTTTTTCTCTGTTTCTCAGCCATATAACTCTATTTATAGTTAGCCATTGTCAGGTAGCTCATGCATATGGATGGATAGTCAGTAATTCTTTCCTAACTTTAGAAAAATAGAACTCAACTGAAAGTTACTTATTGGGAAAACATGAGCACATAAATAAAGAGAAGATGGTGTTAGAAATGATGTGCTTATCCTCCTGTTTGAATTTCTCCTTTTACTTTGTGTCTCCAGAACTTCCTGAACAATTTCCAGACAGCGAAAGAGGCTCTGAGTGCAGCTACTGCTCAGGCTGCAGAAAAGGCCGCCACAAGTGTGAAAGATTTTGCCCAGAGGAGCTTTCGTGTTTCCATCAATATTGATTTGAAAGCACCAGTTATAGTCATCCCACAGTCTTCCATTTCCACCAATGCAGTAGTGGTTGATCTTGGGTTAATCAGAGTTCAGAATCAGTTCAGTCTGGTATCTGGTGAAAACTACTCAGACCCTCCAGTGATTGATAGAATGGATGTGCAACTAACAGAACTGAAGCTTTCTAGGTAATGCTCTTTGAATAATTATGTATTCAAGTGTTATTTAATATTGTCTATGAAGTTTTATGACTGTTGAAATTCACACTCAACATACTTCTGTTGCACGGAACAGTATCTTAAATAAGTTATTTTACAATATTTATTAACTTTTTTGGCTGTGTTGGTTCTTAGTTGTGTCATGCGGGTTCTTTGTTGCATCATGCGGGATTTCCTTTGTAGCATCATGCGGGATTTCCTTTGTAGTGTGTAGGCTCTGTGATTACGGTGCATGGGCTTAGTTGCTCCAAGGCATGTGGGATCCTAGTTCTCTGACCAGGGATTGACCCATGTCCCATTGAGTGGGTTCATGCAGTGAATCTGCATTCTTTTTTTAAAATATAAATTTATTTATTTTAATTGGAGGTTAATTACTTTACAATATTGTATTGGTTTTGCCATACATCAACATGAATCTGCCATAGGTATACACGTGTTCCCCATCCTGAACCCCCCTCCCTCCTCCCTCCCTGTACCATCCCTCTGGGTCATCCCAGTGCACCAGTCCCAAGCATCCAGTATCCTGCATCGAACCTGGACTGGCAATTCATTTCATATATGATATTATACATGTTTCCATGCCATTCTCCCAAATCATCACACCCTCTCCCTCTCCCATAGAGTCCAAAAGACTGTTCTATACATCTGTGTCTCTTTTGCTGTCTCGCATACAGGGTTATCATTACCATCTTTCTAAATTCCATATATATGTGTTAGTATACTGTATTGGTGTTTTTCTTTCTGGCTTCACTCTGTATAATAGGCTCCAGTTTCATCCACCTCATTAGAACTGATTCCAGTGTATTCTTTTTAATGGCTGAGTAATACTCTATTGTGTATATGTACCACAGCTTTCTTATCCATTCATCTGCTGATGGACATCTAGGTTGCTTCCATGTCCTGGCTATTATAAACAGTGCTGCGATGAACATTGGGGTACACGTGTCTCTTTCAATTCTGGTTTCAATTCTGGTGTGTATGCCCAGCAGTGAGATTGCTGGGTCATAAGGCAGTTCTATGTCCAGTTTTTTAAGGCATCTTCACACTGTTCTCCATAGTGGCTGTACTAGTTTGCATGCCCACCAACCGTGTAAGAGGGTTTCCTTTTCTCCACACCCTCTCCAGCATTTATTGCTTGTAGACTTTTGGATCGCAGCCATTCTGACTGGCGTGAGATGGTACCTCATTGTGGTTTTAATTTGCATTTCTCTGATAATGAGTGATGTTGAGCATCTTTTCATGTGTTTGTTAGCCATCCGTAAGTCTTTTTTGGAGAAATGTCTGTTTAGTTCTTTGGCCCATTTTTTGATTAGATCGTTTATTTTTCTGGAATTGAGCTGCAGGAGTTGCTTGTATATTTTTGATATTAGTTGTTTGTCAGTTGCTTCATTTGCTATTATTTTCTCCCATTCTGAAGGCTGTCTTTTCACTTTGCTTATAGTTTCCTTTGTTGTGCAGAAGCTTTTAAGTTTAATTCTTAACCACTGGACCATGACGGAAGTCCTTTAAATCAACTTTTTATTTTGAAAAATCTCAAGCTTGCAGACAAATTACAAAAATAGTCCTGTGAGTTCACATATAATCCTTCACCTGGATTCACCAATTGTTTGCCTTTGCTTTAATTCTGTATATATACTTAATATTTTAAATTAAAAGTTTATTTTTATTAAGATATAATTGACAGATTATATTAGTTTCAGATATGCAGCATAGCAATTTGATATTTGTTATGTATTGCAAAATGGTCACACAGTAAGTCTAGTTAACATTTGTCAATACACATATTCCAGAAATTTTTTGTTGTTATTATGAGAACTTTCAAGATCTACTCTCTTAGCAACTTTCAAATATACGATATAGTAATATTAACTATAGTCACCATCACATACATTATGTCCCCAAGGTTTATTTCATAACTGGAAGTTAAAACATTTTTTGCTGAACTATTTGAGAATAAATATCTTATCCTTTGCCCCTATATGGTTTAGCATGTGTCTCCTAAGAGCAAGGACTTTAATTCTCTAACATAATCACCACAGTTACCAAATTCTGGAAATTTAACATTGGTATAATATATTATCCAATATGGGTTCAATAGGGCTTCCCCGCTGTCTCAGTGGTAAAGAATCCACCTGCCATGCAGGAGTTGCAGGTTTAATCCCTGGGTCAGGAAGATCCCCTGGAGGAGGGCATGACAGCCCACTCCAGTATTCTTGCCTGGGAAATCCCATGGGCAGAGCACATAGCACCTGCAATCAATATTCACATTTTACCAGGTGGTCCAAGAATTTCCCCTTTAGTCCATGGTAACATGTGGCATTAAATTGTATTTTGTACTAGTGAGGGGGATTTCTGTATTGATAGACATTTATTCTGTAATGGTTCTTTAGCCTTCTTTGTTTTTCATGATGATGACAGTTTTGAAGAGTATAGTCTAGTTGTTTCATGGAACGAGTCTCAGTTTTGTCTGAATGATTCCTCATGATTTAATTGAGCTTATACATTCTTGGCAGGAATGCTGTGTAAGTTATGATGTATCTCTTGGGCTTACATCAGAGGACTTTTGAAAGTGTGTCTATTCATTTTAAAATCATTTTCTACCCATCCAAGGATATTTAATGATCTTGAGTAAAAAAGGGATGATTATAAGGCATGTCAAGAAAAGAATCCTGGTGAAAAGAGCTTTATAAACTGAGAGCTTGCTTTTCAAATGCCGTTTTTCCCTCTAATCTGTGTACCAGCATATGTATGAGTCCTTGAACAACTATAGATAATTCCTCCATATTGTCAGTGATATCAGTTTCTTTTTAAAAATTATTGTCATTTATCTTCTGTTTAAAGAAAAAAGTTTTTTTTAAGGGCTAATTGTGTATCATATACAGTTGAGCCTTGAACAACATGGGTTTGAACTGCATGATTCTGCTTATAAGCAGATTTTTTTCCAGTGGTAAATAATGCAGTATTAACAGTCCATGGTTGTTTGGAGCCATAGTTGTGGAGGAACTGTATACAGAGGAACCAAAATATGGAGGGCAAAGTATGTTACATGATTGCGTGGAGGGTTGTCACCACTAGCGCCCCCCACCCCCCGCCCCGTGTTGTTCAAAGGTCAGCTGTATTTTAATCTGTTCATGCTGGTGCATTGTAGATTAAATTAACTATAAATCAAGTTTAGAAAACACTAAAACAGCATTGTGTTTCAAATCAGCATTTAGAGCAACAACTTTGGACTTTGTTTTTTTTCAATGATATATTGCATTTACCGCTATGTTTATGCAAATAATATATCAATTATATTTCCCATAAGGACAGTGATCCAGCCAGGAATCTCTCATCCTGATATTCAGCTGTTGCACCCAATTAACTTGGAGTTTTTTGTAAATCGGAATCTAGCTGCATCTTGGTACCACAAGGTGCCTGTTGTGGAAATTAAAGGACATCTTGAGTCAATGAATGTGAGTATATGAGTGGAAAAAACCTTGTTATTGAAAGTTGAGACTCTGAAGATTTTCTCATTATAAATCCAAATGAAATGTGGCCTTTTGTTTTTTTTTTACTGATGTAAGAAAAATTTCAGTGTGATATTGTCCAACAGTATTTTCAGTGTTTTTAGTAGAATTTAATCTTTAGTTAAGTGTTCTTTAGCATATAAATTTATTATATACACATTAGCAGAATCTACTTGTAAGTTATTAGTATCCTGTCTCTTATACACATCTTTTGGATTTCCTGAATTTTACCTTTTTCTAATAAACTAATAATTAAATAAGTCAACATTTTCTGAGTTCTGTGAGCCATTCTAGCAAATTATCAAACCTGAGGAGGGGGTGTGGGAACCTTTACTCTACAGCTGCTTGGTCAGCAGCATGGGTAGTGGCAAGTGAACTTTTGACTGGCAAGAGGAAGGGGAGTGGAAGCAGACTTGTATGACTGATGCTAACTCCAGGTAATTAGTATTATAATTGAATTTTACAACACCCAGTTGGTGTCTGGAGTTAGAAAACTGGCTGGTGTGGACAGACTCACACACCTGGGATCAGTAGTGTAGAACAGCAGAGAAGGCAGAAGAGCTGTCTCCTTTCACCCCTGAAATTTGTACCTTGAAGTTCTAACCTCAGTACCTAAGAATGTGACTGGGCTTGTAGATAGAGTCTTCAGTTCAGTCACTCAGTCATGTCCGACTCTTTGCAACCACATGGATTGCAGCATGCCAGGCTTCCCTGTCCATCATCAACTTCCAGAGCTTGCTCAAACTCATGTCCATCAAGTTGGTGATGCCATCCAACCATTATCAGGATAACCTGGCACAAGTTCCTGAACCTAAGTGTAAGCTAACATATAAGCCAGTAATTCTACCCTTAGTTGTAGGTTCAAAACAAAAAAAGTAATATAACTGTACCAAAAGATTGTGTGATAACTTTCATAGCAACTTTACTCACGATAGTCAAAAACTGGAAACAGATGTGTATAAGAGACAGTTTATTTTCTGTGTTAGAATTGTCTCATTAAAAATGAAATTATCTTTTCTTGGAACATTGTATTTCACAGGTTAATCTAAATCAAGAAGATCTTAATCTTTTATTTAGAATACTAGCAGAAAATCTTGGTGAGGCCTCTGAAGATTTGAATAAAGTAAAACCAAGAATACAGGAGACAGGTAAGAGGCTGACAATAGGTGGTATAATATAAGTTATTTACAATTTATTAGGGGAGATAGACAATAAAAATGAAGTAAATGAATACATATTTACAACTGTGATTTGTATTGCCAAGAAAATAAATAAAATACTATTGAATAAAATGACAGTTTGCTTTTAAGTTAAGCAAACTATCAGTTATTTCTAAGTTGCATGAGTTAGGAGGAGGCCAGAAAGAAGGGTTTCAGATTACTGGTGAATTCCTGGAATAAGTTTTGAATTTGCACATACAGGAAAGAAAAAAAATTTAAGTAGACTATGTAGCTATGTACTCAATCTGACTTTAAAATAAGATTTAGTAGTAATATACCTGGGGCTTCCCTGGAGGCTCAGTGGTAAAGAATCCACCTGACGATACAGGAGACGTAGGTTTGATCCCTGGGTCGAGAAGATCCCCTGGAGAAGGAAATGGCAACCCAATCCAGTATTCATGCCTGGAAAATCCCATGGACAGAGGAACCTCATAGGCTGTAGTCCATGGGGTCTCAAAGAGATAACTGAGCATGCACACACTAATAATATAGGTGTAAAAACTGAGGTGATTGATAAATTACCACTAAACAAAGATACTGAAAAAATTGTACTGCAATATAAATGCAAGAGAATTTAAATTATTAGATACAGTGGCCCTTTCACTTGAGGCAAAGTAACTACCAGACCTATTTTCTAAGCTGTTTATGTATGTATATACACATAGCCTAAAGGAGGGCATGGTAACTCACTCTAATATTCATGCCTGGAGAATCACATGGACAGAGGAGCCTGACAGGCTACAGTTCATGGGGGTGCAAAGAGTAGGACACAACTGACATGACTTAACAGCATATACACATACATAGTGTATCTTGGTGTTCATTCCATATCTGTATATATGCTATGTATAGATCTAACTCATTCTTTTTAATGGATGCTTGGTATTAAATTCTGTTGAAGTCTCATAATTTATAAAGTTCCTATTAATGGACATGTCAGGTTTATTTCAGTCTTTCACTTAAATTATGTTGCATTAATTATTCTAGTGCATGCACTTTTAGAAGTACATGTTTATCTGTTGGGAACATACCAGGACTAATGGATAAAAGAGTATTTCAGTTCAGTTCAGTTCAGTTGCTCAGTCGTGTCTGACTCCTTGCGACCCCATGAATCACGGCACGCCAGGCCTCCCTGTCCATCACCAGTCCTTGGAGTTTACTCAGACTCATGTCCATCGAGTCGGTGAGGCCATCCAGCCATCTCATCCTCTGTTGTCCCCTTCTCCTCCTGCCCTCAATCCCTCCCAGCATCAGAGTCTTTTCCAATGAGTCAACTCTTCGCATGAGGTGGCCAAAGTATTGGAGTTTCAGCTTCAGCATCAGTCCTTCCAATGAACACCCAGGACTGGTCTCCTTTAGGATGGACTGGTTGGATCTCCTTGCAGTCCAAGGGACTCTCAAGAGTCTTCTCCAACACCATAGTTCAAAAAGCATCAATTCTTTGTTGCTCAACTTTCTTCACTGTCCAGCTTTCACATCTATACATGACCACTGGAAAAACCATAGCCTTGACTGGATAGACCTTTTTTGGCAAAGTAATGTCTCTGCTATTTATATGCTGTCTAGGTTGGTCATAACTTTCCTTCCAAGGAGTAGGCATCTTTTAATTTGATGGCTGCACTCACCATCTGCAGTGATTTTGGAGCCTCCAAAAATAAAGTCTGACAATGTTTCCCCATTTATTTCCCATGAAGTGATGGGACCAGATGCCATGATCTTAGTTTTCTGAATATTGAGCTTTAAGCCAACTTTTTCACTCTTCTCTTTCACATTCATCAAGAGGCTTTTCAGTTCCTCTTCACTTTCTGCCGTAAGGGTGGTGTCATCTGCATATCTGAGGTTATTGATTTAGTTTTTGTTAAAATAATAATTTAATTAGTACATGTAATAAAATTTAATTTCACTTATTGTTTTGACAGTTGAACCCCATAGAACTTATATGCAAAATGAGTATGAGTGCTTTGTACTCCCATCAGGTTGTTTTTCTTTGCCTTTTCTAACACAGCATATCATCAGATTTAAAAATTTTTGCCAATTTGCTGAGTGAAAAATGGTATACCACTGTATGTTTTTTCTATTTTAAAGAGGTTTTTTGTTTTTTTCTTTTTACCTAAAACTAATACAATATTTTTAAATTCTAATTGGCAGATAGTTGCTTTACAGTATTGTGATGGTTATTGCCATACATCAGCATGAATTGGCTGTAGGGATACATGTGTCCCCTCCCTCGTGCACCCCTCCCACCTTCCTTCCCACCCTGTCCCCTCCAGGTTGTCACAGAGCACCAACTTTGGGTTTGGGTTCAATAATTTAAGTCAGTTGTATCTCAAAAACAACAATAACAACAACAACAGATACAATGAAAAAACTACAGGGGTGTCTTTTTTTTTTTTTACAGTATGTTAATACATGTAGTAAAATGTACAGTTCAGTGAGCTTATTTATATGTGGCTACACTGGTACAATCACCATAAATAAGATATGAAACATTTCCAGCACTGCACCCTAGAGCCCTCCCTATGCTCTTTCCTGGTCAGTACCAAACTCCCACCCTCCGCTAAGATCTCCCCAGAATTTACTGCCATTCTAGTTTGTAATACCATAGATAGAGTAGTTTTCCCTCTTTTTGAATTTCATATAAGTGAAATCATACAAAAATTACTTTCTTTTTTGGCTTCTTTCATTCAACAATTTGTTTGTGGGATTCATCTGTTGGAATATCTAGCACTAGTTCGTTCCTTTTATTCCTGTTTCCAGTTTTTGACTATCGTGAGTAAAGTTGCTATGAAAGTTATCACACAATCTTTTGGTACAGTTATATTACTTTTTTTGTTTTGAACCTACAACTAAGGGTAGAATTACTGGCTTATATGTTAGCTTACACTTAGGTTCAGGAACTTGTGCCAGGTTATCCTGATCAGTTTTCCAGGTGGTTGAATCCGTTTACTTTGCTACCAGCTGGGTATGAGAGTTGCAGTTTTTTCACATTCCCACCAGGAAGGCCATTGTCAGTCTTTGGTTTTTATTTATTTCTTGGTAACTAATGAAATTGAGGATCTTTTCATATGCTTATTGGTTATTTGGATATTCTCTTTTTCGACATGATCTTTCAAGTCTTCTCAGCCTTTGACTAAGATCAAGTGTAGTATGGGGGCTTCCTAGGTGCTCAGTGCTGAAGAATCCACCTGCCATTGCATGAGATGAAAGAGATGCAGGTTCGATCCCGGGGTTGGGACGATCCTCTGGAGAAGGAAATGTCAAACCCACTCCTGAATTGTTGCCTGGAAAATTCTATGGACAGGGGAGCCTGGCAGGCTACAGTCCATGGGGTTGCAAAGAATCAAATACGACTGAGCGACTACGCACACATTCAAGTCTATTGATCATTTTTATTAAGATGTGGTCTTTTTTTCTCATTGGTGTATGGGAATTATGTATTCATTCTGGATAGGAGCCCTTTGCTGGTTACATTTGCTATATGTATACATGTCAGTATATGTGTAGACATGTCTTCTCTCTATCTGCGGTTTACCTTTTCACTCTTAATGGGCCTTCTGTTTAATAGAATTAGTTACTTTTAATGAACTCTAATACATATTTTTTAAATGATGTGGGCTTTTTATTTTGTATTTAAGAAATCTTTGCCTATTCTAGGAGTTGTTTTCTAAAAGCAAAATATTTGCTAGAATTATTTCCCCTGGATCACATTATGCCTGAAACAGTGCTAAAATAAGGTGATAGTTAAGAAAACTTGCCCTGTGTATTGCTTTCTCAAAGGTAGTAATTAACAACAATGGTTTTCCACATGGAAAACACTAAGCAAGGTACTGAGTCTGTTGGGACCTCAGTTGGCTCATCTGGGAAGTGAGAACAATAAAGTTTTTACCTCAAAGTATTGTTATGAGAGTTAACTGCGCTAGTCCATGCACATCTGTTAGCACGGCATCCTACACAGAGGTAAGTACTTAGAAGTGATAGCTGTTATTAGTGTTGTGTGTTACAGTTTGGAAAGCAAATTTTGTTGTGTTTCAGGGTATGAATTTCAGGACAACAAGCCCATAGTCATTTGGTTTTACTTTTGGTTCTTGGTATGGCATAAGAAGCTTCAGCTTTCCCCTGCTTTTTTTCTTATCAAATCTTCATTCTTGTTATTCTCCTCATGATTTAACCATATCAAACTCCATTCTGTTTGCAAAACCTGTCCCGATGTGTTCTTTCTCTGTGATTTTCTGCTACCTCTTATTTTATTCTTAGAATGTCTCCTCTGTCTGAGGAGATCCTCCAGTTCCGCTTGGGTGATAACTCTCCTATTAAGACTTTCTTGATCTCCTCATGGCAATGTGTGCCTAGTTACGTGGTTTCTATCCACTTACATAGAGTCTGTCAACATTTGTCTGTTTAATGTGTCTATTTAATAAGCAGTTGAGGCCTGCTTATTTTGTTTGTACTATATATGTGTGTGTATATATGTATCTTCTACTGAACTGAGCTCTCTAAGGGCTGGGGCTGTATAATTCTGATTTGTAGGTTGTGAATGCTTGCACCAACTCTGGAGTACTTGTCTAAGTCCTCATTGAGTATTCATGTAGGAAATGTGTGAAAAGAGGTAAATGAATTTCTCTTAAACATCTTTAGGTGAAATTAAAGAGCCACTTGAAATCTCTACATTAAAACAAGATGTGCATGTTTCTCAAGATACTTCAACAGCTGGAGTGGAAGAAATAAAATCTGTAGACATCATTAATATGCTGTTGAATTTTGAAATTAAAGAGGTATGTAATTTTCATCTGTTTTTATAAAATGAGGTGAATAAATAATGGATATTTGGAATTATTCTACTAAAAATATCTTACATAGCCTATTTGTAATTTGTATGTAGATGTAATGTTTATAAATTTGAGCATTTGTTAAAGATGAGTTATATTTGGAGGATATAATATTTCATAGACAAAATGATAGTATGCCCTCTAACACACTTTTCAAATGAATTTAGGAGAGATGGAATGTGGCTTGCTTTGGATTTTGTATAGGAAAGACAGGAAAAGGACTGAGAAAATTCTTTGCAAATTTTAGTAACCATTAATACAATAGAATAAAATGTGTATAAATTTAAAAGATGTTATCTTATTTTTAGTCTGCTGTCCATCTGCAGGTTCTTAAGGAAAGAGTAAATGAATTTTCCTCTTCTGTATTCACACATGTAACAAATACTCATTGCATGTGCTGAGTGCTAAGGAAACAAAGGTAAAAGGCATAGACTCAACTCAAACAAGAAAACTATTAACATTTTTGTAATATTCCCATTAGATTACATTCCCACTAATTACATTTTTGTAATTCCCACTAAAAATGTACCTAGGGAGCTTGTGGCAGTGATGGTAGTGTTACAGGATGGGGGACCCTTTCCAGGGTTCCAGAGTGGGCTCTTTTCTAACACTCAGTAATACATTGTCTGAGGAAACATATCCTGACAACACAAGAGACTTTATTGGGAAGGGTGCCTGGACCAAGAGCTGTAGAATAAGGGAACCTAGGAGAAGTGTTCCGTCTCATGGTTCCCAGTCTGGTTTATGGTAATGGGGTTAGTTTCCAGGTTATCTCTGGCCAGTCATCTTGCTCACCAGATATGTTTGGTGACTCAGGGTCTTCTTGACGGTGCACGCGTGACTCGGCCAATGTCGATAGCAGCGTGAGGGCTTCTGGGAGGCTGGCTGGACGTATTGTCTCCTCCCTCCTCGCTTTGGCCCTGCCTGAATTCTTCTGGGCTCGTTCGCTGGCATCTCCTCCCTCCTTTTATCCGCTTTTATCCCAAATTCTCTCCATTAGTTTTCGGGGGAAGCTCTGTTTTCCTTATTGGACCTTCTGTTGTGAGACAATTCAGACAAGTGGTTATCATCATGCCCGGCCAAGGCAGGTGGTTTCCGTCCTTGGTGCCCTCATAGTGGGAAGAGGGCATCTAAGCAGTCTAAGAGGATCAGGAAAGTTTGCTGGAGGAAGTGAGATTTGTGTTGCGTTTTTAAAGAGTAATAATATGGAGTCTGATAAACAGGATTCAGGAAGGGGACTGGCACAGGGTAGAGACAGGAACCAGACATAAACATGTTTACATGTGGGAAAGCGTCACACATAGAGGGACTTGGAAGAAAAAAATTTCCTCTAAAAATCCCTTCATCGTTAAATAGTTGTGTAGAGGTTATATTCTGTCTCTGAGTTAAGCATAATAAATTTTTAAACAAATGAATGCTACTTTTAAAATCTGAAATATATGCTTTGAAACAAACTTACTTAATGTTAAACCTCTGCTGTTTTTCTTGTGATATTAAGAGTTATTGAAGATTTTTAAGCTTTGATAATTGAAACATTGATAGATGAATCATTCTATTTGCAAATGGGCTTCATTAACATATATACATAGAAAAACCCATAAATCCTTTTTAATATCATTTGTGATGCATGTAATTACATTTATCTTTGCGAGGAGAGTGATTAGGGTGGGAGGAAGCAATTTGCTGATAATAGGCATCATCTGGAGAGATTTTTGCTTGTTACCATCCAGAGAGAGGGGGCTATTGGCAGCCAATGGGTAGAGGCCGGTGATGCCACTGGACAGCCCCTCCCTGAAAAGAATGATCCAGCCCCCGATGTCATTGGTGCCAAGGTTGAGAAACCTTGCCTTAGGAGTAGTTTAAAAATTGACTGTGTATCTCAGACTTTGAGATTTAGTCTGACACCATCCATCAGACTAGGACTTCTGGGAATTAGGCAGAACCACTTTTTTTTTTTTTTCATAGCTGTCTTGAAATCCACTAGAATATGTTGGCTATGCTTTAAAAGTCTGAACAGGAAAGTGTACCTCCAAAGTAAATAACCCTAGGCAATTTCCAGACACAAATAGAAGTGCACATCTTTACATTGGGTGAATTATTTATTATATCACTCTGGATGGTTATTAAATTGTTAACTTATATCTTCATTGTATATTAGTGAAATAGTTTGTGGTAATACTTGTATCTTTTTCTAGGTTGTGATTACTTTGATGGAAAAAGCAGAAAAGAAAGGAAGGCCTTTACATGAACTAAATGTCCTGCAGCTTGGACTGGAAGCTAGAGTTAAAGCCTATGACCTGACTGCTGAAGCTTATCTAAAAAAGATTAGTATGCGATGCTTTGAGTTCACTGGTAAGTGTGAAGTATAGTCTTTGTAAATTGTACGTGTAATAGGCAGAGGTCCCTACCTTTTTATAAACTTTAAGCGTATCTATTAATGTCACTGTAATTATTAGTTTAAATTTATTACATTTAATAGAAAGTAATTTGATATTTAAAAATTGAAAATTCATTATCTATGTAGTAATTGATCATAAAGTAAGTCTATATCTAAATATTTAGCACAAAGTAGAATATATCTAAAAGAAGAATGAGGCCTATGTCTCCAGTGTCTATACCAAACAATTCAGAACTTGTAAAAGGTTATTATTATTATAACAGTTATTATATATAACAGTTAATATATATATTGTTAATATATTGTTATATATATAACAGTTATTATATTATAACTGTTCTCTGTGAACTGACATATTAGGAAATCACAATCCAAGTACAATACCCAGGTATAGAGCCCAGGGACCCTTTTTGAAAGGTGAGTTAGTTTACTAGAAAGTAAATTTTTTGTTTGATTTTTAAATTTATTTTTAAATTACAGCAGTGTTTTTTGTGTTTAATAATATTAATATATACTTGTAAAAAATAACAGGCAATACAGAAATATATAGAGGACAAAATTTGCATTCTTTTGTAGTCTCTTCAGCCTTTCAAATTCACTTTCTAAATTGCACCAAAGTAACTTTTAAAGTTAATATGGGTATTTAAAGTTCATTGGAATTCTATGGGGTCACTTTAAGTAAAGCAGACTTGTATTGAGAATAATCCCTAATATAAGTATTTTATAGCTTTGTCCTTTAATATATTCTTATTTGTTGAAATAAGTAATACCAGTAGTACCAAATATTATATCATTTGTAATTGGCTAGTGCTGGTTTTTTGTCTTTGTGGAGTATCTCAGATTTTATTTCAAAGCCAGTTTTACTGAGATATGATACATACAGTAAAAGTCACCATTTTTAGCATACAACTCTTGAATTTTTAAAAAATTTATTTTCATTATTATTTTTTTTTGTCTGCACTGGGTCTGCATTGCTTTGCTTGTGCTTTCTCTAGTTGGGGTGAGCTGGGGCTCCTCTGTGTTCTGGTGCACAGGACTTCTTGTTGTGGTGGCTTCTCTTGTTGCAGAGCACAGCCTCTAGGTTCAAGGGCTTCAGTAATTGCAGCCCGCAGGCTCAGCAGTTGTGGAATGCGGGCTCTGGGCACTCAGGCTTCAGTAGTTGCAGCGCATAGGCTCAGTAGTTTTGGCTCAAGTGCCCTAGGGCACACAGGCCATTGTGAAATCTTCCCGGACCAGGGATGGAACCTGTGTCATCTACACTGGCAGGTGGATTCTTATCCACTGCACCACCCAACTCTTGGGGTTTGAGAAATGTATATGTTGTGTATCTGGCTGATCTGTTTTTAATATATCTGAAATACCTAAAAGACTTAATGATCTCTCTTTCTCTTCTAGACTCTAAAGGAGGACCTCTTCACATTATTAACTCTTCCAATGTAACAGAGGAACCCCTTCTGAAAATGTTATTGACAAAGGTACCTAGTTTCATTTCTAAAATTCTTTAATATTTGAATGTATGAAGTTATGTAATTCCCCCATATTTAATATCTCAGTTTTTTCCCCTAAATTTTTTTATTCTAAAACTGGTTGATTATAGTGAATTATGCAAGCATCTGACAGTCACTGGATCATTTTGATAACCTTTGGATTTAATTGTATGTTTTTGAATAAGTGGAAGTACACAAAGTTCCATTGTAATTTGAAGCAAAATATAATCCAGATGCACTAGCATTTTCCCTCCCTTTAGCATTTCCTCCTAGTTTGGGTTTTTGTTTTTACAGAATGTGAGAATTATTTATGTAGTTGTGTTTTTGGCATATTCTTCTTTGCTTTTAAAATATGTTTACAGTGTTTTCATAGCATGCTTTGAAAAGTAAAGACTCTATGTATATATATTTTGCAATGTGTGAATTTTTATTGTTTCCAACCTGGTGATCTAATCCTTCATTATTTGTAGGCAGACATTGATGGACCAGAATTTAAAACTACTCATGACAATACCAAACAAACACTTGAGGTATGTCTTTTCTAACTCAATATAAGGCTAGGGTATATGTAAATGATTAAATATAGCTTCAAAGCCATCTTTAGTTGTGAGATTGTGAGTTAATAGATCTAATCTTGTGGATGGAAGAAATGAATATAGAGCTGAGATAAAATTATTACAAAAGTTTATTTGATTTCCTAAAAGACTATTTATTTCCTAGGTACAAATTAATGATTCCTTGTTGAGGACAAAAATAATATATTTTTAAGGGAATTTTATTCACAGTTCTTATTTGGCATCCTATTAATGGAAGCATTAAGTACTTGAATTGTTAACTGACTTTAGGATTAGAAAAAGAATTAAGGGTCAGGCAGAAAGTATGGCTCAGTATAGACTTTGCTCTTGGAACCATCTGTAAGGGGACTGAGCTAAGGTTGATAATACTTCCTAAATCTTTACTTAAAACCTGTCACGTTCTGTTGAGGTTAGAAGTATGGTCATGTGTGGAAGTTGGCAGTGTTAGTTTATTGTCTGGTAAAGGATTAACAAAGTAATAGTGAATTCTTTCTCAAATAAAAAAAGTCCTTGGTTGAACTATTCTTGGGCTACTTGTATATGTTGAAGTTTGACATAAAAATGTTTCCATATCTGAAATTTGCCTCTCTAATTGTTCATTATCTTAGGTTTCATTTTCATCTTTAGACTTAGTTCTTCATTTGGAAGCTTTACTGTCCTTCATGGATTTTTTGTCCTCTGCTGTTCCATCCTCTGAACCTTCTAAGAAGGAGTCGGAGCTGAAACCACTTATGGGGGAGTCCAGAAGTATCATTGCCAAAACTGGTATTAACTTTTGAGTCATGGTCTCATACTTTCTACCTGAACTTTAATAATCATATATAATAACTGAGCTGAACTGAATAACTTGTATTTTTAAGCTAAGATGACCATTTAGCACCTTAATGTTTCCAGTGCTTTAACAGATTATGTTGGTTTCATTTCACTCTTATGGTATTGAGGATAAATTTAGTGAGAGAGTTTAAATACGTGTTTAATATTAATCATGTATTTATATTTGATTACACTGCCTTGCTTTTTCATAAAGTTGTATATACTTTGCATTGATGTGCACATAGCCTTCACGCTAGTGAAAGTGAGAAAGGAAGACGTTAAAGTATGATTACAGTCATGCATAGTAACAAAGGCCCATTTTAGTTAAAACTACCTCTACTCAACAGGTTTAAGCTTCGCAAGACACAAAAGGAACAATCTCATGGAAGAGACAGACTCACTTTGGTTTCACACCAAAACTGTATTTAAGTCACATAGAGATATGGGCACATGTCATGGCTTGTGACATGAAATATTAGGTGTTGTATAGCCTGAGTGAACATGTGCCTATTTTTAAGTCAAATATTATTTTTAATTATTTTTCTTTCATATCATATGATGTGAGTACCTAACATCTGGTCATTTAATTTTCAGACCATTATCTGTTTGCATTATATCTATATTACTGGCATCTTTAAAGTATAAAGCTGTTAGTAATACTAGATCTGATACAGGGAATATTTAAGCTCACAATAAACTATAAAAAAATCCTAATCCAAAGAAACAATATTCTAGTTATGGCTGTATAGCTGTTTTTTTATGGTTTGATTATGCTATTTTAAATTTTAAGGGAAAAAAAAGAAACTCTTTTATCATCTTGGTGATTAAGGACTGATGACCCCATACTTTTACAGTTTTATAAGAAACATTGTTTACTTCAGTCAAGACACATCTCTAGGAAATTATATCTTATTTATATCAATCAGGACTTGAACTAAAATAGATTAAGAGAATCCATTTGATTGTGATTCTTAGACACATATACACAGACACAAATACATATTATAAAGTAACTTTTTGTTCCTTAACTTTAGTTCTTTATGTTCATTTCTTACAGATTTTATCTTAGGATTCTTCATGGAGAAACAGAATACAATCTAGAGAAATTGGCTGTATAGTTAATAACACGGAGAAGGCAATGGCATCCCACTCCAGTAATCTCGCCTGGAAACTCCCATGGACGGAGGAGCCTGGTAGGCTGCAGTCCATGGGGTCGCGAACAGTCGGACACGACTGAGCGACTTCACTTTCACTTTTCACTTTCATGCATTGGAGAAGGAAATGGCAACCCACTCCAGTGTTCTTGCCTGGAGAATCCCAGGGATGGCGGAGCCCGATGGGCTGCCGTCTGTGGGGTCGCACAGAGTCGGACACGACTGAAGCGACTTAGCAGCAGCAGCAGCAGCAGCAGCAGCAGCAGCAGCAGTTAATAACATGTATTGTATGTGTCATAGTTAATAATACATATTTTTATTAATTTACCATTTCAGTTTTTCATGAAATATTTTTCTTTGATCTAATACATGATGTGAAAAGAAGTTCCAAATCAAAATTTATCTCCGTTGGAATCCTAGAATTCTATTATAGGAATTTTTCTTTGTTTCCTAGGAGAAAAGTTATAGTAAAGTTTTCCATCTAACAAAGTTGTACTTACCAGGTGCTAATAAAGGTTGCCTTTATTTTTAATTTGGACAGAAAAATTGCTAGTTTTTGTCTGATTGGCATTTGAAAATTGGTTTTAAAGTAATATTAATTATGTATAATCTTAATGGAGACCTTTTTGGTTCTTCACAGTTCATATTGTACTTTTAGTGAATTTGAGATTATCTTATGTGCTATATCATCTTTACGTTTTGCTGATCACAAGGATTTTGTTACTTTTCAGTATCCAGCAACTCTTCTCAAGATGATGTGTTTGATTTAAAGATCACCGCTAAATTAAATGCATTTAATGTTTTTGTCTGTGATCAGAAGTGTAACATTGCAGATATTAGAATACATGGTAAGTAATTATTCCTTGGTGTAGGTATTTTTGTTTCTTTACATAGACCTTCAGGAAGAATGAGCTTGTTGCATGGTAGATTTCTCATGGCCTGTCTTTTTTTTTTTCCCCAAGATTTCAGTAACAGGTAGTAAAGTTATATTTTCCCTTCATCTGATTAGCTATTCCACATTCTTTGCATTTCCTTGTAAATTTTACCATTAGCTTTCCAACTTCACAGTTGTGAGAGTTGGACCATGAAGAAAGCTGAGTGCTGAAGAATTGATGCTTTTGAGTTGTGGTGTTGAAGAAGACTCTTGAGAATTCCTTGGGTTGCAAGGAGATCAAACCAGTCCATTCAAAAGGAAGTCAACCCTGCATATTCATTGGAAGGACCGTTGCTGAAGCTGAAGCTCCAATATTTTGACCACCTGATACAAAGAGCCGAGTCACTGGAAAAGACCCTAATGCTGGGAAAGATGGAAGGCAAAAAGAATAGGAGACGGCAGAGGATGAGATGGTTAGATAGCATCACCGACTCAATGGACATGAATTTGAGCAAACTCCAGGAGATAGTGTAGCACAGAGGAGTCTGGTGTGCAGCGGTCTATGGGGTCACAAAGAGTTGAACATGACTTAGTGACTTCAAGGACAGCAGCCAATTTCAACAAAAAGCTTTGTAGTATTTTTTTTTTCTTAGCCTTGTAGTATTTTAATTGGGATTGCATTGCATCTGACCAATTTAGGGAGAATTGATATCTTAATGATATTGAGGTTTCTCATTCGTTAACATGATATGACTTCCCATTTATTTATTTTTTAAATGGTAAACTTTATTATGTATTTGTTGTTTTGTTGCTAAGTTGCATCTGACTCTTTTGGGACCTCATGGACTGTAGCCTGCCAGGCTCCTCTGTCCATGGGATTACCCAGGCAAGAATACTAGAGTGGGTTGCCATTTCTTTCTGTAGGGGATTTTCCTGAACCAAGGAACAAACCCGTGTTTCCCGCACACATCTCCTGCATTGCAGGCAGATTCTTTACTGCTGAACCACCAGGGAAGCCCTATTTATTTATTTTTAAAATATTTTATTGGAGTATACTTGCTTTACAATGTTGTGTTAGTTTCTGCTGTAAAAATAAAGTGAATCAGCAGGCTTCCCTGGTGACTCAGTGGTAAAGAATTAGCCTGCCAGAGACAGGGGTTCAACCCCTGTTCCAGGAAGATACCACATGCTGTGGAGCAACGAAGCCATACACCACAACTATTGAGCCTGTACTCTGGAGCCCGGGAACCACAACTACTGAGCCCTTGCACTAGAACTACTGAAGCCCATGCACTCCAGAGCCCATGCTGCGCAACAAGAGAAGCCACTACAATGAGAAGCCCTAGCATTGCACAGAAGAGTAGCCCCTGTTCAACGCAGCTAGAAGAAAGCCTGGGTGCAGCAGTGAAGACCCAGCACAGTCATAAAAAAAAAAAAAAAGTGAATGAGCTAGAAAAAGTGAGTGTGTTAGTTGCTTAGTTACATCAGACTCTTTGCAACCTCCTGGACTGTAGCCTGCCAGGCTCCTGTGTCCATGGGATTTCCCAGCAAGAATACTGGAGTGGGTTGCCATTTCCTTCTCCAGAGGATCTTTCCAACTTAGGGATTGAACCTGGGTCTTTTGCATTGGCAGGCAGATTCTTTACCATCTGAACCATATGTATACATATATCCCCTCCCTCTTGAACCTCCCCCCCACCATCCCACCCCTTTAGATCATCATGAGTCATTAGAGTTTATTTATATTGAAGACTCCTGCAAACTTCTCAGAGATATGCTTTGAAATGTTAGAAGTAAATTTGTTATGATTCATGACTGATATAAGACATTTCTTATATTTAAAAATTTTTTTCAGAATAAATCTAAGATTTAGTCTCATGTTCTGTTTGCATTTTCAGAATAATATGATTATTATTATAACCTTTATTATTATTAAAGGTTAAACTGAGAAATGAATAGCATAGCATCTCACTGAGTAAAGAAAATGTCATTGACCTATTGCCCTTGCCTTTTGTGCGTATGTAACATCAATAAAAGAGATTTCTAAAAGAAATTTTATAAACTTTACTCATCATCAGCCTGATAGAAAGATGAGTTCAGATTATACCATAGATTCTGGAACAGCCTGTCAAGGCTGTTCAAATTTTGGCTCTAAAACTTACTGGTTGACCTTGAGCAAGTTAATTTATGTTTCGATCCCTGAGTTTTTTCTTCTATAAAATGGACATTGTTATAATAATTATTTATGGGATTGTTGTGAGGATTAAGTTTGCATATTTGCATATATTAAGAAAAATGCCTGTCATGTACATAATAAGCAGTTAACAGGGGTTAGAAAATCAGTTCCATTCAGCAAATACTACTAGGGATCTGTTTATGGGTAGTGTGGTAATGATCTAGGTTCATTACTGGGGCTGAGCTGTAGCCATTCTCCGATTCACTCTGAGAAGTGTTTTTAAAAATCATGAAAATGACAAACATTTTTTGGAGAGAAATTGTGTTTTGGATAAAGTTTATTGTAGAAAGAATAGTGTTTATTCATCAAATTATATTTATTCTTAGTTTTCAGATTAATAGTTTTCATTATATAATGTTTATAAAATGGCTGTTCAACATATGTTAGGTGTTTTCCTAAATGACCGAGTTTGATCATGCTAATGCCCAAGATACTTGTGTTTGGAGACTTGTAATTAATTGTCTTTGAAGTTTGATTACTTTTGTTTTAAAATTTTCACAGATTTTATGGGTGAGATGCTTCTAGCACTTAAAGATATTATAATATTTATTAGGTATCTCATACATAGTAGTTGTTACCTTTTGAACTTCCCTGGTGGTCCAGTGGTTAAGATTCTACACTTCTAGTGTGGGGAGAGCTGGTTTGATCCCTGGCTGGGGAACTGAGATCTGACATGCCACATGGCACAGCCAAAAAATTTTTTAAAAACTATTAAAAACTAAGTTGTTACTTTACATATGTCTAATAGTAATTTTATCTGTTCTCTATCTTGGTAGTATATTATTGAATTTAAATAACACTGAATTCGTTCATTTGGATTAGATTAAAAGTGTTGTGTTTCCCACAGGAATGGATGCCTCTGTCTCTGTGAGGCCAAAGCAGACCGACATGTTTGCCAGACTTAAGGATATCATCGTTACCAATGTTGACTTAACATCCATTCACAAAAAGGTAATTAAAAAAATATGTTTTAGTATTGAAATTTATTTTTGTTCTTCTGTGTCTGGAGATGTCTTTAGTCATTTGTTCAGTGTATATGTAGTATCTTTCATGTGTCATGCAGTTTGTTGGGAATTGGCCATGAATATGGTCATTGTCTGTTATCCCATTGTATATAGACTAGATGATGTGTTAAAGTTATTTTTGACCAATTAAGTGATTGGTATCTCCATTGATAAACCTTTTTCTTATAGATTTAGGAAAATGTTATTGTCAAATTAGTATTTTGTTGAAACTTGGATATAAATGATGCTTCTTTATATGTCAAGGACTCTGTAATAAGAAACCTTGTAATACAGTGATACAACTCTTTTGATGTAATAATGAGTTAATTTAATACTTCTAGGCTGTCTCTATTTTGGGAGATGAAGTCTTTAGGTTTGAAATGACTCTTTATCCAGATGCCACAGAAGGAAAGGCCTATGCTGACATGTCTAAAGTAGATGGCAAACTTAGTCTCAAAGTGGGTTGTATTCAGATTGTATATGTTCATAAATTCTTCATGTCTCTTTTGGTAAGTTTATTATTTATTTCTCATTGAAGCCTAAATATCTTTGCCTGTGTATCTGAATCTAGATAGTCAAAATCTTTACTAAATAGGGTTGTGTGATAAACTCCCAAATGCTGAATAATTATTACAGTTATCATTAAGTGACGTAAAGTCGCTCAATCATGTCAGACCCTTTGTGACCCCGTGGGCTGTAGCCTACCATGCTCCTCCATCCATGGGATTTTCCAAGTTATCATTGGTTTGAACCAACTATGAAGGATCATTCTTTAACTTTAACATAGTTACATAGTTTGAAAATACTTTCTGATGTTTCAGTTATGGCTTTTCAGTTTTAGTTGTTTTGAGAGATACCCTTAAAAGATGTTTAGCTAAAAGAATCCTTTAAGGAGATCATTAGGCATTAGAAGGGCTAATACTGGAACTGACAGCTTTGATTATAATTATCATCAACAAGGCCATAAAATTCTTTTAATTATTTATTTCCATGTAAGTTTCATGGAGTGAAGAGTTTAATTTGCCTATGCCTTTCTTTTAGCAAGACTGTTAATCAGAGCTTTCAAATCACACATTTCTATGTAAACCATCATGTTTTATTTTTCTGAAAAGTACTTTATTTGGAGGGGGTTAGTTAAATAAACAACTAAATAAGCCATCTGTGTTATTAATGGATGTGCATCAAGAATATGCTTCTAGTTCTTTTCTCTATTGGGAAAAATCTTTCTGTTTTTAGTTGAAATTGAGATGAATGGTATCTTACTCTAAATAAATAATTTTTGACTCTTGTTAGTGATAGCAAGTTTGTAAACACTTAAGCACCTTTGCTCATTTGAAGTACATTTAAGAAAAGAATCTTCAGAAATAACTAGGCAAAACCTTAGTTTCTAAGCTTTAGTTTCATAGACTTTATTCCTATGACCTAGAGGTACAGATTCAAAGCTACTTTGGGAGCCATAAAGCTTTCTTCTCCATCTTTTTATGTAAATTTTGGTTAAAATGGCCAACATTCATGAGTAAAAGGGAGGTTTTAAATGAGTGAAAGGGAGGTTTCATGTTGATGTATGGCAAAAACCACCACAATATTGTACAGTAATTAGCCTCTAATTTAAATAAATTTTAAAAAATGAAACAAACAAAAACATGTAAAGCATTTAGCAAGTCCTCAATAAACATTGTTATTTTCATACACACACAAAAGAATTGCTACCAAAATTTGTCAATAAATAATTCTGAAATACGTAAAATGAAGGGACTCTTGTTCTTGTTAATATCTCAGAATGTATCTTTCTAAACTTTATTTCATGTACACAGTCATAAATAACATCTCCTTTACATCACCTCTTTTATTTAGCTTCCCTTTTTAAAAGTTTTTCCTTTAAAAAATAAATCCCTGTTTTTGGGGAAACTCTAAATACCAGTATTTTCCCACAGAACTTCCTCAACAATTTTCAAACTGCCAAAGAAGCTTTGAGCTCAGCTACGGCCCAGGCTGCAGAAAGAGCTGCTTCCAGCATGAAAGACTTGGCCGAAAAGAGTTTCCGCCTTTTGATGGATATCAACTTGAAAGCACCAGTTATTATCATTCCTCAGTCTTCAGTATCACCTAATGCTATTATAGCAGATCTGGGTTTAATCACAGTTGAAAACCGATTTAATGTAGTTTCTAGGGGACATCATTCTCTACCCCCCGTCATTGATAAAATGGACATCCAACTCACTCAGCTAAAGCTGTCCAGGTATAAATATATAATCCAATTGCGTATTGTTTAGTTGCTAAGTTGTGTCCGACTCTTTTTCTATCCCATGGCTATAGCCCGCCAGGCTCCTCTCTTCATGGGATTTCCCAGGCAAGAATACTGGAGTGGGTTGCCATTTCTTTCTCCAGGGAATCTTCCCTACCCAGGAGTTACCTGCATCTCCTGCATTTTAGGTGGATTCTTTACCACTGAGCCACCAGGGAAGCCCCAACCATGTATTACCTACTAGAAACAGAATTTTCATAGAATCATTGCCAGGGTAAAATACTCTAGTGATTCTTGGTTCATATTCCTTATTTCTTCTAATCATGAAACTTTGACCATTGGTTTTTGGTTAGTGGTTGATAGTGATGGACCTCATAGAATATATACTTTGTCTTACTAAATTTGTGATGTGTTTTTTTAATCTATAAAAATTTCCTATTATAAGATTATGGTTAATACTTAATTTAGATATTTATTTATTTGCTTTGCACATAGCTGTACATGGACAAAGGCTTCTTAAAAATGTAATAAAATTTAAGATTTATTTCTCATTTCCAAAGCATGCCACATTTAGGAATTCTCAGTAAGATATCTAATGGATAATCAAAATGGGAAAGTGTTTGGCTCTGTTGGATGATAAGAATGAATTATTTGGTGGTTCAAATATTTGTTGCCTGGCAGGCTAGAAATGACTATTACAATATGCTTGTTTAACTTCTAGGTTTGGTGAGCTTTTCCCTTTGAGTTTGGAGAAGTACTAATAGCATAAACCTAAGGGCTTAGTACAGCACCACTTCCTTTGTCCTTCAGAGATGTTTTAAGAGGATGTAATATTTGTTTGTATGGCATTGGTTAGTAGCTATTATTAGTCTTTGGGGAAGATAGTAAATAGTGCAGTAGTCATACCCATGCAGTTTGTTTCTTTCAAATCAGCATTGCATGGGCTTTGTTTTAGGTAGCTCTGCTTTATAAACTTATTCTGATTGATTTGTGAAAAGAAGCATGTTAAAGAATTCTGATAGCAGCCTTTAGTGTTTGGAAAAATGCTGTGTGGAAACTGGTACACATATGATGATAGTCTTCATTTTAAAATGTAGATTTTAGAAATATAAAATAAATTCTTAATCATCTTTCAGAACAATTTTGCAGGCTGACTCACCACAACATGACATTGAAATTTTAAAACCAGTCAACATGCTTTTATACATACAGCGAAATTTAGCAGCATCATGGTACGTGCAAATTCCAGGAGTGGAGGTGAAAGGAAGACTGAAACCCATGCAGGTAGGTTTATGTATAAAGTAATTGCTGGCTAGCTAGACTTTTATCATTGATCACTGTGTAGTTCTAGTGTACATCAGAAGTGATAAAACGTTTAAAAGGGAATGCTTTGTTAACTGAAAATGAAAGTGTCGTAATTTTTCACACTTTTCTTTATTTCTTATTAGTTGGATATTTGGTGAAGCTAGCAAGAACTCTGAGGTTGAAAGCTAGGGAGTCTACTGAGATTATTATTAGTAATTTTAGAAGATTCTGTTCAAGTTTTAAGACAAATTATAAAAGAAAAGTGATATTTTAAATTTTGTGTGAAAAAATTTTTTCACCATGCTACATGGCATGCGGGATCCTAGTTCCCCAGCCAAGGACTGAATCTCTGCCCCCTGCATTGGAAGTATAGAATCTTAAGTATAGAACCGCCAGGCAAGTCCCTGTAAAGTGATATTTAGCTACCACATCCAAAGCACCTTAAACAGTATTTTTACTGTATAGGAATACTCTTTTAATTAGAAAAGCAGACATTTTAAGTAGATGAGTATGTTTCATTGGTAAGCATATAAACAGGAGTATTTTTAATATTGTAGTTAGCAGGTTGTAGGTAGGCTCACAGGAAGAGATGATACTGGTCAAAGATGGTCACCAAAGTGTAGGAACCTTGGGATTCTTGTGTGCCTGTGTGTGAAACTGCTGAAGCCAAGAGTAGGAGATAGGGAAAGAGGGAGTGACTAAACAGAATGTGTGGAAGATGAGTGAAAATTCGGTAGTGTAGTGGGTTTTGATATCTGTAAATGCACAAAAGATGGAAGTGCTATTTCAGAGTTAGTCCTAAGATAAAGCAAGAAGGGTCAAAGGAGCCGAGTTCTACTAGTGAGGATGTTAAAATTGAGGCTTGTTGTAGGAATGAGAGATCCCTGTCCGCAGCATGAATAAATATATAAAGAGGAGCATGTGTTTATTGAGTGTATTGACTTTTCTATTCTAGGACATAGTACTGTTCTCTTAAATTCTCCCTTGCTCAGATTAGATCCCAGAACTAACATTGGATCCTTTTCAAATACTAGGAGGTGGTGAAGTTAGCTGTTCTTCGGGAGGCTCTGATATCTCAGTTGGTAGCATAAGTGGGAATGAATATAGAAAGAAGTTCTGGGGAGTGAAAGTGTTATCTGTTTTCTAAGGACTGGGACTTGGAGCAAATAAGAAATCCCTGGTTGTCATCTCATGCTAAAATATGGCCACACTTTCATTTAGGCTGGGAATCAGGTGTTGTCCTTGGTGATAGGGGCACAATTTGAGGGGCACAGGGTACTGTGGTGTTCAGAAGAAAAGGTGCTGTGAATGCACCTGTTTGGATTTGGCTTTAGGTACTTCAAAAAGACCTTTTGGACCACTATTACTAGCTGTAGGTTATCACTGTTATTTAGTTGCTAAGTCGTGTGTGACTCTTGCAACCCTATGGATTGTAGCCCATCTGGCTCCTCTGTCCATGGGATTTCCCAGGCAAGAATACTGGATTGGGTTGCCATTTCCTTCTCCAGGGGATCTTCCTGACCCAGGGATCGAACCTGAATCTGCTGCATTGGCAGACAAATTCTTTACCTCTGAGCCACCAGGGAAGCCCCAATATGTGTAGGGGAAATGCACAAAAGATGGAAGGATGAAAAGGTTTAATGGGTCTTAGTAGCCAGTAGCATCTTTGTTTATTCTAGCAGCTTCATGTTGTTCTGCAGCCACCGATGAGGAAGATGATATTATTCCTAATTTAAAGATTAAGAAAGAAACTTAGCCAACAGCACAGCTTGAGAGTGGTATAGTTGACACATATCTACTTGACTAAAAATCTCTTGCATTTTTTTTTTTTTTCTTTTTGTCACATATCCCCTTTTTATGAAGGTTGGAGATTAGCAGGATGCTCATCTTGGCCTGTGTTTTGGCTTTCAACAGTTCTGTGCAGATGCATTTGTTACTGTTCTAGGAGGCATCATCTTGATAGGTTAAATGATTTAAGTATATGCGGACACGCATGTACTGAGAATAAGACTACACTGCAGGAGCGCAATGTAGTCTCACTGGAAACTGAACAGCATTCTTCCTCTTTTGAGTTTGGGGGAGAGTAAACAATGTGGAGGAGGACGCCGGTACTGGATGAGAAGAGATAGAAGCAGAATGGAGATGAGGATCTAGGGAGAGGGGAGAGGAACACAGGTCCAGAACAGAATGAATTACAGTAACATTAAGGCAACAGGAGGGGCGTACCGGATGCAGGGACTTGGATATGAGTGGAGGCAAAAACGTGTTTACACACAGGAGTAATGTCTAATACTATACAAGATGAAATACTTTCATCCTGCTATTTATGGTCCCAACTCGCTTATTTTTTTTTAGTTAGATGAACAGTTAATTTGACAGACCGTAAGTTAAGACATAGATATTTTGCATCATTTATTGTTTTATATTAACAGTAACCTATTGTTGGTTTCTAGGTTGCTCTCAGTAGAGACGACTTAACAGTTTTAATGAAAATTTTGCTAGAGAATCTTGGAGAAGCTTCTTCACAGCCAAGCCCTACGCAGTCTACCCAGGAGGCTGTGAGAGTCAGACAAGACGTTTCCAGTAGACCTGACCACTTCATAGGTATAAATTGATGGAGATTTTTGCTTTAATTGTTGAGAATAATTAGATGTTAATGCCATATTTATATTTAGTGAGTTTTTTAATTGTTCAGTGTAAGGTGGTGTGAACTGATCCAATGCCGTATTATTTACTGTGGAAGATCAGAGGGGCTGAGACTGTCTTGAAGCTCCCAGGGGAAGGAAGTGGGCTCATTACTCTAAAGGGAGGGCCCACCTCTTGTTGCCTGCATGATACATGCTTGTCTTTTATTTGTGAAAGTTGAATTTGCCCAATTCAAGGGGCATTGAGGTAGTATCACTATGAACAAAGCTAGTGGAGGTGATGGAATTCCAGTTGAGCTGTTTCAGATCCTAAAAGCTGATGTTGTGAAAGTGCTGCACTCAGTATGTCAGCAAATTTGGAAAACTCAGCAGTGGCCACAGGACTGGAAAAGGTCAGTTTTCATTCCAATCCCAAAGAGAGGCAATGCCAAAGAATGCTCAAAACTACTGCATTATTGCACTCGTCTCACACGCTAGTAAAGTAATGCTCAAAATTCTCCAAGCCAGGCTTTAGCAATACGTGAACCGTGAACTCCCAGATGTTCAAGCTAATTTTCGAAAAGGCAGAGGAACCAGAGATCAAATTGCCAACATCTGCTGGATCATCGAAAAATCAAGAGAGTTCCAGAAAAACATCTATTTCTGCTTTATTGACTATGCCAAAGCCTTTGACTGTGTGGATCACAATAAATTGGGGAAAATACTGAAAGAGATGGGAATACCAGACCACCTGACCTGCCTCTTGAGAAACCTGTATGCAGGTCAGGAAGCAACAGTTAGAACTGGACATGGAACAACAGACTGGTTCCAAATAGGAATAGGAGTCCGTCAAGGCTGTATATTGTCACCCTGCTTATTTAACTTATATGCAGAGTACATAATGAGAAACACTGGGCTGGAAGAAGCACAGGCTGGAATCAAGATTGCTGGGATATATATCAATAACCTCAGATATGCAGATGACACCACCCTTATGGCAGAAAGTGAAGAAAAACTAGAGCCTCTTGATGAAAGTGAAAGAGGAGAGTGAAAAAGTTGGCTTAAAGCTCAACATTCAGAAAATTAAGATCATGGCATCTGGTCCCGTCACTTCATGGCAAATAGATGGGGAAACAGTGGAAATAGTGGCTGACTTTAATTTTTTGGGCTCCAAAATCACTGCACATGGTGATTGCAGACATGAAATTAAAAGACGCTTACTCCTTGGAAGAAAAGTTATGATCAACCTAGACAGCATATTAAAAAGCAGAGACATTACTTTGCCGACCAAGGTCCGTCTGGTCAAGGCTATGGTTTTTCCAGTTGTCATGTATGGATGTGAGCGTTGGACTGTGAAGAAGGCTGAGCACTGAAGTATTGATGCTTTTGAAGTGTGGTGTTGAAGAAGACTCTTGAGAGTCCCTTGGACTGCAAGGAGATCCAGCCAGTCCATCCTAAAGGAGATCAGTCCTTGGTGTCCATTGGAAGGACTGATGTTGAACTGAAACTCCAATACTTTGGCCACCTGATGCGAAGAGCTGACTCATTGGAAAGGACCCTGATGCTGGGAAAGATCGAGGGCAGGGGACGACAGAGGATGACATGGTTGGATGGCATCACCAACTCGATGGACATGGGTTTGGGTGGACTCCGGGAGTTTGTGATGGACCGGGAGACCTGGTGTGCTGCAGTTCATTGGGTTGCAAAGAGTCAGACACAACTGAGTGACTGCACTGAACTGAGGTAGTATACTTTGAGAGAAAAAGCAAAGTAGGGATGCAGCATAGTAAGATCCCAAAATAATTAAGAGAGAAAAGGAACTGATGTCATACTCAGATGACTGGTCCATGAAATAGGAAGGTATTCTTGTTCAGTAACAGCTTTGCTTATCTGTCTTCACTGGGGAGTGATATAGTCAGATACATAAGGGAACTTTCCAAATTTTTAAAATTGTTATCTTTTAAAGGCACTGAACCTTTTAAATTCAGCCATTTTTAAAAGACAATGTTTCTAACATACAAGGTTCCTTTTTGCTTTCTTGGCCAAGTATATAGAATAATTTTATAATTTCACTGTTTTTCATCATTTAAAATTGTTATGTGAATATCATGTTTTATTTTAGACTGTGAATAAGTTAGTGTTTTCATGGCTAAAGTGAGATGGAGTGTTCCTTGTCCATTTAATAAAGGACCCCAGACTGCTGTGCTTTTATCATGCTTAAGTCATTGACTGTTAGTTATGGCAGCAGTCAATTAAGCTGCCAGTAAGTATACCTGACCTGCCTCTTGAGAAACCTATATGCAGGTCAGGAAGCAACAGTTAGAACTGGACATGGAACAACAGACTGGTTCCAAATAGGAAAAGGAGTACATCAAGGCTGTATATTGTCACCCTGCTTATTTAACTTATATGCAAAGTACATAATGAGAAACGCTGGGCTGGAAGAAGCACAGGCTGGAATCAAGATTGCTGGGATATATATCAATAACCTCAGATATGCAGATGACACCACCCTTATGGCAGAAAGTGAAGAAAAACTAGAGCCTCTTGATGAAAGTGAAAGAGGAGAGTGAAAAAGTTGGCTTAAAGCTCAACATTCAGAAAATTAAGATCATGGCATCTGGTCCCGTCACTTCATGGCAAATAGATGGGGAAACAGTGGAAATAGTGGCTGACTTTAATTTTTTGGGCTCCAAAATCACTGCACATGGTGATTGCAGGCATGAAATTAAAAGACGCTTACTCCTTGGAAGAAAAGTTATGACCAACCTAGATAGCATGTTGAAAAGCAGAGACATTACTTTGCCAACAAAGGTCTGTCTAGTCAAGGCTATGGTTTTTCCAGTGGTCATGTATGGTTGTGAGAGGTGGACTGTGAAGAAAGCTGAGCACTGAAGAATTGATGCTTTTGAAGTGTGGTGTTGGAGAAGACTCTTGAGAGTCCCTTGGACTGCAAGGAGATCCAACCAGTCCATTCTGAAGAAGATCAGCCCTGGGATTTCTTTGGAAGGAATGATGCTCAAGCTGAAACTCCAGTACTTTGGCCACCTCATGAGAAGAGTTGACTCATTGGAAAAGACTCTGATGCTGGGAGGGATTGGAGGCAGGAGGAGAAGGGGACGACCGAGGATGAGATGGCTGGATGGCATCACGGACTCGATGGATGTGAGTCTGAGTGATCTCCGAGAGATGGTGATGAACAGGGAGGCCTGACGTGCTGCGATTCATGGGGTCGGAAAGAGTCAGACACGACTGAGCGAGTGAACTGAACTGAAGAATACTAAGCCAGCAGTGCTTCTCCTATAGTTAGGTCTGGTGTGTTTTGAAGTCATAAACAAATGCCTAGAGCAGTGTGCAAAATAAGGTTTTTGGTTGAGGATAGTTATGAGCACTATATGAATTTAGTGAGGCCTCCCTGCATCTCTCCCCAGGCTGAGTTCATGCCACCGTTTAGACAAATGCTACATAAGTAGGCTGTTGCTGTAGTTAGACAGGAACTGTGTACTGTATGGATGAATAAACTGTAGCAGGCAAGCTTTATGTGGTTAACAATCTCACTATATCCCGCTGTGGTCAGTTTGTGTCCCTGGTTCAAGCTGTGTAGTTACTATGGTACTTGGGAAAACAAAAAAAGTTCTGATGGAAAAACTGCAGAGATAATGAAGATGGGAATGTAACTTATTTTCGGGAAAGGTAAAGGGAAGAAGCTTGGTGTTTTCCAACTTGGAGAAGCCTTAATGTAGTTAAAGTTATGCTGTGTTTGCTCTTGCAGTAACATGTAAGAATAGACTTTCCTGTAAATGACCAAAAGAATAGAATCCATCTCCAAAAGAGACCGCAGAATCACTTTGTAAGCAGGATTGAAAGCATTATGTATTCTTTGTCTAAAAAGTTTCTGTCTAAAGATGAGGGATAAGACTGCATTACTTCTTGAAGTCTCTTTCACCTCAAAATACCAGAGACTCCCTGTCCCACATTATTTTGAGGTCTCTTCAGCTCTGCTTTTGAGTTATATTCTGTTCTGTCAAAGGTAATGAATTGGATGACATGGGTAATTAAAGATAGTGAGCCGTGAACTGCACTAGCAGACGATCTTTTACTCACAAGCTGTCTGTTCTTGGACAAAGTATTTTACTTTTCTCTGCCTCTAATTTCATAATCTCTTGAGACTGGCCTGTAACCAGTTAAGTGAAATGCTTTAATAATTATAAACTACAATGAAGTAGACTTGGTTTGTAGGGCTTTTTTAAAAAAGTTGTCTTAATAGTCTTTGCCAGGCCGTCTTTTAATTTTTAATGTAGATAGTCTGTGTATATTTTGCTCTGTACTGAATATTTATGGAATATATTGCCATTTTTGTTAATTGTTTCATCATGATTTAAATAATTCTTGAAAGTATCATATAAATTTAGAATAATAAATTATTATCCTAGCTTTCAAAATATGTATAAAGTTATATACATACTTAAAATCTTGGTAATTTTCATATTTATGTTTGAACCGTCAGAACAAGAAGATGTGACAGACTCAAAGCTTGCTTTGGACCAGAGTGTCACTCTCCAGTTTGACTTTCACTTTGAATCTCTTTCTATTGTACTGTATAACAATGATACCAGCCAGGTATGTAGTTAAAGTCTATATCTAGGAGAAAGTCCTTACCTCTTGATATTCAATTTTAGAATATTATCATTTTTTGATGTGATTCTTCTTCTCAAGATTGATGTCTGTTAAATTCTGTTTGGCCTACAGAGTATGCATGGGTCTTGTTTTCTGTTTGGACTTAGTGTTTTTAATCTTTCTAGGCTTAGGAAGACTTTTTACTTTGTTCCAAGGAATATCAGTGCTAAAATATTTAGACCTAGCTCCAGGAGAAATATTTTATATGTGGATAATTAGCTATATGTACAATTTTATTACATAGTTATATATGTGTGCATATTTAACTATTTAAGGAAAATAATTTAGTGGCTTTGGAACCTTAGAGGGTTATTTTAAAATTTATGATTATCTATGATATATAAGCATTAATTATGTTTTTCTTGAGTAAACTTTTTATTTAGTAGATAATATGTTAAGGATACTGATGAGTGAATTGAGGAACCGAGGTCTAGTGCCATTATGGTTTGAACCACATAATGTGTCATTGATATTTTTTTAGGAAGCTTTTTTATATAGTGTCTTCTAATAAATGTTTTTTATTATATCAGTTAATTAATATCATCATAATACTCATGCATGTAATATAATAATGCCCATAATAAGCACTTATTGTAAGTATTATATCTATTGTTTATGTCCATGTATATATTTTGTTATGTTTCATATTGTTTTCTAAGAGTTATACAGTATTCATATATTATTACTGTTGGACCTTGAGCAATTATCTGTCATTTGTGCAATAGACAACATTAATTATTTTTTTTTTCAAATTTTATTGACGTATAGTTGATTTACCGTGTTGTATTCATTTCTGCTATATAGCATAGTGATTAAGTTATACAGATATATATATTCATTTTTTATATTCTTTTGCATTATGCTGTATCATGAGATATTGCGTATAGTTCCCTGTGATAGACAGTGGGACCTTGTTGTTTATCCATCCTGTGTATAATAGTTGGCATCTACTCCTCCCAAACTCCCAGTCCTGGGCAGCTAAAGTCTGCTCTTTACGTCTGTGAGTCTGTTTTTGTTTTGTAGATCTGTTCCTTTGTGTCACATTTTAAGATTCCACATATAAGTGATATTATATGGCATTTGTCTTTCTGACTTACTTCACTTAGTATAATCTCTAGTTCCATCCATGTTGCTGCAGATGGCATTGTTTCATCCTTTTTATGGCTGAATCATATTCCACTGTATATATGTGCCATGTCTTCTTTATCCATTCAACGGTTGTTCCTTATTTAGGCTGTTGTCAATAGTGCCGTATGAACATAGGGGTGCTTGTATCTTTTCAAATGTATTTCTGTCTGGCTGTGTGCCTAGGCGTGTGATTCCTAGATCATGTGGCAACTCTATTTTTAAATTTCTAAGGAACTTCCATAGTATTTTCCATAGTGGGTGCACGAGTTTATATTCCCACCAACAGTGCAGAAGGGTTTCCTTTTCTCCATACCCTCTCCAGCAGTTTGTTATTTGTAGACATTTTAATGATGGCCATTCTGACTGGTGTGAGGTGACAGCCTTAATTTCGAATGTTTAACATTAATGTTAATAAAAGATCAGGAAATGATGTAATGCAAAATGAACAGTTAAATATATTCTTCATTTCGATTAAGGTGCTGTTATTCTACTGGCTGCCCAGCCTTACAGTCTTGTTGTTTTCTTTTACTTCCTTCTTTGTTGACATTCTTTATTCATTTGGACACCAAGTGCTTTCGGTGTGAGTGAACTTCTGTTCTTTCCTGGAAGTTCTCCCTGCTGCATTATTTGAGGCCTCTTAGCTCACACAGTACTGCAGTGGCTTCCTTGTTTGTGGTCATTCAGCTTACACATTGGCACAAGTTCAGGTTCCTCAATGTCATGTAGCCATTTACAGATTCCCATTCTACTTAGAAAACATTCAGGTGCTACATTATGTGAATTTTAACTTATTAAAAAAGAACATTCAGTTCAGTTGCTCAGTCGTGTCTGACTCTTTGTGACCCCATGAACCGCAGCACGCCAGGCCTCCCTGTCCATCACCAACTCCCAGAGTCCACCCAAACCCATGTCGATCGAGTTGGTGATGCCATTCAACCATCTCATCCTCTGTTGTCCCCTTCTCCTCCTGCCTTCAATCTTTCCCAGCATCAGGGTCTTTTCAAATGAGTCAGCTCTTCTCATCAGGTGGCCAAAGTATTGGAGTTTCAGTTCAACATCAGTCCTTCCAATGAACACCCAGGACTGATCTCCTTTAACATGGACTGGTTGGATCTCCTTGCAGTCCAAGGGACTCTCAAGAGTCTTCTCCAACACCACAGTTAAAAGCATCAATTCTTTGGAGCTCAGCTTTCTTTATAGTCCAACTCTCACATCCATACATAACTACTGGAAAAACCATAGCCTTGACTAGACAGACCTTTGTTGGCAAAGTAATGTCTCTGCTTTTTAGTATGCTAAGTTGGTCATAACTTTCCTTCCAAGGAGTAAGTGTCTTTTAATGGCTGCAATCACTCTCTGCAGTGATTTTGAAGCCCCCAAAAATAAAGTCAGCCACTGTTTCCACTGTTTCCCCATCTATTTCCCATGAAGTGATGGGACCAGATGCCATGATCTTCGTTTTCTGAATGTTGAGCTTAAGCCAACTTTTTCACTCTCCTCTTTCACTTTCATCAAGAGGCTCTTTAGTTCTTCTTCACTTTCTGCATAAGGGTGGTGTCATCTGCATATCTGAGGTTACTGATATTTCTCCCGGCAATCTTGATTCCAGCTTGTGCTTCTTCCAGGCCAGCGTTTCTCATGATGTGCTCTGCATATAAGTTAAATAAGCAGAGTGACAATATACAGCCTTGACGTACTCAGTGCCTCCAAATTGTCTACGTCAGTAACCATACCAGAAACTCTATTATATTGCGATTAGTAGATGTGTCATTGGTCATTTCTATTAATAGTTACAAATCACAAGTTTGTGAATTATCTGTATTTTTATAAATTAAAGGCATTGCAAGTTTCCAATAATAATTTCATTCTGACCCAGTTACATGCATTGTACTCTTTTGAGTAAGAAGATAGGCAGTTACAACCACGGTGCCAAGAACTGCCCGTCAGCAGCACCCTTATATCAATGCACTCACTGGTCTGTAGTGAGCAATTACTGCTAAACTGAAAATCCTACTTCCCCAAAGATTTTCTCTCTCTCTTTGGGTTTTTTTTTTTTGGCTTGGTTGGTTGGGTTTTGTTCTTTTAGTGTCTTAGCACACCTACAGAAATTTGAGCTATGTGTTATGGTGGAGTACATATTGATGTTGTTTTTCATTAAAATTTTAGGTCTTGAGGATTTGAGACCAGTTAGGCCTCCACATTTCTTTCCAGACTTCTTTCCCTACTTGTCTTTTATTGAAATATTCAAGCCTAAGATGCCAGCGTGTACCTTGTGCCCCCAGAGTATCTTGAATTGTTTGCTCATGTTCTTTCTCCATCTAGAATGCCTTCTACCCCTCGTCGCCTGATTCCAATCAATCTCTGAAGTTCAGTTAGTTTTCACGTTCTTCATGAATTTTTCCCAGCCCACAATTATCTCTTTGACCCTATGAGGTTTTGCTGTTTTTATTCTTTACCTAATCTCTTAATATTCTTTGTGGAATATGGGAAGATGTAAGTATGAATAAATAAGTGACAATATATCATTTTTTAATTATTTACAAATTATAGCATCTCCTTGTGATATTCCTTGTAATAAATTTCCGCTTTATTTTTTTCAGTTATAGTATAAGCTTACTAAGATCAAGTACCGTGCTTTGTCCTTTCTCATAAAGCCTTTAGTTCCTATCACAGACTGTTTTACAGAAGAGCTCATTAAATATTTATAAGTTAGAGTGATTGATTGACAGTTTCCTGATTTTCTTTTTGCATTGAACTGTAAATCAGAATATTTTATGTATTAACCCTTTTTGAATATGAGCACACACACTTAGGTATTTATTTGCATGTGCATATACAGTCACAAACATGCATATTATTCTTTGTTCCAGTCTTAATATCCGTACTTTAAAAATTTGCTTTTAATCTCTGAGTTAAGAAATATGTTTAAAAGTAATTACATAATACCTGAAGATAATTGATTCTTTTGCTTGAAAAATATACCACAGGAATCCAAACTTGCATTTCGTAATGATAGTTTCCGGCTCGGCGAACTCAGGCTACATCTTATGGCCTCTTCAGGGAAGATGTTTAAGGATGGCTCAATGAATGTCAGTATTAAACTTAAGACCTGCACTCTTGATGATCACAGAGAAGGAATTGAGAGAGCAACATCAAGGTTTGTCATTTCTCAATTTGCTACACATATAAAAGGTTGATGCGCTTGGCATTGTTACCAGGCATTGATTGCTTGGCTTCAGATTGTCAGAAGGGATCTTTTGATCATCCTTTTTGGGATTCTGTTCCTTGGGATTATCAACGTAGGTCTTTGGTCGTACTTCAGTTTGAAGTGCTTCAAGAAATAGTGCTAATTTCAGGTTCAGTTGCTTTTATGTTTGAATTAAAGGGAAGTTTAATAATATTGTCTTAAAAGTGGGAACTAAGAAAATGTAAGAATTTTAATAGTGAAATCCACATGTGTGGTTCATTAGTGGTACATTTTTGTAAATTGTTTTCAGTAGGCAGAAAGTTTTTTCAAAAAAGCCTTCAATTTATGGATCTTTCTTTTGTCTTATTTATTTTGTATATATATTTTAAAACAGTTCTGTAAAATTTCTTTAAAAGTTTTAGTAGATCAACTGTATTTAAATTTAAAGAGAACAGGATTAAAAATCTTTTAGCAGAAATGGAATCCCTGATTTTCACATTTATCAACTCATTTTTGAAAGAGTAATTCATATCACCCTATTGCAAAGTGAGAGATGTGCAACTTTAGTGGCCTAATTATATTTTTATTCCTTTCACAAATAATGAGATGCATAACATTTTTGTTCTTGATTATTTTTGGAGAAAAACTGTTCTGCTGCTTGAGCCCTTTGTGAGCCCTTTGTCTTTCTAAGAGATGAATAAATGAGGGAAGAGTGCTTTCATGCATCCAGCTTTTCTAGTTTGCAAACTTTGTGTCTTGGCATAGCAGTCTAGGCAAGGGTGATAAAGACCATGCTTCTGTTTCATAGCCTGCTTTTGCAGCATGCTTGAGGCTGTGTGGAAACTGTCTTTGCAAACCCTTGATGAACACTGCCAGATTTGAATTAAATGGACTAACTTGGGTTGTTGTATAGGATGGTCTTTGGTGATAAATTCCTTCAAGGAGGTTTTATTTTATAAAATAAAGAGGTTGTCTTTTAAATTTTGTGGGGCTACAATAATGTGTTTTGTTAATTGCCAAACTTCCTTTCAATGGTCATTGATTTGTTATTCTAGTATTGCATTATAATTAAAAAATGCTCTTATGATTACTTATTACCATGAACCTTGGCTGTGGAGTTTAGGAAACCCTGTCTTGATTGCTGATTAGCTAATTAGACTGTAGTTAACACTGATCTGTTTTCTATACAGGTTGGAAACTATATAGAAAGGTGAAAAGAAAAGCTATTATAAGATACTTAGAAAATTTTTCATCTTTTTAAGTGTTTTAGCAGGAATAAAATAATGACTGTACATAAATTTTTTTCAGAATGATTGATAAGAAGAATGGTCAAGAGAACAACAGTTCTATGATTGACATAAGTTACCAACAAGGCAAAAATGAAAGTCATATTGATGCTGTTCTTGACAAGCTGTATGTATGTGCCAGTGTGGAATTTCTGATGACTGTGGCAGATTTCTTTATCAAGGCTGTACCTCAGAGTCCAGAAAATATGACTAAAGAATCACAGATTCCACTGAGACAGACTGCCTTAGCAAAAATCAAGATGGAGAAAGGTTAGCAGAATTTATTTGTCACAGATGATAACTTCTCTTATATTTTACCAGAATTGCAAACAGGAAAAAAGAGAAATGGAGAGTTTAAGAATGTAAAATTACTCTTTCCAATTTAAATATGTTCAGAAGAAAAACCTTTGTATGCGTCAATTTTTGAGAGAGACGTAGACCCCTAGAGAAGGAAATGGTAACCCACTCCAGTATTTTGCCTGGGAAGTTGTATGGACAGAGAAGCCTGGCGGGCTACAGTCTGTGGTGTCAAAGAGAGTCAGACACAACTTAGCGACTAAACAACAGGAATAGAAATGTGTATTGGATCAGGGGCCAAGAGGCCTCTGCTCTGGTTCCAGCTCTGCCATTAACATTTCTTTTCTCTGTTAAATTGTAATTGTCTAAGGTCATGCATTTTTCTCTCTAATGTGCAATTGAGCAGTATTGGAAAACTGCTGTTCACTGGCAAGGTCAGAATTTTATTTTTCCATTTACCTTTCTTAAACAGTAGGCATATGGTATCTCTGTATTCATATATACATGTAATGTATTTATACTATAGATTTATGACACTGACTATATACGTCAGGGTAAAATCAAGCTAAACAAGTAAAATGGTCTGTGTGCTTTTAGCAGGTCTCCTGTCCTCTTCCTGATGTTCCCCTCACCTGTTTCCCCTTCCCTGCTCTTGCAGCATAATGCACATTCAGATGTATATACATACATTGCATATACACATTAATTCTGACAAAAAGAACTTCAAAACAAGATTATTTCTGTTAGGTCAGAGTCTTATAACAGGGATCAAGATCACATTATCCCACATATTAGCATTAGTTAATAATTATTGATTGTTAGTCCTAACCAATCAGTTATTTATTTTGTTATTTTCACCATATCCCTAACAGCTGGATATTAGAAGCAATTTAGAAACTTACAGAGAACATATACACACATGACAAGATTTACTTCACTAGAACTTTTATGGTTCCCATTTATGTTTCTTCAGATGACTCTCTAAGACCAAATATGATTTTAAACGCCAAGATCACGGATCCAGAAGTGGTTTTTGTTGCCAACTTGACAAAAGCTGACGCTCCTGCTCTAACAGCCTCGTTCCAGTGTGACTTCTTTCTATCAACATCCAAACTTGAACAGATAATGACAGCTTCTGTGGGAGATCTTAAAGTGCTTGCTTGCCCTTTTCTCAGAGAAAAGAGAGGAAAAAATATTACCACAGTAAGAATGACTTTATATCCTAAGCTTGAAAATGGTTGATTCATAGAAACCTAGAATATGAGGGCTCTGTATTTACTCCAGCTTGAGATGATACAGATAAAATGTTGAATTCCAAAGATGCTAAATGATTTACCCATGTTTGTAGTGTCAGAAGTATAGACTACCTCCAGACTAATTTTCATTATACCATCTTTTGCTGAACAGTATTTGAATTTTAGTACATACAAATCAATATTCGTTTCCAACTGTTGCTTTTATTCACCACTGTATATCCAATGAATGACTGAATGGATGAATGAACCAAACATTCAATGGAGTCACATGCCCAAAAGAGATTGTTTTTCTTTATTACAAATTAACTTCAATGGTGCTTTCACATTGTTGTCGAAAAATGTGATTTTGGTTAAATGAATTAACTATCACACCATTTGGTTTTTAATATTAAATTGATTATTATATGTTAAAGAGCATCATTATATAATGTGACTTATTTGCAGTGTTATTTTAAGTTTACAAAAAAATTGATGGATAAAGTGACTTGTGTAAAGAAATACAGTGCTGAGCTTAATCTGTACGTTATCACGAAACATTCTTAAGTGGGATCATCTTGATATGTCACAGAAAGTTTATATTAATCATTTCTATTTAAAGCTCATCCTAATTTTTTAAAAATGAAAGCTGTTTAGTATTAATTCCCTCATTCAGTTCAGATGTATTTTGTTTCTTTAATGATATTTAACTATATAGGCCTCATAGTTTTAATAAATCATTGAATTTGAAGATTTGCAATCTGTTCTAATAAGGACATTATAGGAAATTCAAGACTGACCTTACCTTGCTTAGCTCATTTTTATAGATATCTTTTTTAATATAAATTTATTTATTTTAATTGGAGGTTAATTGCAATATTGTATTGATTTTGCCATACATTTACGCAGGGCATCATTTAAAAGCTATTTTGGGCTTCCCTGGTGGCTCATACGGTAAAGAATCTGCCTGGACTGCAGGACATCTGGGTTCGATGCCTGGGTTGGCAAGATCCCCTGGAGAAGGGAACAGCTGCCCACTCCAGTATTCTAGCCTGGAGAATGCCATAGACAGGAGAGCCTGGCGGCTAGAGTCCATGGGGTTGCAAAGGGTTAGACATGACTGAATGACTTTCATTTAAAAGATATTTTAGACTTCTGCTAGTAAATGTGCATTACTACTTAAGAATTTGGCGTAAAGGAATTCATCACAACTGCTGAAAGTCCTTTACTGTGATCATAGACTTGCCATAGTTTGGAGGAGCCCTCATGAGAGGTTTTCAGATAATTTGATTTGCCTTTTTGCTTTTGGTAATAGGTGATAGTTAAAGATCTCAAATTAAGTAAGACATGTCCTTAAGTAAATTTCATTTATCTGTTTGTAGGTCTTACAGCCATGTTCTCTATTTATGAAAAAATGTACACAGACATCAGGAAAAGAAAATATAGATATTAAAGTTGAAGAATTTATAATTAAGGTTAGTGTGTATAATATTATTTGAGTGAAAATCAATTTTTACTTTTCTTATCTTTTCATTTGTCTCATGTTTAGAGCACTATGCTAGTCACATATTTAGTAATCAATAAATACCCCTAATCCATTTTTTTTTAATGCAAATGTTTGTTTCTATTTTCTTTGAAAGACTGTAGTTGACCCTTGAGCAATGTGGGGATTAGGAGTGCTTAACTTTATAGTCAAAGACCCTGATGTTGGGAAAGATTGAAGGTGGGAGGAGAAGGGGATGACAAGGATGAGATGGTTGGATAGCATCACTGACTCAATGGACATGAGTTTGAGTAAACTCCTGGAGTTGGTGATGGACAGGGAGGCCTAGTGTGCAGCAGTCCACGGGATCGCAAACAGTCGGATATGACTGAGCGACTGAAGTGAACTGAACTTTATAGTCAGGCCTCGGTATATGCAGTTCTTCAGATTTTCCATGTCTGAGGTTCTAAATCTGCAGATGCAACCAGATGCAGATAGTGTAGTCCCATAGTATTTACTATTGAAAATCTGCATATTTAAGTGGACCCTCATGGTTCAGATCCATGTTGTTCTGGGTGAACTATACTTTTAAATGTATACAGATGGTCAGGATAATTTTTATCTAGTATATTTGCTTGTGTGTTGGAGATTGGGTTTAGGAGGGAAGAACAGAGATGAAGTGGAAAGAGAAGGGAAGGATGGAAAAATGAAATTGCTGTTATTTTATTTACAGTGTTATTTTTAGGCTTTTATTTGGGGTGCTCTTTGGTTGAATTTAATATTTATGTGATTAAATGTTTTATATGTCTTATAAAATATTTTAATGACATGTATGCTAGAAATAAAGTATTAGAATTTTTTTATCTCTTACATTTGAAGTATTGAAAAAGCAATCTGTTCTCCAATGCCTTTCACATTCTCAAAGTATGACCTCTTGGTCAATTACAAATGAAAAGTACAGAACACTTTCTAAAATCTGTTTCTGTCTCTGTCCAAGGGACACAAAATTGAGGTGGTTAATAGCAATTCTGATAGTAGCTTTATTATTTAGTTAAATAGCGAATAGTGAATAAACCAAGGTTCAAAATAATGTCATTTGAATTACCATGTAAATAACAATGTAGTTTTCTCTCAGTGTAGTTGGTCTTAGGTGGTATTTTGTTGAGACTTACACTACTAAATGGGGAGAAGACTTGAATTTGTATGCACTTTGTCTGAGACACTGGGTTAAGATGCTGAGGGATTGTTTCTCCATGTCTTTGTATATCACTTTACATATATATATATATAAAGATGCAGGTTTGAAAAATCCTTTAAGGTCTTGAAGGGGTGATCCCATATGTCTGGGGAGAATGGTATAGTGGAGTTGGGACTAAGAGCACTAGTTATAGGTTACATTAACAAGGCAAGGCAAAAAAGGATTTGGTTGACAGATAAGTTTGGGAAGCACTACATACTGGATCCTTCTTTTGGTGATGTAATCATATTTCTTTAGCATATTAAATAAGTAAGGATTGTAAGAAGTGAACATTGAAGGAATCCGTTTAACTTATTGCTCAAACTTTGGAAAGTCATGGGTAACTAATTGATGAGGCATCAGGTCACAAAGAGGTTTGTGTCCTTAACTTAAAGAGAGATCTGATCTTATCCTGAAAGCGAGGGGGAGTTGTTGAAGATTTTATTAAGCATAGGAATGACATGTTCAGATTTGGGTTTTAGAAAAATCATGTGGAGGGTGGGCTGAGATGGTGTTCACCAGTCATGGAAGACATCATCATGGCAGACGTAAGAACTAAGGCACAGTGATTCGAAAGAAGAGGTGAGCAAAGAAACTGTCCAAAGATAGTAGGAGGTGGACTTTTCATGTCTTCGTGTGACAGGTGTTCCATGGTGATTCTCAGGTTTCCTGTTTCAGTGAGACCAGTGAAAACCACGTGTGTATATCTTGGTGAGGATCACACAATTTGGTTTAGTTAATGCAGTTGGTTGAAAAATTCAGTTACCCTTCTGCATTTTTCTCTTCACATAACACTATTTGCCTCTGAATTAATTGATTTAACTTTAGGTTTCGACGGTTGACATGCATGTTAGTTACTTAATTCTAGAACAACTTAAGCAGAAATCACTGGTTTGAGGTCAGTTGACTGGTCGTGTGATTTTGTGTGTGCTCTCTTTTGTTTTCCTTAGTTATAAAGTTGATACATTTAAATTTTTAATTAGTTACTTACTTTTTTTGTATTATGTATTCATTCTTCTCATCTGGGAAAGAATTTACTCTGAATTTTTTTCTGCTTTCTTTTTTTAAAGATTTCACCCATAATTCTTAATACCGTGATGACAATAATGGCTGCTATGTCCCCGAAGACAAAAGAAGATGAACCCAAAGATACATCTAAGGAAACGGAAAATCTTTGGGACATCAAATCTGTTAGTGATTGCAGCTCCTGGTTTCTTGGTGTTGACATGGGCACAGAATTAACAGAAAGTTTCAGAGACGTTGAAAATCAGTCGATAGAGGAAAATTGTGCTGTTGTTGTCCAGTCAGTTCAAGTTACCTTAGAATGTGGCCTTGGGCATCGAACTGTACCTTTATTATTGGCAGAGTCTAAGTTTTCAGGAAATATTAAAAATTGGACTTCCCTAATGGCTGCTTCTGCTGACATGACATTAGAGGTATGACCACATTAATTATTACCTTCCTGCAGAGGTAACTTCTTAAAAGTATAACTGATGAATTAAGAAGAGAGCTTTTTTTGTGTCCATGATCATAGCAAGCATACATATGAATAGATAATATAGTCTAATGTTTAATTTGTTGATGTATAATACTGTTTATTTGATCATCATTTTTAAAGGGTTCTTTTGCTAAATAATTTGTTTATGAAGCCAAGTAAGAGAGTAGAATAAAATACACCCTCTTTATGTATATTCTTTGTGTCTTTAGGTATATTTTTAAAATGGTTATTGACATATTACATTACTTAGTATTTTTATACTGGTTATGGAAATATGTAGTTAAAGTTTAAAGACTCTCATTATAATTCTGTTAATTCTGTGCCTTTCCAGGTTCATTATTACAACGAGACCCATGCTGTTTGGGAGCCACTGATTGAGAGAGTGGAGGAGAAAAGACCGTGGAATTTAAGCCTTGCTGTAAGGAAATCATAAAATGTCATTGTGTACATTAATTTATATATATTCTTTTAAAAGGTTCAGAGATTCTTAAGATGTAGTCCAGGATCCTTGAGACCCTTTTAGAGGATACTGGGATCAAAATTCTTTTCATAATAATATCCAGTCATTGTATGTCATTTTCATTCTCATTCTCTCATAAGCAAACAATGGAATTTTCCAAAGAACATGTACTTTTGCAACAGATTGTATACAGAATTAGAAATGAGAGACCACCTGTCTTCTATTTTTTTTAGCTTTTTATTTTGTATTGGGGTATAGCCAATTAACAATGTTGTGATCATTTCAGGTGAACAGCAAAGGGATCAGCATACGCATACATGTATTCATTCTCCCTCAAACTCCCCTCCCATCCAAGCTGCCACATGACATTGAGTAAAGTTCCGTGTGCTATACAGTAGGTCCTTGTTGATTATCCATTTTGACTATCCACCTGTCTTCTCCTAAGGTTTGCACTAAAGAGATTTGTAAATGCCCTTCTCACTATGTATTTTTAACAGTTATTTTTCATTAAAATATTATTAACATGTAATTGTTAGTTTTAAATGAATATTTAAAAATTTCTCAGTTTTTAGTTTTTTTAGAATCAATTGACATGAGTGTGAGCAAACTCCAGGAGATAGTGAAGGGCAGGTAAGACTGGTGTACTACAGTCTATGGGGTCACAAAGAGTTGGACATGACTGAGTGAATGAGTAGCAAGAACAGCTTTAGTTTCTCATAGAGTACATGTTGATAGATAATAAACCCACATAAATGAATCTCTTTAGGATCCTCAATCATTTTAAGACACTGAAAGACTTAAGAACTGCTCTCCTGGTTCATGAATTCTTTATGTTACCTCTTTATGGTACTTCTTGAAAACCCTTCAGAGTCCTAGATACTGAAGCTCGTCTTTCTAGATTAACAGGAACATACTTTTATACCCTTCACAAATGATCCCATCACATCTCTCTGGGGCAGCCTGACTCAAGTGTGAGGCATTGAAATTGGTTCAGCAATTTCTTATTTTAAAGATGAGCAGTCACTTAACCTATGTCCCAATTTCCTCTCAGTAAAGTAGAAATAACATTTCTGACCTAGCCTTCTTTGGCGTGGGTGGGCTAACAAAGAAAGTATTACAAGATTTTTGAAATGCCTTTAGAATTAAAGCTATGATGGAGTCTGATGACTGATTGGAAGCTTATTGTATTACTTATTTATAGGTATTACTGGTAAAAACTAGAAAAAGTTCCAGGTATTACTTCCAGTGCAGATCAGTTTTGATTTCAGTGTCCTCTTAGAATGTTCATCAGCATAAAATGACCAGGTAGTCGGGTGGCACTAGGTCAATAGCTTTCTGTAGAGGATAGACGAGTGACAACTATCTTAACTTACTTGGAGTGCTTCCATGGCACAGTTCTAAACATTTCCCGACGTGTGGATTACACACTGAAAGAAAGAATGTTGATCTGTGCTAAGTCAAGGTGAAGCACTGAAGATGTGTGAGAATTTTGAGGAGCCTTGATATCAAGTGACAAAGTTAGAAGAATTTAACTCTATCAAGAATATTTTAATTTTATTATTCATTGGCTGATAAATTTGTTATGTATTTACCCTCGTAGGTAAAGAAGAATCCAGTCCAAGATAAAACTTTGATGCCAGGAGATGATTTTACTGCACTTCCTGAGCCACAAACAGAAGTTGATATTTCTTCAGGAGATACAATGAATATAACAATATCCAAAAGCTGTCTTAATGTTTTCAATAATTTAGCAAAAGTATGTTTGGTTCTTGGTTGCAATATGTCAAATGGAATTTAAATTGAAACGTGTGTTATTTTTGTGTGTCATCAGCATTAGTTTCTAAAAAGCATGTAGTCATAATTTAGTTTTTGAAAAAAACCTGTAATTTGCAAACATTTAATTGTGATGTTGTGTTCCTTTGCAGGGTTTTTCAGAGGGCACTGCTTCTACTTTTGACTACTCTTTAAAAGACAGGGCTCCTTTTACAGTTACAAATTCTGTAGGTGTTCCCATTAAGGTACAGCCCAATCATAATCTCAGAGTGATGGGCTGCCCTGAGAAAAGTGATGTGTGTGATGTTGATGCTGGTCAGATTCTGGAACTGGAATATGCCACTGTGGAACCTTCATGTCAAGGGAAACTGTCTATACTCAGCCGTCAAGAGAGCTCCCTCTTCTCCTTGACCTTTGGTATGCTGTATTATTTTATTTTTGAGGGCATCTTTAGAAGTACTGGTATCAGCTTGTTTTTGGTAAAATATGGAAAAGTATTTTGCTGCAGATTTCTAAAGCCTTGAAACAAATAGTTGAAAAACTTCTGTTTTCTTTCTCTAAACGTGAGAAAATTAAACTTTATTAATTTAAAAATTACCTTAAAGAATAAATTATCTCTAGTATGTCATATGCTTCAGAAAGGTTGGGAGTTCAGTGAGGAGTGAAAGTAACTATATTCAGATGTCTCAGAATGTTAACAGTAATTATCACCATTTCAGAAAACAAGGTGATTTTTATTGTTTTATAGAGTTGGGAAAATAAGGAACGGAACTGGGTCTTGTTTGTTTTAATACATACAAAACCTCCACCTCAGGAGAAATTGTTTTGGGTCAGAAAATGTTATAACAATGAATAGTTTCCTTTCTTTGTTAGCTCCTGTGTCTTAGACAAGAATTTTGTGTAGTCATCATTTCTAGTCATGAGGAAGAATGCGCTTGCTGTTATTTTGAGGTGCTGCTGTTGATTCTGTCTTATAAAAGTTTATGTAAATTAGCATTTGGAATGCTCTGCCTTAGCACCTCATGGATATACAGAAGTGACCAAAGTCCCAATTGCCAGACCTGGGCGGCGGCTGTATAATGTATGGAATCCTAATACCAGCCATTTTGACTCGCTCGTGGTACAAATTGATGCAACTGAAGGGAATAAAGTAATTACCCTTCGTTCTCCTCTCCAGGTAACGCATTAAATGAGTTGTGTTTCTTACAGTATATCAGTTCAGTTCACTTCAGTCGCTCATTCGTGTCTGACTATTTAAAATTATTGAAACTTTTGTCTATTCCTTGGAAGATTCAAAACTGAGGAGTATTGTACTAATAGCTAGTGGTTAAAATAAGATTACATTCCATTCTCTTTGTATTGCATTTTTCAAGTATGTGTGAAGGAATATTGGAATGATCTCCCCAGAAAAAATAATTTAGCATGTTAATCTGTATAAATATTTTTTTCACTTTTAAGACTTAATTTTTCTTTTTCTGTGTGTTGTAATAGATTCAGCATATGGTCAGCAAAAGAAGATTTCTTCTTACCTATAAAATTAGATGAAAATGAAAGGATTTGAACTTGTGGTCATTGTTGTCTCTCAGTTTGCTATTAGGTCCTACCTGTATTACATTGAAGTTAAGGAATAACTATACCATATTTATTTTCCTCATTTTTCCTTTGCTATCCTTTTGTGTTTAGTCATATAGTACTTTGAGAAAAGGTTATAATAAAGAAAATATTATGGCTGAAGTCTTCAAAGATTAATACATATTTGAAAGATTATAATATATACTAAAATTCAGCACGTAATATGTGAACATGTGAATATCCTAATAATTCTTAGCTTCTATTTAACAGCAAGTTTCAGATATATAGCACTTAAATAAATAAAAGTTTTCAGTTACCATAAAAATATCTTCCAGTTTTGGGCCTGAAATTTTTTAGATCTAAATGTAATTGTGTGCAGCTCACATAATATGTGAACATGTGAATATCCTAATAATTCTTAGCTTCTATTTAACAGCAAGTTTCAGATATATAGCACTTAAATAAATAAAAGTTTTCAGTTACCATAAAAATATCTTCCAGTTTTGGGCCTGAAATTTTTTAGATCTAAATGTAATTGTGTGCAGCTCACAGTTTTCTTTTTGAATGTCTACATCTTTTTAAACAACTTGTATGTTTTTTGTCCAACAGATTAAAAACCATTTTTCTATTACTTTCATCATCTATAAATACGTTAAGAATGTGAAGCTGTTGGAGCGCATTGGAATAGCCAAACCTGAAGAGGAGTTCCATGTTCCTTTAGATTCATATAGGTAGATACTTCCTTGAATATATTAAACTATGAAAGATTCATTATATATATTTTTAATTCTGTGAATTAGCATCTATATTCTGGAAAAAAACTAAAGCATCTGTATTCTACAATAACAATAATTCTTACTATCTAAAGATCTATAAAATCCAATTTTAAGACATATGGAGAAATATATTTATATTATTATTGAATTTGCCAAATGAAACTTTTTCATTGTGTCTTTGATGTTTCAGAATTTTATAAGGCTTATTAGATTGAATTTGAAATTAACTTTTTTTTTAGTTGTCATTTTTTACAGAGTAGTTTTTCTCAGAAGTTAATGCTTTAATAGTAATAATAATAACAAAAATTGGCATAGCATCTACTTTGTGCCAGCCACTAGTTCATGTATTTTACATGCATTATTTAGTCCATACAATAACTTCCCAAAGAAGTTGCTATTACTTGACCCATTTTACAGATGAGGAAACTGAGTCATAGGGGGGTTAAGTGACAGACTCAGAATCCCACATCTAATAAATGGTAGAACTGCGATTTGAACCGAAGCAATGTGATTCCTTGTTCTTCGCCACTGAACTCTGCTGCATCTGCTATAAATTAATAATTATAATCATCTCTTTATTATCTAAGTGCAGTTTTCTTAGCTAAAGTACAGGAAAGCACCAGTGAGGAAAATACTTCATCTTAATTTATTAAGAAGTTAATCTTAAAGTTTTTTAAAGTGATGATTATTTAGTTCAGATTTATTTTAAAGTGATGATTATTTGGTTCAAGATGAACCAAAAAGTAATTACTGTCTGTCCTAAGAAGTATTAGGGAACATTTTCTAGTAATGAAGTATAGTAAATACTTTTAAATTTGTTCATGCCACAACATTTCAAAATATAAAAATCTGAAAAGTGTTTGGAACCTAAATTAATTTTCCTTATGTGATACGAAGCCACCCTTGACTTGTGGAGACTAAAGTTAATTAGATGAACTAGGTAGTATTTATTTAGTAAGCTCTTGCTCAGACAGTAAAGAGTCTGCCTGCAGCACAGGAGACCCAGGTTTGATCCCTGGGTCAGGAAGATCTCTTGGAGAAGGAAATGGCAACCCACTCCAGTATTCTTGCCTGAAAAAAATTCCATGGGCGGAGGAGCCTGGCAGGCTATAGTCCATGGGGTTGCAAAGAGCTGGACACAACTGAGCTCCTTCACTTTATTTTCAAGTAGTATTTATGCAAGAGAAGCTATCGGTAAGGAAGCCTAGTTTGTTACATTGCCATTACTTATTTTTAAAGTAGTTCCACCTTAGATAGCTCATCAGTAGATCTCTTGGAGAAGGAAATGGCAACCCACTCCAGTATTCTTGCCTGAAAAAAATTCCATGGGCGGAGGAGCCTGGCAGTTTGCAACCATAGTCCATGGGGTTGCAAACAGTTGGACACAACTGAGCTACTTCACTTTATTTTCAAGTAGTATTTATGCAAGAGAAGCTGTCAGTAAGGAAGCCTAGTTTGTTACATTGCCATTACTCATTTTTAAAGTAGTTCCACCTTAGATAGCTCGTCAGAATAGTTTGACATCACTTTCCTTCTTTTATTTGTATGAGAACCATTAAGTGTAGAATGTGAATAAAGGATGAAGCTGAAGCACAGGCTGTTATGTGGCTCGTGTAATGACATATCTCTTAATGGAAACAGCCAGTGTTCTTGAATCCAGCTTTAGATTCTTGACACGGGTCTGACTTTTTCTCAAAACTAACAGCTATTGGCCTGCTGATGGCTGAAGGACAACTTCTGCCTTTGGCTATGATACAGTGTTTTTTTTTTAGTCCTTAGTAATTGTTGGCTATTCATAATATGTAAAGATGGTACCCTGAAGACTTCTCAGTTAATGTGAATCTGGTAGGTAATTTAGTATTTGTATAAGATAGGGAAGTTATTACAGAGATTTTTTTTTAAATTGTAAGCAAATTTAGTTTTTGTTTGTTTTTAGGGAACAGCAGAAACTCATGAGCTGACCGAAGGCAGTACAGCCAATGTTCTACATTCACGAATCAGTGGAGAAATAATGGAATTAGTTCTGGTGAAATATCAGGGCAAAAACTGGAATGGACATTTCCGTATATGCAATACACTTCCCGAATTCTTCCTTGTGTGTTTTTCTTCTGACTCCGCAGAAACGTTGACAGTTGACCTGTCAATACATGTCAAGCGAATTGGCAGCCAAATGGAGCTCTCCATTTTCAGTCCCTACTGGCTCATCAACAAGACTTCTCGAGTTCTCCAGTATCGTGCAGAAGATACGCATGTGAAACATCCAGCTGATTTTAGGGATATTGTTTTATTTTCTTTCAAGAAGAAGAACATTTTTAGTAAGAATAAGGTGCGTTTTTGTCGATAAAACAAATTGTTCAGTGTCACTGGTATGCATTAGATCCAAGACTACTTTTAAGGAATACATGATTAAGTGAGGTATTAGGAACTAACAATAGTGTCCCAAGGCTGGGGTATCTTTTTCTCCAGTGCCCCTAGAATTACTTCTGTTCATGACATAGTGTCAAGTGGAAAGCCTGACTTTATGTAGGTTACCTGTGATGCAATGGCATTTCAAAAGAGAGAGCAGTTGAATTTGGTTTATTTTAACTGAGCCTCATATGTACGAAGGATTAAGGCGGGCCTTCGAGAGAAAAACAAAGCCTAGGGCCTGATCTGATCCTTTTTGCTCTGGTTGCTTCTTTCCTTTGCAAACTGACATCTTGATATTGCTCACCTCTGGGCTTTTGTGTAGCTGCACCTGCTTAGAATGTCTTTTGCCCTACACTTTCCCTGTCTGCTTCTTGTTTTCTCGTTATCACTGTTCATGCTTTCACTGACATGTGTGAAAGATTTTCTGATCATCTAAAGCAGAGCTAGATATTCCATGCATGTTCTGTTAGAGCAGTGCTTCTCAATCTCAATCTCAGTGTGCAGCAGAGTCACCTAGAGGGCTTTGAAAACAGACTGCTGAGCCAGGCCCTATAGTGCAGTTCAGTAGGCTGAGTAGGACCTGAGACCATACTTTGAGAACCTCTGTCATAAAGTGTTGATTAATGCTTGATATTGTACCTGTTTATGTGTCTGACCTTTGGTTGTACTCATGTTTTTATCATCTGCTGGGTAGATGGAGGTTAATACAGGAGCAGAATTAGATCTCTTCTGTATAACTTTACCTTTTCCCATAGCCATAAGTAAGCTTTTTATCCTGTCAGTTGTTAGGATTTTATCCCTCTTATGTGGCTGTTATCACATTAAGTCTTGCATTATAATTATTAGTATGTATTTCCTGTCTCTGTTTAGTTGGAAGCTTACTGAGGACAGGTATTGTGTCTTCCAGTCTGCTTATCACAACACTTTTCATTGTTCGCTGAATAATAAAAGCATAAGTTCCCTGTGTGTGCTAAAATTTTAAGAATTCATTAGCTTTATATCAAAAACCTGACACTGGAAATATCACTTTACATTTTAATTCCTTCCTAAGTAACAGAAGGTCTCATTGGTATACATCTTTAAATTCATTATACTCTCGCAGAGGTGAATGCAAAGGGAAGTTTAGAGCTCTGCTTTTATTGTATTGTCCCCTAGAGTTCCTGTGGTTCTTTACCCATTTGCAACATGCCTTTGATAATACTTTTCTTTGTCCCATGTTATTAAATAAATGTCTAGTGGTCTAGCGCCTATCCATCAAATAAAATTAATACAGTGTTTTAGATTTCTTATATGACTGTCTGTGTTCTCTGGTCTAGGTACAATTAAAAATTTCAACTAGTTCGTGGTCCAGTGGTTTTTCACTGGATACAGTGGGAAGTTATGGATGTGTAAAGTGTCCTGCCAACAACATGGAATACCTGGTAAGGTTTTGCTTGCTTATTTACCTCTGATTTCATTCACGTGTTCTTCACTAAATAAGCTGGAAATCCTCAGGGGTATAGAAATGTGAATTCAGAGTATTACATGGAGGATATCTACTATTACGTTATGTCTGTCTACTTATTTCTAGTACAGTTAGTATCAAAGCAAAGCCTAAATTTGTCAAAGTTTAAGACAGTGATTTGAATACATTTAAGGAAGGAGTTTGGTAAATATATAGAACTACTAGAATCCACATTCCATACCACTCCCTGCCAAAACGTCTTGAATCTTAAATTTCACTGCAACAATTTGAATAAGCTGATACTAGTTAATTTGTTTTATTACCTCTTTGAAATTTTTATTTCATTTTATTGATAGCAGAGAGAATAAAGCAGCAAAGGAAAGTGTACACTGATTTTAAAACAGTTTATTTTAGAATGTGAAAAAGTAAAGGATTTTTAAAAATTAAGTTTGTTATTGCAGGTCATCATTAGTTAAATTACTGATAGATATTTCTTGAATTGGTTTCTGCTGGTCCCAGACTAAGGAACTGAAATTTTTCTTCTTAGTGAGAAGATAGTCATGGAATATGGTTCTTTTTAGTTACTTTATTTGAGAAATCCTATTTTAAAATACTTGAAGAACACTGTGAGTGAATAGCTGTGTGTGTTTCAAGCTGTGTAAAGTACTGGGAAATGATAAACTTGTTTGTTTCCTTTCCACAGGTTGGTGTCAGCATCAAAATGAGCAGTTTTAATCTTACACGAATAGTTACTTTGACTCCCTTTTATACCATTGAGAACAAGTCATCATTAGAACTAGAAGTTGGTGAAATTGCATCTGATGGCTCACTGCCAACTAATAAATGGAACTATATTGCTTCTTCAGAGGTAATAATTTTCCTTACTATAACTGGCTCCTAGTAAATATCGACATGTAAATAAGAATTATATATCTCTCTGTCATAATCACTTTGCTGCCATATTTGTGTGTTAAACTATGACAGTCAGCTTTGAAAGACTTCCCTTTCATACTATAAGCATATGTTAAAAAGAAGAAAGAATTGTTGATAAAAATTATCACTAGTCTAGTCTAGACTGTTAACATTCATTTTATGGTTCTTCCTATGTGTATAAATGTGGTGTACTGTAAAATGTACATAAAAATAATGTACTATTCTGTCAGTAGTCAAAATAATGTCTTTATATTCAAGAAACATCCAATCTTGGAAGGTGTAAGACTCTCTAAAATTAATACATAGAGAAGAAGATAATATGTGGCAAGCTACTGGAGGCAGGTTACGTGGTCTGGTACTCCCATCTCTTAAAGAATTTTCCACAGTTTGTTGTGATCCACACAGTCAAAGGCGTTGGCATAGTCAATGAAGCAGAAGTAGATGTTTTTCTGGAACTCTCTTGCTTTTTTGATGATCCAGCGGATGTTGGCAATTTGATCTCTGGTTCCTATGCCTTTTCTAAATCCACCTTGAACATCTGGAAGTTCATGGTTCATGTACTGTTGAAGCTTGGCTTGGAGAATTTTGAGCATTACTTTGCTAGCGTGTGAGATGAGTGCAATTGTACGGTAGTTTGAACATTCTTTGGCATGGCCTTTCTTTAGGGTTGGAATGAAAACTGACCTATTCCAGTCCTGTGGCTGCGGCTGAGTTTTCCAAATTTGCTGGCGTATTGAGTGCAGCACTTTCACAGCATCATCTTTTAGGATTTGAAATAGCTCAACTAGAATTCCATCATGTCCACTAGCTTTGTTCCTAGTGATGCTTCCTAAGGCCCACTTGATGAGGCAACAGTTAGAACCAGATGTGGAACAACAGACTGTTTCCAAATTGGGAAAGGAGTGCATCAAGGCTGTATATTGTCACCCTGCCTATTTAACTTATATGCAGAGTACCTCATATGAAATGTCAGGCTGGATGAAGCACAGCTGGAATCAAGATTGCCAGGAGAAATATCAATATCCTCAGATAGGCAGATGACACCACCCTTATGGCAGAAAGCAAAGAAAAACTAAAGAGCCTCTTGATGAGAGTGAAAAAGTTGGCTTAAAACTCAGCATTCCAAAAACTAAGATCATGGCATCTGGCCCCATCACTTCATGGCAAATAGATGGGGAAACAATGGAAACAGTGACAAACTTTATTTTTTGGGGGTACAAAGGCACTGCAGATGGTGATTGCAACTATGAAATTAAAAGACGCTTGCTCCTTGGAGGAAAAGCTGTGACCAACCTAGACAGCATATTAAAAAGCAGAGACATTACTTTGCTAACAAAGGTTGATCTAGTCAAAGCTATGGTTTTCCACTAGTCATGTATGGATTTGAGTTGGACGGTAAAGGAAGCTGAACACCGAAGAATTGATGGTTTTGAACTGTGGTGTTGGAGAAGACTCTTGAGAGTCCCTTGGACTGCAAGGAGATCCAACCAGTCAGTCCTAAAGGAAATCAGTCCTGAATATTCATTGGAAGGACTGAAGCTGAAGCTCCAATACTTTGGCTACGTGATGTGAAGAATTGACTTATTGGAAAAGACCCTAATGCTGGGAACTAATGAAGACAGGAGGTGTAGGGGACAACAGAGGATGAGATGGTTGGCTAGCATCATCGGCTCAATGGACATGAGTTGAGCAAGCTCCGGGAGTTGGTGATGGACTGGGAAGCCTGGTGTGCTACAGTCCATGGAGTCTACAAAGAGTCTAACACAATTGAACGACTGAACTGAACTGACTGATAGGTGATTATAGGATCTCTGAATAGATGAACTGGAAGTTTCCTTGAAAAAAAATCCCCAAAATTCAACCACCTTACTTTACAGAGAAGGAAATTGAATCTCAGTTGTTGTTTTTTTTTTAGGTCAGTAAGGTTATTAGAGATTGACATCACTGTGGCCTAGATCAAAAGAAAATGTTTCATAGAAGAGCTGGTATTTGAACAAAGCTTTGCAGACTCAACAAGAGGCGAAGTGAAGAGAATAAGGAAAGTGGGGGAGGGGCAGGTGCAATGACAAGCATTAGTGCCTGAATTTGCCTGAGTTTTCAACCAAACCAGCTGACTGAAGGATAGGACTGTTTACCTGTACATCTAAAAAGAATTTTAAAATTATCTTTAAAATTGCTTGGCCAAAAGTTTAAGAGGAGGGACTCCACTTACCATACAAAGTTAGACCTCTAAGAGGCATGGGCTTTCCAAGGCACTTAGAATGGTCTCCATAGACTTGGCAGCAAATAAGTGTTCCTTATCTTTTTGTCTTTGATATGAGTTTGATAGTAGTAGTATTCTTTTCAGAAATAGAATTTACCCAGTATTCTGTCATGGGTGAGGAACTTTTGTTTTATGAACTAAAAATCTCAGTTTTACAGGTAAGGAAACTGAGGCTCAAAAAGGTCAAGAGTAAGATCAAACAGCTGTAGGGGGATAGTATCAGGAGTGCCAGCAAGGTCCTCTGCCTTCAGTTGCCTTGTGGTTTATCTAGGACAAGATACTCTGAAAGAATTCATAGTGTAATTCATAAAAGCAAATATTAATATTATAATTTTTAAATATTTAAGATATTTGAGATGTTCTTAATAGCACTTCAGTTCCTCATATTGTAATTATTCTGTAAGTATGAAAAGACTAATACATCTGTTCTTCTGATAGAATTTCTTTGGGTTCATAAGTAATCATTATATTGTCAATAATCTCAATATGAAATATAAAGGAGCTATTTTAAGAAACAATGATAATTGAGTTATGATCTGAATTAGAATTTAAAACTTTATTAGCCACTGTTTTATTTACCATAGTATTATTTTAAGACTGATATTTGACTTTCATATTTTCAGAGCCTTCCATTTTGGCCTGAGAAATTATCAGGCAAACTTTGTGTGAGAGTGGTGAGCTATGAGGGATCATCCAGGCCATTCTTTTATAACCAACAGGATAATGGCACTTTATTGAGCTTGGAAGATCTGGTACGTTTTCCTGTTTTTAAAATAAAATATCTTTGATTTTTAAAGTTTGCTTTACAATATTTTATTAAGACATGCTGTAAAATATCCTGATAATTAATTGAAGGTATACTAACTCTAACAATATATAATGCTGTACATATGTTTGTAAGAGATTAGAGCCAGTGTGATTTTATGTAGGAATTTAAGAAAACGGGCTTTTTAATATCTATATGAGTGATTGAAATTCTAAATGTAACGTGCAGTTTAAACCAATGCTTCAAATATACTCCTTTTTTCTGCAATAGAATGGGGGTATCTTGGTGGATGTAGATACTGCTCCGCATTCAACTGTCATCAGCTTTTCTGACTACCATGAGGGATGTGCGCCTGCCCTAATAATAAACCACACACCGTGGGACGTCCTCACATATAAACAGAGGTATGAAGTAAAAAGGGTTCTTGCTGCTAAGTCACTTCAGTCGTGTCCGACTCTGTGTGACCCCATAGATGGCAGCCCACCAGGCTCCCCCGTCCCTGGGATTCTCCAGGCAAGAACACTGGAGTGGGTTGCCATTTCCTTCTCCAATGCAAGAAAGGGAAAAGTAAAAAGGAAGTCGCTCAGTCGTGTCCGACTCTTAGCGACCCCATGGACTGCAGCCCACCAGGCTTCTCTGTCCATGGGATTTTCCAGGCAAGAGTACTGGAGTGGGGTGCCATTGCCTTCTTCTTCTAAAAAGGGTTCTTAGAAAATCTGATTTGTTTTCGGTGGTTTAGTTGCTAAGTTGTGTTCCACTCTTGCACCCCCATGGACTGTAGCCTGCCAGCTTCTCTGTCCTTGGGATTTCTGAGGCAAGAATACTGGAGTGGATAGCCATTTCTGTAGGGGATCTTCCTGACCCAGCAATCGAACCTGGGTCTTGTGTGTCTCCTGCATTGGCAGGCAGATTGTTTACCAACTAAGCCCCCAGGGAGGCCCACTGGCCCACAGTTCCTTCTAGGAAATACTTGGATCTAGATGTATTTCACTTTCCATGTGTTTTCAGATTTTAGAAAGGTAATATGGATGCGTATTGCTCATAGCCCTAGCAAGTTCTGAGGCAGTGCTCTGCAACCAACACGTTAGTATTCCTGCAGCAAAACGTGTAAACATTCATAATAAGTGAGATAAATGAAAGTATTAATAGTTTCCCATCAGTTCAGATCAAGTTTTGCTGCCACATGAGTTTAGACACCAAACTTAAGAATATTTGGGGTTTTGAAGCTTTTTACATTTCAGAATTGCATACAAGGAACTGTGAACTTGTTTAAGCAGTACCGTTCTTCTGTGGTCTCGTGATGCTCAGTGAACCTCTCTCTATAAATCGTATTTTTTTTGTAGGATAGTAGAATATTAAACAGGAGGGCAGAGGGCTGAAGACAGATCGAAGTGGAAGATTAAATAGTGATACTGAATGTGTTGTAGTACAGACTGACAGGAATTTGTTGTCCTTGTGTGTGCTGTTGTTTAGCTTGGGTGATGCCATTAAACAGGCAGCTTTAGAGTCTTAAAATATGTAATAATATATTTACAAAGAATTATTATTATAAATCTTCAGGGCATTATTTTTATGTATATATATATATAAAATATAAAATAATAATACCCATTATATATATGTATACACACACGCATATAAATATATAAAAAATAATGCCTTGCTGGGACTTCCCTGGTCATCCAGAGGCTAAGAGTCCGCCTGCCAATGCAGGAGACATGGGTACAATCCCTGGTCTGGAAAGATCCCTCATGCCTCAGAGCAACAGAGCCCGTGTTCCACAACTGGTGAGACCACGGGCCACCACTGCTGAGGCCCGGGCGCTCTAGAGCCTGAACTCCACAACAAGAGAAGCCACCACCGTGAGAAGTCCGCACGCTACAGTGGAGTATCCGCTACTCACTGCAACTGGAGAAGGCCCTCAGACAGCAGTGAAGACCCAGCACAGCCAAAGAAAGATAAATAAATTTTTAAAAATTAATGCTTTCCAGATTTAACATGTTCTTAACTCTCATGGCTTGAATCTGCTGAGAGATATGAAAGTATAGGTTAAACCCTAAATGAGTTACTTTTTGTTTTATTTTAGTTCTCTGCAAAGTCTCTTGTATTATCTAGACCAATACTGCTTAAACTTAAATATCAGTATTAAGAACTCCTAAAAATCCTGTAAAAATGCAGGTTCTGAGTTAGTTGGTTTTCGATGGGTCCCAGAATACTGCCCTTTCCAGCAAGCCTCGAGGTGATGCTTGTGCTGCTGGCCCAGAGACCGCACTTGGAGTAGCAGTGGAACAGACCTGTTGTTTTCTCTTCTGGGACTCTTACTTCTTATGCATTGCTTTTGATTAAAATCTCAAATTTGAGTACCAAGTAAAGTTCTCTGCTCCTAAAAAGTTTGCTATTCACAGCCTTTTCTATAGATGAATTCTGAGGTGCCAGTCTGTTCACCTTCATGGATTTTGTCAGTGCCATCTTACCTGGATCAGTTCAGAGTGTACTGCAGCTTCAGAAAGGGCAACAGTCTTTTCCCTCAAGCTTCAAAACCATTAGTTATTTGGACATTTTAGGGTACTTATCTTTAGACAGAGTTGTGTTTTGTTAACAAAGGCAGTTTTATAACATGTTTGTGCCAGTCCCCTCCTCAATAAACCACAGGTCTATGTTTCTCAAGGCCAGGGTATTTTAATCTTCCCTCTGTCGCTTGTGTTTCAGCGGGTCAAAGGAGAAAATGGTATTGCTGCCAAGACAAGTTCGACTCTTTGCCTGGGAAGATCCCACTGGTACCAGAAAGCTTAAATGGAGTTATGCAGCAAATGTTGGGGAACATGATCTGTTAAAGGTATCATCTGATGTGAATGGGTATCACATGAAGTGTGCTGTGCTTAGTCGCTCAGTCGTGTCCGTCTCTTTGCGACCCTATTGACTGTAACCTGCCAGGCTCCTCTGTCCATGGGGATTATCCAGGGAAGAAAACTGAAGTGGGTTGCCATGCCCTCCTCCAGGGGATCTTCCCAACCCAGGGATCGAACCCAGGCCTCCTGCAGTGCAGCAGATTCTTTACTGTTTGAGCCACCAGGGAAGTGGCTGATAACAAAGGAAGTAGACAAGTTAGCTTCACACTGTCATCTTTTTCTTTATTGAACTAAAAATGAATTGCAAATATTTTCAAAATAAGTTGCTTTGGGGCTTTAGTTGGTAAATAGTTCACACCAATATTTTGTCCTAGATCAGTCAAAATACTTTATTTGCATTAAAAAAAAAAATAGGCCTGTTTCAGCTTACCTAAGACCAGTACTTTTTTATTTCCTTTTTTTAATAAGGAAGGAGTTTCGAGGCTAAGTGAAAAACAGCTTTATTTTGATCACCACTGTTAGCTGTAAGATTTTTTAAGGCAAGTTTGCCTATCAAAGCCATATGGTTTTTTAATTAAAGGAGTATGACAATAGTAAATTATCCATATAAGAAATATAATGAATTACTTATTGAAATACTATTTAGGTAGCTAAATTAATTAAACATGTTATTTCTTAGACACTTAGACTTTGGGAAGGGCTTAAGAATTCATCTGCCGGGAACTTCCCTGGTGGTCTAGTGGCTAAGACTCCATGGTCTCAATGCAGGGTGCTTGGGTGTGATCTCTGGTCAGAGAACTAGATCCCACATGCTGGGAGTTCACACGCCTTAACTAAAGATCTCGCATGCCACAACTAAGAACCAGTGCACCCAAATAAATAAATACTTGTGAAAGAATTCATCTGCCGCCCTCCCTCCAATATAGACACTGGGCCTCCACGAGTGGTACCTAGTTTCTTTAGGATTATATTCTATGCTGAAAAGTTCTTACAGTGTCATATTCCACTGTCTGATAATGCCAGTTGTCTTAAAAGCTTTTTTGGTTATTTAAAATAGTAGTTGGCCAAGAGTGACTGAATTGTCCTCTCCTATATTCTCTCTGAAATACTCATAAAAGCGATAGACTTTTAAAAAATCAGACTGATGGTTATGAGATTCTTGGAGTGATTTTTGCTATGACAATTTGATGGAGCTCTGTTGCCTGCTTATGCTTTACTTTTTATAACAGAGAAACCTTCAAGGGTTGTAAGTGGTAGAGAGGAGCTTAAGTTCCCTGTTACAATGAGGTCTCTGGCTCAGAGACAGGCTAGCTTGACCAGGGTCCCTGTACTATGCTGGTATTATTTTCTTTCTCCTCACATTTCATGCCCCTCAGCAACCACAACTCCCATAAGGCAGTACACAGATACTGGAGAAAGAATGGTATCGCCATCCTGAAAGACTATGTCAGGGTCTATAAATTAAGACAAAATCATAAAGAATCCTGGCAATAGTGTATTCACAGGCTTGTGGTTTTAAATATTTCTGTTCTATTTGGTGTTAGAAAACCAGACAGTAAGAAATAGATTATTGTGCCTTAGTCAACTGGTAATCTTCCAGGTTATGAAAATTAAGCTAGAAATAAGACAGTTAGCCATTTCCTTGTCTCTTGGCTGATCTGAGAAGGGAATTCTACTGAGGCTCAGGTGTACATGAAAAGGGAATTCAAAGAAAATCCACACAGTACTGTAAAGCACTTTCCTCATTCAGTTCAGTTCAGTTCAGTCGCTCAGTCGTGTCCGACTCTTCACGACCCGATGAATCGCCGCACGCCAGGCCTCCCTGTCCATCACCAACTCCTGGAGTTTACTCAAACTCATGTCCATCGAGTTGGTAATGCCATCCAGCCATCTCATCCTCTGTCGTCCCCTTCTCCTCCTGCCCCCAATCCCTCCCAGCATCAAGGTCTTTTCCAATGAGTCAGCTCTTTGCATGAGGTGGCCAAAGTACTGGAGTTTCAGCTTCAGCATCAGTCCTTCCAATAAAACCCAGGACTAATCTCCTTTAGGATGGACTGGTTGAATCTCCTTGCAGTCCAAGGGACTCTCAAGAGTCTTCTCCAACACCACAGTTCAAAAGCATCAGTTCTTCTGCGCTCAGCTTTCTTCACAGTCCAACTCTCACATCCATACATGACCACTGGAAAAACCATAGCCTTGACTAGACAGACCTTTGTTTATTCCAGCTTGTGGTTCTTCCAGCCCAGCGTTTCTCATGATGTACTCTGCATAGAAGTTAAATAAGCAGGGTGACATTATACAGTCTCCTTTTCCTATTTGGAACCAGTCTATTGTTCCATGTCCAGTTCTAACTGTCGCTTCCTGACCTGCATACAGGTTTCTCAAGAGGCAGGTCAGGTGGTCTGGTATTCCCATCTCTTTCAGAATTTTCCACAGTTTATTGTGATCCACACAGTCAAAGGCTTTGACATAGTCAATAAAGCAGAAATAGATGTTTTTCTGGCACTCTCTTGCTTTTTCAGTGATCCAGCGGATGGTTAAGTGTGAATAAACAGAAAACAAACAAACAAACATGGAGTTTACGAAAAAATAGTTCAGGAGAAAACTGTAGCATGATCCTAAAGATTCAGAAGCTCATCACACTTCTGAAAGTTTTTTTTCCACAGAAGGACCAGAGAAAATTTTTAGAATGTATGCCTGAGATTCCTAATATAAACATACGACAGCTGTGATAGGAGAAAGTTGGTGAAAAAAGACAAAGACAACAAAATAAAATGAAAGGGGGAGCAAGGAAATAGTATGTTCTGAACATAATATATTAACACCATTTAATCCTAAATTTTAATTACAGAAATATAGATCAAAGATGATTTTTTTAAAAGGATACCAATTAATAGAAGCAAAGTGAGTAATAAAAGAATTCTAAAACAATTGAGAAAATGAAAATAAAGAAAAATTTGCTCTTACAGTAAAAGAAGGAAGTCTAAGGAGGTATATAGTAAGTGGCAAATGTCAGTACATTTTGTTGAATATGTCATATGTTAATGCTTATTATATAGTATCATAAATTCTTATGTTTATAACTTAGAACTGCTGGTTAGAATTCAAAACCAGATCTTCTTGACTTCATAGTCCCTGAACTTTTTCCACTAAACCATGCTTCCCATCAAGCATGTCAGTAAATGAAAATGGTTTTAATTATCCTATTAAAAGATCACATTTAGATTAAGTTAAAAAGTAGTTTCTAAACAGATGCTATTTACATGAGATCTGCTTTAACTGCACAGAAAGTTAAAAGCATGAAGAGATGATAAAGATTTAACAAGTAAACAAAAGTAAAAAACAATTTATGATTCAAAGCAAAAGTCATTAAATAGAATATGATAATGTGACAAAGAAGGCATGATAGCCATAAACCTTCATGCAGTAAATAATATTGCATCAAAATGTGTAACTGAAAATGTTGGAAGTCAACTGAAACACTGTTGCCTGGGGATATTTTAAAATATACCTTATTTAATTTTTAACAGATCCAATAGATTGAAAACGAATAGAGAGCATTTGAATAATAACTAAGATTGAACCAAGATGCATATCAAATTTTGTAGTTTACAAGGAGAAAATTCACTCTTTTTAGTAGGTATCTCTGAAACATTTATAAAATTTAATCATGTTAGAGTAAACAGCAAATACCAACCATTTCTGTGCTTTTGGTGACGTCCTTTGTTTTTGGCTTTTGTGTTCCAAGAAAGCATGAAATGAAAAGCACATATTAGGTACTTATACTGCCTGTTGAAATGAACTGTTGTTTTATTTATATTAAGTCCAGAATTAAAAAAAAAATCATTATTTAAATCTCTGAAGACATGCACCAAATCAAGCCTAATATTTTTAAATGCTATAAAAGACTGTCAGCCAAGAAGGCTCTTCTTAGGGAAAGTTAATACAAACTGATCACCATAGTTTGTTTAACAGTGTGATTTATATAAATACTTGCAGCATTATAAAGTATTAAAACCTAATTTTGCCTGAGATTACATTTCCAGTAAAGTTTTAAACCATTCTGTTCTCCATCTGGGAGACAAGTAAGCATCTTATGCCATTGGTGCCTTTGAAGGAGATTCTTATTCCTGCTGAGTATCTTTTAAGCCTAACTAGGTAACTTAAACTAAGGTTTTAAAAAAATAAGCACTATTGATCTGTTACTGTTTGAAAAAATTGGTGAGGATGTTTCAAAACACATTATAACTTTAATTAATTTATGTTGTTTTGATGGTTTTCTGATTTATAGTCATGCTTTCTTAGCTACTGCAGTTCAACCTTATGTAATAAAAGCTTACTGTTTGTGGTTTTAATATGAAGTCTCTCTTTCCCACAGGACGAATGTGGACAGTTTCCCTATGATGCAAACATCCAGATACACTGGGTATCATTTCTCGATGGGCGCCAGAGAGTCTTGCTTTTCACTGATGATGTTGCCTTGGTTTCCAAAGCTCTGCAGGCAGAAGAAATGGAGCAGGCCAATCACGAAATAACTTTTTCTCTCCATAGTCTTGGGCTTTCACTGGTCAACAATGAAACCAAGCAGGAAGTTTCATATATTGGGGTAACCAGGTATGGGAGAAGAAAGATGAGTTCTCAGAAATCTTTAAAAGACATTAAGTTCATAATATCAAGTTTGATGAGAGTAGACAAATACCTGTTTTGAATTTGCTGTCCTGTACATACCTTTCAGCAAAGCTTACTGAACAGCTGCTTTCACTGCTAGTTGAAAAGCCCCTAAGATAAAATGACGTCTTGGCCCTTATGACAACACTCATTAGTTGGTGGGAGAAGAGGTTTGTTTCTTTCCTTGTTGTTTGTATGTATTTTTTAAATCAATTACAAAGACACTGAAAAAAAAAAGCTACAAAGAAGTATAAACATGTTCTGTGGTACTGTAGAGGCTGGAGAAACTGATGTGGGTTGGGGAAGCCAAGAACGATGAATCACATAAATTGGAAAAAAGTTTCACGGAGGCAGTATTTTAACCTGAGTACATGATCTTATTGGATGGTTGTGTAGAACATTTTAATAGTGATGGAACTAGTTCTTTTCTCTGATTCTGCTTATACGTATATAAGAAAAATATTTGAGTTTATTTTGGTTTTTCAGTCACACTGACTGTGGTAAAAGACTCATTCTTCTTTGGAGGCTGTTGAGGGAAATAATTATCAGGTATAAGCAGTATAGGGTCTATGGATAATAATGTGTTTGGTGAAGTTCAAAATTAAGCAGAAACACAAAGGTCATATATGTAATGCTCTTTGTGCAGCACCTGGCAGTTTACTTTTGTGAGAAGCGGCTCACCATTTGGTAACCATGCCATGAATGAATGAGAGATTCCCGTTGTTCCACATCCTTGCCAGCGTTTAGTATTGTCAGTGTTGCAGGTTTGGGCTATTCTAATAGATTTGTAGTGATCTCTGTTTGTTTTAATTTGCAGTTACCTAATTACATATGATGTTGAACATCTTTTCATATGCTTTTTTGTCATTTGAACCTCATTTGATGAAGTTTGGATCTTTTGCCCAATTTAATATTTTTTGCTATTGTTGTGTTTTAAGAGTTCTTTGCATACTTTGGGTACAGTAAGTCCCCTGCATACAAACAAGTTCTGTTCCAAGAGCATGTTCATAAATCCAATTTGTTCTTAAGTCCAACAAAGTTTGCTTAGGTTACTGTACTGTAATAGGTTTATAATACTTTTCACACAAATAATATGTAAAAAACAAACGAAAAATAAAATGTTTTTAATCTTACAGTGTAGTACCTTGAATAGTACAGTAGTACAGTGTAATATTTTAATCTTACAGTGTAGTACCTTGAGGACTTCACTGGTGGCTCAGAGGTTGAAGTGTCTGCTTGCAATGCAGGAGACCTGGGTTCGATCCCTGGATTGGGAAGATCCCCTGGAGAAGGAAATGGCAGCCCACTCCAGTACACTTGCCTGGAGAAGTACCTTGAATAGTACAGTAGTACAGTGTAACGTCTGGCGTCTCTTGTGTACCAGCTGCATCACCCCTGCTTTTATGTTTGCTTCTGGGCATCCTGGGCTTGAAGTAGAGATACTGTACTCTATACAGTACTACACAGTAAAGTACTCAAAAGCACAGCCACTGGTAGAAGATGCACATGTGTGACAGTGTACACCAGACACGCAAACTGACTTATGTGATTGGACCTGTTCATATCATTGCAAGTTTGAAACTTAAAGGTTTGTAGATAGGGGACTTACCATATCAGTCTTTTATCAGATGTACGTTTTACAAATATTTTCTCTCAGCCTTTTCATTCTTTTAACAATGTCTTTCACAGAGCAGAATTTTTCAATTTCAGGAAAGTCCCACATCTATTTTTCTTTCATGGATTGTGCTTTTAGTGATGTATTGTAAAAAGTCACTGCCAAACCCAAGGTCACTTAGATTTTCTCCTATGTTATATCTAGGAATGTTGTAGTTTGATGTTTGATATTTAGGTCTTCCATCTTGATGGGTTTTTGCCTAAAATATCCCCATCTAAAAAAATTTTGCCAATTCTATAGTTCATTGATGTCAGTGTGTGTTACAAAAACATATCCCCTGCCTCTTTTCCTTATGCACTTTTATATAAAATGTAGGTATATTTTGGTGTTTAAAATCTCTTGCATAAATGTGAGTTTCATAGGAGTTTTCAGTTGCGACAATTTGGAGTTGAATGAAAATTCCACAACCTAAATTATGCATTTAATTTAATTATTTTTCTTTGTGAATTATTTTAGTTCTGGTGTTGTTTGGGAGATGAAACCAAAACAGAAGTGGAAGCCATTTAGTCAAAAGCAAATAATTTTATTGGAAAAGTCTTATAAGAAATATCTAGAATCAAGAGATCTCGGCTGGATTAAACTAGATGATAATTTTGAGGTATACCAAATTTGTTTTTTTTCTTACTTATGTATTATGTTGCCAGTGGTGGTAGTAAATAAAATTTTGCTATCCAAGTAAATATATGTATGCAGAAACTAATTTGTTAGTAGCATTAGTATGACTAAGAAAACTTATTAGCACATTTTAAATTAAAATATACTGTTCATCATATACTGTAAAACATTATTTAAATGTTTCTTATCTGCATTTTTATAATTTTCTCTATTTGCAAAGCAGATAGTTTCATGTAACTTGTTTTTAGGAAAATTATGGAGAAATCAACATTATTTATTGAAACTTCTGAATGATATCAATATATTGCTATAGGCTGTGCAGAATTGTGTATCTCAGTGATGAAAACCCTATAAAAAAACTTGCCCAATTAAATTCATTAAATGTAAATTATTTTAGGACATGAGTAGATGTCCACAAATAAACATGTGTTCTACACAGGGCCCTACATTATTAAAACTGAAAGTCACTTTTGCTTCGGGAAGAGCCCAGAAACTTGACTGAAGTTTCAGCCATGCAGTATGGGTTCCTCTTTGTCTCTGATGGTTGCATTTACATTATCACCATACCTGCTTGCCACCCCGACCCTCATCCTTATAAATGCTGGTCATGCTAAAATGAAAGAACACTTTTCAGTTAGTGTCAGACATAAGTAAGCTATTGACTATTCACTTTTTAACTTTGTTAAAACAAAGCATAAATAATTATTCATTACTGTTGAGGTTTTTTGGAGAAGGAAATGGTAACCCACTCCAGTATTCCTGCCTGGAGAATTCTATGGACAGAGGAGCCTGGCAGGCTACAGTCCATGGGGTCGCAAAGAGTTGTATTCAACTGAGTGACTATCACACACTCCACTCATTGAGATTTTTAAAAAAATAAAAAGTATGGCTTATGTTCTTTAAGTACAGTTTATATCACTGAAAATATATTTTCCACATAACCTTAGTTATGTGATGATTCTGCTTCAAACATCTCAGCTGTAGATCATCTAAGGTAGATGTTTTGATTAGACATAGAAATAAGTATTTTTCTTTTTCAGTTTGTGAGTGAGTGGCTATTTAAAATGGTCTACACTGCTAATACCAGTTCATCACAAGCACATCTGCTTTTTTCCCAGGTGAATTTTGGCAAGGACCCAATGGAAATGCGCCTCCCTTCTCGGTGCTCTATAAGGCGACATTTTTTATCAGGAATTCAAGTTGAATATAAGCAATCCCCTCACCAAAGAAGTTTAAGGGCCAGATTGTATTGGCTCCAGGTAACATTGTCATCCTATTCAATCAGTTTTGGAATCTTGGGTCTGAATATTTTTTTTTTTTCACAAGGTTCTGTCAAGGGATTAGAGCTGATAGACAGAGTGCCTGAAGAATGATGGATGGAGGTTCATAACATTGTACAGGAGGCAGTGATCAAAACCATACCCAAGAAAAAGAAATGCAAAAAGGCCAAATGGTTGTCTGAGGAGCCCTTACAAATAGCTGAGAAGAGAAGCAAAAGGCAAAGGAGAAAAGGAAAGATATACCCAGCTGAATGTAGAATTCCAAAGAATGGCAAGGAGAGATAAGAAAGCTTTCCTAAATGAACAATGCAAAAATACAGAGGAAAACAACAGAATGGGAAAGACTAGAGATCTCTTCAAGAAAACTAGAGATACCAAGGGAACAAAGGTCCATCTAGTCAAAGCAGTGGTTTTTCCAGTAGTCATGTATGGATGTGAGAGTTGGACTATAAAGAAAGCTGAGCACCGAAGAATTGATGCTTTTGAACTGTGGTGTTGGAGAAAACTCTTGAGAGTCCCTTGGACTGCAAGGAGATCAAACTCGTCCATCCTAAAGGAAATCAATCCTGAATATTCATTGGAAGGACTTATGCTGAAGCTGAAACTCCAATACTTTGGCCACCTGATGCGAAGAACTGACTAATTTGAAAAGAGCCTGATGCTGGGAAAGATTGGAGGTGGCAGGAGAAGGGGACAACAAGGATGAGATGGTTGGATGGCATCACTGACTCAATAGACATGAATTTGAGTAAGCTCCGGGAGTTGGTGATGGATAGGGAGGTTTGGCTTGCTGCAGTCCATGGAGTCGCAAAGAGTTGGACGACTGAGCTACTGAACTGAACTGAAGGGAACATTTCATGCAAAGATGGGCACAGTAAAGGACAGAAATGGTATGGACCTAACAGAAGCAGAAGATATTAAGAAAAGGTAGAATACAGGAATACACAGAACTATACAAAAAAGATCTCCATGACCCAGATAACTATGATGGTGTGATCACTCACCTAGAGCCAGACATCCTGGATTCCAAAGTCAACTGGGTCTTAGGGAGCATCACTACAAACAAAGCTACTGGAGGTGATGGAATTCCAGTTGAGCTGTTTCAAGTCCTGAAAGATGATGCTGTGAAAGTGCTGCTCTCAATATGCCAGCAAAATGGGAAAACTCAGCAGTGGCCACAGGACTGGAAAAGGTCAGTTTTCATTCCAATCCCAAAGAAGGGAAATGCCAAAGAATGCTCAAACTACTGTACAATTGCATTAATTCCACATGCTAGCAGAGTAATGCTCAGAATTGTGAGTCTGAGTGAACTCCGGGAGATGGTGATGAACAGGGAGGCCTGGCATGCTGCGATTCATGGGGTTGCAGAGAGTCGGACACGACTGAGCGACTGAACTGAACTATGGCAGAAAGCAAAGAGAAACTAAGGAGCCTCTTGATGAAGGTGAAAGAGGAGAGCATAAAAGCTGGCTTAAAAGTCAGCATTCAGGAAACTGACAACATGGCATCTGGTCCCATCAGTTCATGGCAAATAGATGGGGAAACAATGGAAACAGTAACAGCCTTTATTTTCTTGGGCTCCAAAATCACTGTAGATGGCATCACTGCCTTGATGGATGTGAGTTTGAGGAAGCTCTAGGAGATGGTGAAGGACAGGGAAGTCTGGTATGCTACAGTCTATGGCATCGAAAAGAGTTGGACGTGACTTAGCAACTGAACAACACAAAAATCATACATCAAAATTGATATCTTTCTTTTTGTTGATAAGTTATTCTTCTTCCACATATCCTGTAGATTCACCATACTAATTATCTAAGGCTGAATCACCATTGAGACTTTAATTTGGCCATATGTTTTCTTACACAAATTGTTATTTTTAATATTTCTTGAATTTGTCATCGAATCCCAAATTAAGATTTTCTTTTATTCTTCTATATGGGAATGATTAGGGCTTTATTGGAGGCTGTTTTTATCAAATGGTTTCTCCCTTCCTGCCTCCCTCCGTCTCTTGTTTTTAACTACGGATTACTACTTTTTAGGACATTTTTGTTCTCTTTCTCTTAATACCTAACCTGTAATTTCATAAGCAATCTTCACTTACATTTTTATTTAAATTATAGATAGTTGAAATCTCACATGATCCATTGATACAAATATTTCCATCAGTGGTGTTCATGCTCCACAGTTCTAGTGCAATTATGAGGAAGTTTATGTATTCCTGTATGTGGAAACTTGCCCTTGGTGAGATATATAAGAAATTTAGACTTAAAGTGAAACTTTTAATAGCAGCACATACAAGTACAGATATTATTTATGATGTAATTGGTGGCATCTTCTGTAGTACATCTTTGAAACAAAAGTTTAAATTAAGTACGGCTGAATCAGTTTTCTTTTCTTTAGGTTGATAGTCAGTTACCAGGTACAGTGTTCCCTGTTGTATTTCATCCTGTGGCCCCTCCAAAATCTATTGCTTTGGATTCAGGTAAGAAAAAATTAAGTTGAGATATACCCTATATATGAAAGTTGAATAGATATCATTTTGCCGTACTAGAAAGCTTGATTGCCTTTTTCCTGTTTTCTTTATTCCTTTTAGAGCCCAAACCTTTCATTGATGTGAGTGTCATCACAAGATTTAATGAGTACAGTAAAGTCTTACAGTTCAAGTAAGTAAAGATACCCTTGTTCATCTAAAGGAATTTAAAATGAGAAGCTACTTTGAAAATACATTGTGTTTTGGAAGTGACTTTTGTATGAAGAGTATTTCCACCTGAATATATCAATCTACTTTATGGTCAAGTGATTTTATATGTTGAAACTTATTTTAATAATAGCCTCTATATATTTTAAAGTGTAAAATTCCTTCAACCACTTCTCCCCTTTGTAACTTCCATCAGAATATAAAATAGTGAAATATAAATGATGCGTTTGAGAGATGTGTTCTTTAATTCCTGTGGACTTTAAAAATTAGATAATATATGCTACATCATCATTGTTCTTATATCTTCCATAACATGGTAAATAGAGCATTTAAAACTTTAAATGCTAAGTGTTAATATAGCAGTATTACCCCTAGTGAAACTTTTACTTTAATTAAAAAAAAAAAAAGATCTCAGTCTAAATAAACTTCGATCTGGCTAACATAACCCTTGTTTTAGAGATCACGGAACAAGATCTTGCTGTAGTTTTTGGGCAAATCAAATTTTTAACATGGAAAATTATAAGGTTTGATAAAATGCCTTTTTCATCCTTAAAAAAGCTTTTTCTATTAAAAAAAATTCTTTTTTCCTTAGGTATTTTATGGTTCTCATTCAGGAAATGGCCTTAAAAGTTGATCAGGGATTTCTAGGAGCTATTACTGCGCTGTTTACCCCAACAACTGACCCTGAAGCTGAAAGAAAATGGGTAATAATTTTTATTTCTTGGGAATATTATGAAAGATCAACCATTCTTTTCAATAATTGTTGTAGAAAAAAATTAAAATAGAAAATCTTGATTAATTTTTTTCAGACAGAGTTAATCCGAGAAGACTCTGATGCTATAAACACAGAATTAGTGGGGACCTCAGTGACGGATACATCCATTCTTAGTTTCTTTGAACATTTTCATATTTCTCCTATAAAGGTTTGTTGTAATTATTACTTTGAAAATTTGACAGAAGTATTGTAGAACTTTTAAAGGATATGTATACAAATGTGAGTTTTAATTTGTTGTATCTAATATTTGGAGGGGAATTTTGTTTGATTAATTGAAATATTTAAGCCAGTTCTCTGTAACATATGTACAGCCACAATTCCCACAGAGAAACCACTAGAGCATGATCTCTAGTCTTGAATTAATAACCCCTTTCTTCAAGGAAGAAGCTGACAAAAGCATTTTTTAATTAAGCCAAGAAGTGCTCACCAACATTTAATGTTGTGGTTGTGCTCTGTAACTCCTCACTGTCTGAATAGAAAGCTATAATGGGTGTCCTAACCAGAATGTGAAAACGCTGAAGTTGCTGTTACACTGTTGATGTGGTATTTTTCACCCTCCCAAAATTTGATTGTAACTAGGGGAGTGGAAAATTGGATACCTTTCACTTGCCTGATTTTGTCCTTTATGAACCCATTTCCTTGTCTCCTTTTGTTATTCTTTTTAGCTTTTCTAGGGAAAGGTAACTGCTTAGAGAATCCACAAATGCTATCAACCATAAAGCTCTAAACTTGTGTAGTGGGCCAGATTTACAATTAAGTAACTCTTTAAAAATATTGATGATCCTTTACATTCTCAAAAACTGTTAACAGCACATTATTGTCAGTTGCATTCACCAATCCATTCAGCTAAGTGAAATGGATTTATAAAATGAAATTATTTCATTTTATTTATTTATTTTAAATAGATATATTAGTTTGGTGATATCAAACATTTGATAGTGTTAGGTTAAAAATTGATATTGTTTTATGTGGTGAGTTATACACAATTTCTTTTTCATTATTAAATGAAAATCTGTTATTTATGAGATTGGACAATACCTTCAGCAAATTATTAACTGAAGACCTGCTATTGAAGTTGCTGTTGAAGATTTAAAATGACTTCATGGGGTTTATAATCTCCATGGGGTATTACAGGTTTATAATTTACCTATACATATTGTGACTCAAGTGGTAAAAATCCTCCTGCCAAGCAGAAGACACGGATTCAATTCCAGTGTCTGAAAGGTCCCCTGGAGAAGCAAATGGCAACCCACTCCAGTATTCTTGCCTGGGGATTCCCATGGACTGAGGCAGGTTACAGTCCGTTCAGTCACAAAGAGTTGGACTTGACTGAGCGACTAAATAACAACGTTTTTAGGCTCACTGGGAATTGTCCCATAATGTTGAATAACTAAAATCATGACTATTCATGGTCGTTTTCTTACTCTGTAGGAAAAGGCTGAATCTCTTTTCACCTAAGATTGCCTTTCATGGATCCCAGCACTCTCTAAGTCTGCAGATGGACAAAAGTCCACATGAGAGAAAAAATTCAACAACCAGGCTTTCCTAGCTTTTCCACAAGTTCCCTCTATTGAGCTCTCTGTGGATGAGGGAGAATGCCTAGAGAATTAGCAGAATGAGAAGGCAGAGTTATCTGCTTTACTTAACACACATTGAGTTACCTTCTGCCTGTATCTTCTGGCACTATCTCACTAATGTTGATGCAGCACTAAGTAGAAGAAGCTAAATGGGAATGTGAAAATCTCATGGTTAAGTCCTGAGTTGAAGGGGTTGTGGAAGCTGAAAACCTTATTATTCTTTTAACTATTTATTTGGAACTTGCTAAAGTGTTGCCCTAATTGTCATGCTGTTATTTGTTATTGTGTGATTATACTGCAGTTATTCTTGTTACTGAAAGTTATTTATCTTGTAGAAATGATTATCCATTATTTTGAGTTAGACTGCTGGTAGGCCAGTTGACATTTTTTTCCTCTTAAAATGATTATGCTGTTTTTGCAAAGTGTTTTTTGGTTTCCTCCATATAAACACAATGTTATTTATAAAGTTTAAATAAAATTATGGTTCAGTTTTGGGGACAAATTGATTTGTATTTTATTAGAAAGTAACTATGAGGATCAGAGCTGTTCTGTGTAATATATAGAGTAACAGATAATAGTTTTCTTTAGGATTCCAATTGAAAGGTACATTTGTTTGTGTCTGGACAATTTGGTGTCCATGTATGTAAATATTTTTGTTTTTAGTTTTCATTTATTGAACATTATTTTCCTTTTAGTTGCACTTGAGTTTGTCTTTGGGTTCTGGTGGTGAGGAATCAAACCAAGAGAAACAGGAATTGATTCCAATTCATTCTGTCAACCTGCTATTGAAAAGCATCGGTGCTACTCTGACTGATGTGGATGACCTTATATTCAAGTAAGAGTTCTGTTGAAGTGTGTTAGGAGGTTTTTATACCAGAATGCTGTTTCTGGATATTCAGTCTTTTCATTTGTGCTAGAAGTTACCTTCGAAAAGTGGTAATCCTTACTACTTATACTTTTAATAGTTTGGACCCATTCTATTTTGGACTCATAAAGACAAGTAAAGAGTCTAATATTTTTTTCAGTTATCAGCATCTAGATAATACATGAATATAGTATAAACATTGAATTATTTTAGTAGTATGTTATAAATGGACCATGTTTTAAGTGAAATTATATTTAGAAATATATAGCAGTAGGATTAGATTTCAGTATAATTTGTGGCAAAGTATAGATAATAGCTCATTGCTACCTTTAATATAAGAATGTTTGTGTGTGCCAGATACATATAAATTCAATGAATATTTATTGAATTGATATTCAACAGTGGTATTAGAGAAAAAAATTCATTAATACTATTTTTACCTTGTACACTATCAAATTTTATAGGCTGTCTCTTATACACATCTGGCATCTGGTCCCATCAGTTCATGGCAAATAGATGGGGAAACAATGGAAACAGTAACAGCCTTTATTTTCTCTTTTTGAAGGTGCCAAAAAGGAAGGAGCTGCTGGATTCTTCAAAGGGATTGGAAAAGGGCTTGTGGGTGCTGTGGCTCGTCCAACTGGTGGAATCATAGATATGGCCAGTAGCACCTTCCAGGGGATTCAGAGGTAATTAAATGTACACCGTGTACAGGCCATGTGTCTACGTGCTGATTGTTGCTAGGAGTACATAAGTATGCTAAATACTCTGCCTGCCCTTAAGGACCTTAAAGTCTGATTGAGCGCTCTTACTGGTCCACAAGGTAGAGCTCCCCCAGAGAGGTGTAAGAAGAGGCTCTTTTTAATGGCTCAGTTTCTCTTTTATTCGGCAAATGGTTATTGGTCCTTACTGTATGCCAGGCACTGTGCTAGACACCATGGATACAAAGCTGTCTCTTATACACATCTTTATGTCAAAATTTAGAAATATCTGATCATGAAAGAATTGTTTGACCTATCCACATGATGGAATGCTATGTTATTAAAAATGGTTACATCAAAATTTGAAAACCTAAAAGAATATTTATCTAAAATGTTGAGTATAAAAATGCATACAGGGTGTTTTAATATTTTTCAGTTGCATAGAAAAGAAAAGAAAATTTGAAGTGGAAAACGAGGAAAAGAAAAAGTTTAAGAAAAAAATTCACTGTGTAGTGGGATTATGGTCAACTTTTTACTCTTTATGTGTTTATGAAAGATTTGCATGACAATGTACTATTTTTATCATAGTTTTGGCATCCTAATATTTAATATCTCAAATTATATGTACAAACCTAATTGTGACTTAGAAATGATTAATTTATCACTGAAGTTTTAAGTCTTTTTTTTTTTCCCCAAAAAATAATCTTAGTACTTTTGACTCTTTCTCCTCCCAGACTTGCTTATTATGAAATTCGATATCAGTTTTACAACAGAGATCAGCTCATGTGGAGTGTTGTTAGACATTACAGTGAACAGGTAACTTCCTGTTGTATTAACAGTAGCTCGTACAGAAGATACTTCATAAAATATCAAAGCAAAGCATTTATGTGTGATTGTAGTGGGTGACATTTACCTAACTTACTGCAATTCACAATCTCATTACTTAGTAGTTTTCTGGAATGATTAACTTCTATTTCTTTAATTCTACCCCCCTCCCACCCCGCCAACTATATAAACCTTTTAAAAAGTTTTCTTTAGTGTGTTTTCCTTTTGCAATTATACATTTACCACTTTGGGAAAGAATAGTGATTTAAGGGTTGGTACATTTTATTCCTTCAGTGACTATAGTGTCTAAGCATAATGTAGTAGAATTGCGAGGAAACCAAGTTCCTCTTACTGATGCCTGTTACTCCATGGTTTGAAGTCTGTGCACAGAGACACAGCAGCTGTTTTGGGGGCACCAGAGTGCCATTGGGCTTCCCAGGTGGCAGTAGTGATAAGGAACACACCTGCCAATGCTGTAGATATAAGAGACGCAGGTTCTATCCCCGAGTTGGGAAGATTCCCTGGAGGAGGGCATGGCAACTCACTCCAGTATTCTTGCCTGGAAAATTCCATGGGCAGAGGAACCTGGTGGGCTGAGGAACCTGGTGGGCTATAGTCCATGGGGTTGCAAAGAAGCAGACATGACTTAAGCAACTGAGCATGCACGCACAAGTACCATTGCTGTGGATGACATTGTTCTTGCCTTCCTCTGCTGAAAGGTCTTTTCTCTTACGGTGTTTAAACTTGATTTTTACATGTTCAAATAAGGATATTTTTTCATTTGCCTTTTTGTTTTGGTTATCAACCCATTTAGTTCATAGCAATACTGATAATAATGTAACAAAAATGAGTACGAATTACTGAAATATATATTCATTTAATATGCATACTCAGCCATGCAAGGTCAGTATAATAGACCTCCCAGTTTACAGATGAAAAGAGCAGGGCCTATAGAGACTACGCGACTTGTCCAAGGTTATGTAACTGACAAAAGGCCGACTTTGCCTCAAACCTGAGTTCTGTCCCATTTGAAAGTCCCATGTAATGTAGGAGCATAATGCCTGGAACATAGTAAAACGTCACTGCAGAGTTTTCCTTTAACAACCTAATTTAGTCAGTATCCCACTTTTTCCACATTGGTTCATGATGTATTTTCTTACAATGTTTGCAAAGAACTTCATTTATTTATTTATTTTCCTGTAGTTCTTGAAACAGATGTATGTCCTTGTATTGGGCTTAGATGTACTTGGAAACCCGTTTGGATTAATTAGAGGTCTATCTGAAGGCTTTGAAGCTCTTTTCTATGAACCCTTCCAGGTATTGGTCTTTTATTTATTTTAAGTGTCGTATAGAAAAACAGATGTTCTACTTTTTATGACAGATAATTCATATTTTAATTGTATCTTGGAACGGAATAGCGTTCAAATACCAAGTATATCAATTTTATATATTTTTAAAATTACTAGAGATAACATCAAAAGATTATTTTAGAACTAACTGAACACTTCTAGTATCTGGGTAATTTTCTAGGATTTAGTGTAGTTGTTAGGAAGAGTGCTAAGTAGACTGAGAACATTTCAAAACTGTGTCACCACCGTGTAAAGAACTAATGGGCATTGAAAGCTGACTTTGTTTCATAGTCAAGCTTTCCTCTAACCTGTTCTCCTCCATTTAAAGGATGCAGGATCCCAGTGTGGTGAGGGTTTCAGAAGGACAAAGCAAAAAGAATAAATGGAAAAACAAGAGAGCCCGAACTGTGTGGGCTGTTAGTCTTGCTGTCAGTGTGGCTTGCTTTAATAGTCGGCTGGCACTTGGTCCTGGAAGGCCAATTTCCAATTTTGATTGAAGCCAGTGATTTATTCCTCTGCGATTTTTGTCATCTTAAAGGGTTGACATCTTAAAGGGTTGCTAAGAGCAGGTGGGTTAAAAGTATCTTCAGACACAGTAGGTGTTCCATCAGTTTTGGGGAAGGTGAAAACTGGTAGCACAGTGTTGACGTATCTTTGCGATTCTGTATCTTCATGGAAATTCTGAAATACTAGATTCAAAATCTTAAACGTATTTAAATTTTAAGTAGCAAACTTTTTTTAAATTTTTGACCAGGGTGCTGTTCAAGGCCCTGAAGAATTTGCTGAGGGGTTAGTAATTGGAGTAAAAAGTCTCTTTGGACACACAGTAGGTATGTATTACATATTTGTGTGTGTATAAATATAATAATTTATATTATTATAAGTTATTACTAAATTCATTGTTTATTAACATAAATGACTATGTTTAAGAAAAGAGGGTATCGCTGTATAATAATCCTTCTAAAAGACTTGTTCACTTGTTCTTAAATGGAAAATAATTTGATACTGACCTGCTGAGGTTTTTTTTTTTTTTTTTTTATGTCATAGATTTGTTAATCAGTGTACTTGCAATAGTTTTTATTCCTCTTCTTGCTAAGTGGGAACTGAATACAATCAATATCTGCCTATTTGTATAGGAGACAGAATTTTAAGCACCCGTTGGTTTCAAGCAGCCCCATGCTCTGTATTGTGATAATGCTCTTCAAAGAAACAGTTCTACTTTTTATGACAGATAATTCATATTTTAATTGTATCTTGGAACGGAATAGCGTTCAAATACCAAGTATATCAATTTTATATATTTTTAAAATTACTAGAGATAACATCAAAAGATTATTTTAGAACTAACTGAACACTTCTAGTATCTGGGTAATTTTCTAGGATTTAGTGTAGTTGTTAGGAAGAGTGCTAAGTAGACTGAGAACATTTCAAAACTGTGTCACCACCGTGTAAAGAACTAATGGGCATTGAAAGCTGACTTTGTTTCATAGTCAAGCTTTCCTCTAACCTGTTCTCCTCCATTTAAAGGATGCAGGATCCCAGTGTGGTGAGGGTTTCAGAAGGACAAAGCAAAAAGAATAAATGGAAAAACAAGAGAGCCCGAACTGTGTGGACTGTTAGTCTTGCTGTCAGTGTGGCTTGCTTTAATAGTCGGCTGGCACTTGGTCCTGGAAGGCCAATTTCCAATTTTGATTGAAGCCAGTGATTTATTCCTCTGCGATTTTTGTCATCTTAAAGGGTTGACATCTTAAAGGGTTGCTAAGAGCAGGTGGGTTAAAAGTATCTTCAGACACAGTAGGTGTTCCATCAGTTTTGGGGAAGGTGAAAACTGGTAGCACAGTGTTGACGTATCTTTGCGATTCTGTATCTTCATGGAAATTCTGAAATACTAGATTCAAAATCTTAAACGTATTTAAATTTTAAGTAGCAAACTTTTTTTAAATTTTTGACCAGGGTGCTGTTCAAGGCCCTGAAGAATTTGCTGAGGGGTTAGTAATTGGAGTAAAAAGTCTCTTTGGACACACAGTAGGTATGTATTACATATTTGTGTGTGTATAAATATAATAATTTATATTATTATAAGTTATTACTAAATTCATTGTTTATTAACATAAATGACTATGTTTAAGAAAAGAGGGTATCGCTGTATAATAATCCTTCTAAAAGACTTGTTCACTTGTTCTTAAATGGAAAATAATTTGATACTGACCTGCTGAGGTTTTTTTTTTTTTTTTTTTATGTCATAGATTTGTTAATCAGTGTACTTGCAATAGTTTTTATTCCTCTTCTTGCTAAGTGGGAACTGAATACAATCAATATCTGCCTATTTGTATAGGAGACAGAATTTTAAGCACCCGTTGGTTTCAAGCAGCCCCATGCTCTGTATTGTGATAATGCTCTTCAAAGAAACAGTGTGGTTTACTTCTCTGGGCCTTTTGATAGGTGGCGCAGCAGGAGTTGTATCTCGAATCACCGGCTCTGTTGGAAAAGGTCTGGCAGCAATTACAATGGACAAAGAGTATCAGCAAAAAAGAAGAGAAGAGATGGGTCGGCAGCCTAAAGATTTTGGTGACAGCCTGGCCAGAGGGGGAAAGGGCTTGCTGCTTGTAAGTTTCCTGCGGAATCGTCAGGAAATACTAACTTACAGACACACTTTAGCATATGTACTGGTTGTGTGGCACATGGAACACTGCTTGTAAGTAAGTCTGTCAGAGCAACAGTAGTGATAAATTGCACACTTTCTGTTTCCTTTTTCCGTTTATCACCATCAGTCTACCCTAACCGCCCACCCGCACTCCAGTTCCTAGACTTTGGCACTTGGGCTGGAGTGAAGACTATAATGATGGCAGCTTAGCACTAGTGTGGAAGGTGGGGAAGTGGAGCAGAGGAATGTGGAGGTAACTGGAGGGAGGGAGTCGCCTTCAGGTCATCATCAGTCAACCGTTTCTATAGAAGGCAGGTGCACAGGTTACGTGTTATAAACCAGGAACTACCTTCCATTACTTTTCAGGACTATACCATTCAATTATACAGGTAAAACATGACTATCTTCCTTACGAGTAATTATAATAATAAGAACTTCTAAGTTATTTTTTTTAAGTGAGTAATGGGAACCTAGGTAAGGCTATAAAGTTCTCTTTGATTATCCCTCTCCTCTTCCTAGAGGTATCTGATCTTTTCAGTTTAGTATACATCCTTCAGTTCTTTTTCTGTGTAATATGCAGCTATTTTTAGTTACTGACACTATCTGAAAGTTATGTAAAGAATACACGAATGCTACTTTTTAAATTTTGAAATAATTCAGTGGACTGTTAACTGCTGTGTTTGTGCCTGTGATTTGTAATGTCTATCGTCTCCTCTAAAGCGCTTTTTTTGTCAGATTATTTGCTGTCCATGAGAGGTCCCTTCATTTTCAGTTTTCCACGCTTGCACTAAATTATGGAGTAACTTCATTGGAATTTATGATTAGATCTCTAATTTTCTCAACTCATTAATTTTACTGATATGGAAACTGAGGCTTAAAAAGATTGCATCAACTAGAGAATCCCATGGACAGAGGAGCCTAGTGGGCTAGTGTCCACTGGGTCACAGTGAGTTGAGCATGACTGAAGCGGCTTAGTATGCGTGCACACACATCAACTGGTGATTGGTGTCAGAATCAGATGTAAAAAGTTTTCACCTGCTTTACTCTTCTATCTGTTACAAAGTTCTGCTTCTATAAAGTGCTTCATTTAATATGTGCTATGAGGTAATATTTTAAAAATCAGAGAACTCACTTATATGCACATATTCTCTATCAAGTCCTTGTTGTTTTTTTTTAAAGTTATTCCTGTAATAATATGTCTGTAGAGACCTCTAGTGGTTGGTTTAAAATTAAGCACCTTCCATTCAGGCTTGACTTGATCTATGATTTCTCTCTTAGGGAGTCGTTGGTGGAGTGACTGGAATAATAACAAAGCCTGTGGAAGGTAGGTTGAGAATGTTTCCTTTCTGTACAGAGTCTGAAGAGTTGATACATGGTAAAAGTAATACATGTTATTGTTAGACTAGATTCTGTTGGACTCTCAATAGCAATTGACTTTTTTTTAATCCTAGTTAAAAAAGCACATTCTTTATTCAGTACAATCCCTATCAAAATCCCAGTAGCTTCTTTTTTCAGAGATTGATGAACTGATTCTAAAATCTATATGGGAATTCAGAGGAACTCTGAATAGCAAAAACATCTGGGGAAAAAAATAATGAAGTTGGAGGACTTATACTATCCAAGTTTAAAACTTACTGTAAAGTTAAAGTAGCTATGGCAGGTGTTGCTGGCATACAGATACACATATAGATCAATGGAGTAGAATTCAGATTTCAGAAATATATGTTTACTGTTACGGTTGGTTATGTTTTGACAGGGGTGGCCAAGACAATTCCATAGAAAAAGAATAGTGTTTTCAACAAACGGTACTGGGACAACTGGATATAAAGATAGAGCTTATATATATGTGACCCAGCAATTCCACTGTTAGGTATATACCCAAGGGAATTGAAAGCCTCTGTTTACTCAAAACCTTGTACAGAAATGTTTATAAAAATATTACTCATAATAACCAGAATGTAATAGCAAGCCATATGTCCATCTACTAATGTATGGACAAACAAAATGTGGTATACACCATACAAATGGGTTAACATCCATTTATAAAAAGAAGTCAGGTATTGATACAAGTACAAGATGAATGAACCTTGAAAGCATGATTCTAAGTGAAGAAAAGCCAGTCACAAAAGACCACATCTTGTATGATTCTATTTGACTAGAAGGCAAATCCATACAGATACAAATTAGGTTAGTGATTGCTTAGATCTGCAGCGTAGGGAGGAAGGAGGTAAACTGCATAGAATTGGGAAGAGGGTTTGGGGAAAAATGGGAAATGATTGCTAATAGGCATGTGCTTTCTTTTTGAAATAATGCAAATTTTCTAAAACAGATTATGGTGATAGTTGCACAGCTGTGAATATACTATAAAAACGTTTTATTTGTATACTTTAATGGGTGAATTATATGGAATGTGAATTATATTTTTATAAAGTTCTTATATTTTTTAAAAAGTACACTTCTTGAAAAATTCCCTGATGGTTGGCAATAATAATAATAATAATAATAATATTTTCTGGTCAATTCTTAGATCCTCCAGTCGTAGTTACTAACTAAACTCCTGGACCACTAGCTGTAAAACTTGAGTATGCCTTGGGATTACCTTGGGGGTTTGTAAAAAATGCAGATTACTGGCTGGGAGTGGGGTCTAATAATTTTGCATTTTTAATATACTTTGAACAAACTGTTTTATCACAGGTTAGGACTAAATTTAACCTCTTTAGAATGTGAAATTCTAGGAGCTTCCTGGGTAAAACCATTCAGTATTTGACTTAGACGTTCGTTGAGTTCGAAGTTGCTGATTTTAAAATCTTTATTCTTTCATTGTCTGACTTTTTGAAGGTGCCAAAAAGGAAGGAGCTGCTGGATTCTTCAAAGGGATTGGAAAAGGGCTTGTGGGTGCTGTGGCTCGTCCAACTGGTGGAATCATAGATATGGCCAGTAGCACCTTCCAGGGGATTCAGAGGTAATTAAATGTACACCGTGTACAGGCCATGTGTCTACGTGCTGATTGTTGCTAGGAGTACATAAGTATGCTAAATACTCTGCCTGCCCTTAAGGACCTTAAAGTCTGATTGAGCGCTCTTACTGGTCCACAAGGTAGAGCTCCCCCAGAGAGGTGTAAGAAGAGGCTCTTTTTAATGGCTCAGTTTCTCTTTTATTCGGCAAATGGTTATTGGTCCTTACTGTATGCCAGGCACTGTGCTAGACACCATGGATACAAAGAGTGGATGGCCTGCTCCCTGCCTTTATTATTAAGAAAAGGTGGGGGAACATGAAGTCAAACTGACCTGGTTTTATTACTTGTCACATTATTTTGGCAAGTTATTTAAAATTACTGTTTATCAAATATTGATATATTGTGTTACATAGTGGAGCTTCCCTGGTAGCTCAGTTGGTAAAGAATCTGCCTGCAATCCAGGAGATGCAGGTTTGATCCCTGGGTTTGGAAGATTCCCCTGGATAAGGAAATGGCAACCCACCCCAGTATTCTTTCCTGGGAAATCCCATGGACAGAGGAGCTTGGCTGGCTATAGTCCCTGGGTCACAAGAGTCTGACAAGACTCAGCATAGTATTCATGGTTCATGTGTTACATAGTATAGTGGTTGAATCAACACAATAATACATTTATGTTATTTTGAGAGATTCTCATGTGTTTTCTTATATGTACTTACACAGGGTGGCAGAATCAACAGAGGACGTGTCCAGGCTCCGTTCCCCTCGCCTGATCCATGAAGACGGCATCATTCGCCCTTATGACCGACAGGAGTCTGAGGGCTCTGACATTTTTGAGGTATAAATTCTGTTCTTTACGGTCATGAGTGAAACTGAATTTTAAAGATTTCTATGGTTAGAGCTCATGGCTGGTTCCTAAAGTTCCTGATTCATGAACTTCTTTAAAGATTACACAGGAAACAATGGTATGCAGGGTAGAATTTGATTATTTGTTTTATTTTATTAGCATAGTGTATTAAATGGGAGAAACATCATTTTTTTCTTTTCTGCACAGGATCAAAGCTTTTTAGTGTAGAAAAGATAATGTTGAAAGTAGTCATAGGCTTTATTACTGTTTGTATTCAGCACCTTTCATTTATATTGTTAAACTTCAGTCCTCTGCTTATAGCTAATTATTGGAATTTCGCTGCTTCCTTTTCTCTCAACCAAATTAATTTATTTGGCCTGTATTATAAATCTAGATTTATTCAGGCAAACAAAAGCTGGAGGAGAGAAAAAAAGATTATGTACAGTTATAATCTTTTGTTAAAACCTTGAAACTTTTTGGGAATTTTTTTTGGTTTATATTTTAGTTTTAATTTTATAATGTACTCTCATGATAGCTTTCCTCCAAAATAAAATTTTTAATATTTTTCTACTTTGACTTTAAAATAAAATGACTCTTCATTGTTCTTAGCTTTTGGTTTTTATAGTATGTGATTACATTTTACCCCTCTGCATGCTTCTAACTTTATTTTCTTTCTTTTTTCTGCCTACACAGCAAGAACTGGAAATACAGGAGTAAATGTTTTGTATACTACTACTTGATTTCATCCTTAAAAATCAAAACAAACTGTGATATTAATTGACTGTCCTGATTTATTTAGCGTGAGAGTCCATTCTGATGAAATTATCTTTACATTTCTTACCTCTCTCTGAACTTTTTATTATAGTGGCTTGGCTACAGATAAAAATTGTGATATTCCTGGTAATATTGTACAGGAATAAGAGGTCAATATAAAAGATGAAAAGATGCAGGAAATCAACTTTGTTTTACATTTAGTTGGAGGGATACTTTATTGAACTTTTACTATCATCCTGAGAATTTCATCTTTTCTTATGGTATTCATATGCATTTCTGGTAAAGTTGCAAAAAAAAAAAAGGAACAATTCTTATGTCCAATCTGTGTGTTCTTTATATATGAGTCCTGCTGATAGAATTACATAGCTGTGTTTCATAAATCACCATAAATTTACTCAAGTTATGAAACTGTTGATTGGGGCGTATATTTTAAGAAATGAAGTGTCACTTGCTCTGGGCTTGCTTGGTGGCTCCGTGGTAAAGAATTTGCCTGCCAGTGCAGAGACTCAGGGTCAATCCTTGGGTTGGGAAGATCCCCTGGAGAAGGAAATGGCAACGCACTCCAGTATTTTTGTCTGGGAAATCCTGTGGACAAAGGAGCTTGGCGGGCCACAGTTTGTGGGGTCACAAAGAGTCAGACACAGTGGAACAACAGCAGTCAGTTGCTCAGGATCAGTCCCTCAACCTCAAATAAGTATTGGCGCATCAGTTTTGAGAATTTATTCCTTTGCCTCTTTTTCTATTTCAACTTCTCTATACTCTTGCTAGATAAATCGCAATCATTTTCTAATTATGTTATGGACAGTCTTAGCCCTTCGTATTTATACTTTTTAAAAATTAAGTCTCCTTATTGGTTATGCTTACTTCACAATTATTAGTTATAAAAATAGACATTGAACATGTAATTAAGCAGATTACTTATGTGGCTTTTGAATTGATAGATGTCTTTATATTTAAAAACCAAACTCTTTTGCTTTCAAATCCTTCAAGAGGATGCATAATCCTAATGGAAATTTTAAAAAAATACACTATGATTTTGAAATTAGCGACCCCAGAGTAAATTTTCAACATGTTATATTTTGATTTCTCTTTTTTCTATAATTGATAAAAATGTTAGATTTAGCAGTATCTTATCTAGCAATTTTCGTGTTTCCTCCCAAAATTGGAAACAAATTATGAACTTAGATTTATTGTGTTTTACATTTAAAGAGAATAAAACTGTTAACATACAACTGTTCAGTTGCATTATATATTTTTAAACTATAGTTATCAAAATAATAAAGTAAATGCTTCATATTTGAAGCAAGCACTTTAAAGAAGAATTTGCGGCCCCCCGAACTGTACCCCACCAGGCTCCACTGTCCATGGGATTCTCCAGGCAAGAATACTGGAGTGGGTTGCCATTCCTTCTCCAGGGGATCTTCCTGACCCAGGGATTGAACCCACGTCTTCTGCATTGCAGGCAGATGATTCTTTACCATCTGAACCACCAGGGAAGCTTCCTATTTGAAACAAGCACTTTAAAATAGAAGAATGACATCCAAAGACTAGCCTAAAATTGTAGCTGACAAACTTTTCTTGTGCCTAGATAATTGAGGGTTGGCAGAAATGGCGCCTCATATACAGTTTCTATGAGAATCAAGCACAGTAGCTAATTCAAGATTCTGTCTTAAATCATCACTAATAATTATTCTTTCTTCTTAGGTAAAAGTAGTATTTTTCAATTTTCCTGGAAATATTACTAATACAATCTTAATGAGACTTCTGGGAAATTTTTCCTTCATTGTTTACTTTTTGATTGGGTAGCTCTTTACAGTGTTCTTTTCCTCATGATTTCCCTTTTTTTCCAACTGCATGTCAGTAAGCACAAAGCTTCAAGAAACTTTATTATTTTAGCTAAATATAGTCATTGTGTGTGATTCAGTAGTTTTCGTTAAGATATGAGAACTTGAAGAAATAGAATGATTGTACATTAAAAGAGCTTGGTAACTTTTTTCCATGGGTAGCAGGGATAGGCATGGATAGTTGAGAAATTTAGGCTGTTTCATCCCTTACTATCTTGCTGTAATCAGTTAGTTAGGAACGAAGTATTTGATTATCTACACTGTGCTGGATATCCAAATGAAATGAGGCTTCTGTCCTTAAGGGATCAAGTATAACAAAATGTGTAAATATTGAAGAGCATTAGAAGGTAAAATTATATCCTCCTTAGTGCTTATTATAATATGGGTACATTCTAAATAATTTGGAATAATTTGGGAATCTTTGACTTACCCCCTTTTCTTTTCTCCTGAGTATTGCTCTGCATTCTTTAAGAGTGAGCTTTGAAAGTTACTGAATTATATTCTGTGTTTTCATAGGATATACTCTTCTACCTATCCTCTCTTCACCCAGGATAATTACCATCTATATATACACACACACACACACACACACTTACACAGAGACATATATGAAATTTATATATATATGTATAGCCAGTTTTTGTTTAATATTCATCTTGTTTCCCATAGTTAATGATTATATAATATTTAAAATGGCATTCCTTGCTTTTTTGTCTTAATTATATTTTTCCTGGTTCTTAGAAATGCTTCATTTTTAATTCTTGCATTATCTATTGAGCTAACTTTACCTCGTATATTTGACTATTCTCAATTCTTGACATTAGAGCTGTTACCATTATTTTACATTAATGACACTATGATACTGTATATATGTTTAATATATTTTACATTAATGATACTATGATACTATAATGATGTAATAAACATCATTATACACATTGCTTTTTCATATCTTATATTATTTCCTTTGAATTTACTTGAAAAAATTGAATGCTTTTGCTAAATATTATAAATTCTTCTAGTTGCATTTTTGGGAAGGAAGAGTGAATATTTTATAAACTCATCTGCCATAGAGACTGAATCTCAGAGTGTAGTGGTTTTCAGAAGTGCTGAAAACTAGGTTTCTGTAATGTGTTATGGTGGTAAAATATACTTTAAAAGCTTTAGTTTTTTAAAGTACAAAGTTTATAACTAATGAAAATGTATACAAGATGGTAGAAGATGGAAAGTGAGTAGTATTGTACATTTCATCTCAAATCTAAATATTTTAACATATTTTAATAAATTGTGCCAGCTGTTTGAAATCTTAGAAATTCTTCATGTTTGTATTAAGATTGCCATTAAGTTTTCTTTTCTACCAGGCATATAATTCTAGTACATACTTGTACTCTTCATGCGTGTTTAATATATAAGACCAAATATTCAGCAATATTATCTTGAAATTTTATTATTTTTATTATTGTAGATCAGTGGTTCTTAACTTTCGAGAAGGATAACAGACCCCTTTAAAATGTCCTCTGAAAACAAGTTCAGAAACACATTTTCAAAATTTTTTTTTTTTTTAATGGTATTTCATAGGCCTTCCAAAGTCCTTCCAAGGACCCCAGGTTAAGGACCTCTGGAATGTTAATGTCCAGTTTTATACTAGCGTTGGTTCATATAAATGAAATTTGTGATTATTTCTGGTAAAACTATTTAAAAGTTTCGGAATTATCACGCAACAAAGTGTATTTTATTAGAAGATTGCTTAGTAAGCATTTAATAGTTACTTGACTTTTAAGCCTCAGTTAAAGTTTATTTATAGAATGCTGTGAACATTTTTCTAGCTTCATGTGCCAATCTGTAGAATTGTGTTTTGGGTTTTAATAGTTTTTTCCTAACTGGAAATACTGTTCAGATGCATGTTACAACACAAATCTTGAGTCTTCTTTTCTTTTCAGAATCATGTCAAAAAGTTAGAAGGAGAGACTTACCGATACCACTGTGCTATTCCTGGGAACAAGAAGGCAAGCCTTATGGTTACAAACAGGTATTGACTTCAAGTGACATCTTTTCAAATGCTAACTGCATATAAGAATTTTGGAGACGAAAATGACAGTGGATTTAGATAACTATGCTTCAGCTGCAAAATGTTCATTGTTGTTGTTGTTTAGTCACTAAGTCGTGTCTGATTCTTTGTGACCCCATGGACTGTATCCTGCAAGGCTCCTCTGTCCATGTGATTTCCTAGGCAAGAATACTGGAGTGGGTTACCACTTCCTTCTCCAGGAGATCTTCTTGATCCAGGGATCGAACCCACATCTTCTGCATTGGCGGGTGGATTCTTTACCCCTAAGCCACCTGGGAAGTCCTGTTCATTGTCATAGAATCACAGAAATTCAGGTCTGGATGGTTCTTTCGAGATCATCTGTTCTGACCTTCTTGTTTTGGAGATGCTGATACTGAGACTAAGCATGGTTTAGAGGCTTAACCAAGTTACACAACTTCTGAGAGACAGAATCGATTAGAGTTTATAAGTACAGTAGTGATACTTTTATATGTGAACTGTACATCTAGTTATGGAGGATGAATTTACTTTTTCTCACTAGGTTTTATTTTGGATGTTGAGCATACCTTTTAAAAAGTATGTTATTGTATCTTTGTGTTCCATTTTCTTTCTAAATATTTTGGGAGTGGTGGATAATTTTTCCCAATAAAAGAACTTGGACTAAACTACTAAGTTTATTTTCCTGAGATCTACCCTATATCACTTATTCTAATTACAGATAAATAATTTTCAAAACATTCTAAGTTATGTATTTTTTTAGGACTAAACCAAAGCACTTAGAGTAGGTAACATTTATATATTAGATTTCTTACTGCTGCATTTAAATGTATTTAGGTAAGAAGGAGAGAAAGGAAAACTTTAGAATTCAGGCTTAAATCTACAAACTGTTTCTAAGAGAGAGTTAGCTAGTCCTCATTAATTAAGTCAAAATATTCACAAAACAATCTAAAGAATAGTTTTTATACTTTTTATGTAATTCCATACTAAGCAATGGAAACCTGTCTTTTGGGGATTGAATGTAATATTTTAGTAGTTGTTTGATTTAGGCATTTGGTAGGAATATTAACATGTACATTATACAGCTATATTTCTTCAAGTAAGTTGAAAAATCATAGTAATTTCAAATCATGACTAGAAAAATCATAGTAATTTCAAATCGGATCACTTGTAGAGATTTTCAGGAGACAATTAGTAAAATAACATTCCTGACCAGCGCAGTGAGTTACTCTCCCTTAGGTATGAAGGGGCAGCCTTTAGAGACCAGGGTTGGATAACTGAATATGAAAGAAAAGGGAATACCAGATGACTTCACTGGTTTTGGGCTTGAGTACCATTTACAGTAGTTTGGCGGAAAGATGATGACTTGTTTCCATTTTGAACTTAATGAGTTTGACATAGCTTTGAGATATCAAAGTAAAGGTCAAGGAGATGTGTAGAAATAGGTATAGGTGTAGATACTTGGAGTTTGGATAAACATCTGGAGTTGAGATCCAAGAGACCATCCTGAAAGAAGGTGTTATTCAGAAGACCAAGGTCTGAACTCCGAGAATCGTGGTACAGGAGGGGGAAAAGTGAAGGAGGTTGAGGGCAGCAGGAGGACAGTAGATTGTTGAAATGGTCAAGAGTAGAGTTTTAAGACAATCAAAACGGTGAATTGGGTTTGATGCAGTGATTTGCATTAGTTATCTTTAACTCTTATCTCTATCTTCTGATTCTCTACTAGGCAGGAAGCTAGGGGGTAGGGGAGCTGGAGTCCACTTCCTAAAGACTGTTTGGAATGGGTAGGGATGTTGGAGGTTGTCACAGTGACTGAAGGCACTTGCACTTGGTAGGCTGGGGCCCTGAATGCTGCGCTTCCTACAGTGCTCGACACAGTCCCAAATGCGCCCACAATTTCAGGAGCACCCATGCAGAAAGATACAGGGCCCAGGGTCTGTATCAGTCCTTACCCCATCAGTCACTGAGTTCAGTCACCCCTACCTTCTAAACATCTAAAGTCTATCTCTTTCTTCTTCTCACAGCCACCACCTTAAGTGAGGCTCTCACTGTTTCCTAACTGGGCTATTACGATCACTTCCCACCTTCATTGTCTACCCCATCTCTCCTGCATTGGCCATGACTCTTCAATAAGAAAATTTATCGTATCATTTCCATCATCTGTAGATTAAAGTCAAAATTTCTTAACAACCTCCGCTACCCCCTCAACCCCACCTGCCAAAAAAGAAAAAAACCTTCAAGAGCTGGCACCAAGCTAATTTTCTCGCCTCTGTGTATGTCCGGTACTCCAGCTGCAGACCTCTACATTCCTCAGATAAATCTTTCCTTGTTTGTACCGCCGCACATGTTACTGCACTCTTCACTTTGCCTAGAGTAAAATTTCCCTTTCCCACCTAGAAGACTTCCTCCTTTCAAGAACCAGCTCTCCCCCTACCCAGTTTATCAGCAGTCAGTCCCTCCCTCCTGTGTGCCAAGAGAATTTTCCACACACTGCTATTCTTGGGCTTCCTTTGTGGCTCAGCTGGTAAAGAATCTGCCTGCAATGCAGGAGACCTGGGTTCAATCCCTGGATTGGGAAGATCCCCTGGAGGAGGGAAGGGGTACCCACTCTAGTATTCTGGCCTGGAGAATCCCATGGACTGTGTAGTCCATGGGGTCACAAAGAGTGCGCTGTGACTGAGTGAATTTCACTTCCCCTTTTAGCCTATAAATACCTGTCAAGTAGAAAGCTGGGTCTTTGTTTCTCCAGCACCGTGCGCGTTCGTAGATTCAACAGCTCTCCTTTCCTAGTTTCGCTTTCTGTTACAGAAACTTTGGAATCAAGTATAGTTATATCAGTACCTAATCTGAATCACACACTGGGAAATCAATGTGGATGCCCTTTAAGGATTCTGTGATTTTTTTTTCTTTAATTGCTGTTGAGTAAAATGAGCTGCTCACTCTGTGATATAGTACATCAATATTAAAATGTTCAAACCTGATATTTATTAGTAGGCCTAACGTGAATCTTTGCTGACGTTTGAAGTTTGTGACATTTCTTTCCTGATTAGAAGGCATACATGATTGACAGTAAAAAGCAATTAATAATTTTCCAAGTAAAACATTTTCAGGGGCTTCTGCCTTTATTACTTCCTGGATGAAAGTACAGCCTGTTCCTTATGTGTTTTAAAGAGAATGATTTCAGTTTTCTGCTCAGTTTTTAAAAAATGACACTTTCCTGAATTTTGCAAGATTGGCAGAAGGGGGATTTTTGAAGTTCTGCTATGTTAGTTGTGCTGTTTGCTCTTTATTTGACAGTTTTTTTTTTTTTTTTTTTTTTAATGTGAAGCATACGTTTTTTTAGTGTGCCAGGTTATATTGCTTACTAGGCAAGTAATATCTATGGCATCTAGTAGAGAGAAATATTAGAACAATTAACTGTCTTTATCAATATCTATATATTTCTGTTTTCTCTTTTGCAAAATAGGCGAGTTTTGTGTGTAAAGGAAGTTGAAATCCTAGGCCATATGTCCATAGACTGGCAATATCCATTTGAAGATTTTGTACAGTCTCCCACTGTCGATGGAAATCTGCTCAAAATATCAGTTGAGGTAAGAAAACATGAATCACACACCTTTAGAGTCAAAAATTTGTTAAATAGGAACCAGGAGTGCTTTCTGACTCTTGTTTTACAGTTAACTGCATAAAGTATTTGAAGGATTATTATTATTATCATATGCTGAAAAGTAAAGGAAAATGTAATTTGTGTTCTGTACTTTGTTTTCTGGCAGTCCTTGATTGCACTGAGTGAATTAAATCTGTTCACTGAAAGAGTTAGGTTCCTTTTTGGTAGAAGAATGGAAGTGAATAGAAGTGGGCTTTTTTGTTTGTTTGTTTGTTTTACTTCATATGGATATGATTTTGCTATAATATAAAATACTCTGGGAAGATTCTCCGTTTTAGGATTTAAGGAGATTATTATAAACATTATGTCTAGAACACTCACATTTAGTAATGTTTGGCATTTATAGAAGACGATTGCATTTTAAGTATGTAATAATGCTTTCATGTCTTTTCCTCTCCATTTTCTGTGGAAAAACTTTTTAATTGTATAGCAAGTAATTAGCAAAAATGTTACCCTATCTTTTGCTTAATTCTTAAACTCATTTTACTTTGTAATATATAATTTTTCTTATATATAATTCTATTTTCACCCTTTTAAAAAAAAGTAGAAATTGTTATTCCAAAGATGGTAATTTCTATATTTTTTCCTAAGCAATAATTATGTTATCTTTATTACTGAAACTATCTGAAAAATGCTTACTGAATTATAAAATTCAATAGTTAGAGATGTAAGTACTATTATCCTTTATGTTTCCTTTCTTTTCAAAGAAGTTTACAAGTAAAAGAAACCACTTATGAAACCATGCCATTTTGTATTGCAGCCTTACCTCATTGTAGAGTTTCAAAACTGAAAGAGTGCCTTGGTATATGAAACATAGTTTTCAGACCACTGAGAGACTGTGTCTTTCCTGTCAGTATGCATATATATTACAGTTCTCTGAGTTATCACTTTTCTTTCACATCAGTGGTGAAAATTGACTCAGTGTATTTTACATTATGTACAAATTTTATCTATCAGCTAAGGAAATAAAGGGAGGGTTTTTGATTTGTCAAATGTGATGAGTTATCAAGTGGTATTTCTATATGCTATTTATCATCGCCTGCAGAAAGCCATCATTTTATGCAGATAGATGTATACTCATCCAATTTCATAAATTCTAACAACTCACATATGGAGTCACTATCTTTGTACCAGAAATGATTTATTTCTTATCAGACCTGAATATGTGTATTTGGTTAGTCTGCTGATTATAAAATAGAATTGACATTTAAGTGCTCAATTAAAGGTTATAGGTTTTTTCCCTTCCCCATAATAATTTCTTTTCTGTCATTATATGTTTTGAAACAGAGACAAGGTCTGTTCCAAAAAAAAGATAGTGCCAATCAAGGCTACATTCAGAAAGTTTACCTGCGGGATACCACCACAGCAGAGGTAAATGATTTATTTTAAAGAATGCCCCCTCCTTTTTTTAGCTGAGAAACAAAAAAAAAAAAAAAAAAAAAGATCTGTTATAATTAGCAACAGTCACTACTTTTCCCCAAAGATCTTCAAGTTAGAGCTTTGGATGGATATATAAACTTGAAATAATATGTTGTGGGCAGACCAGTCTTAGCATGACACGTACTAACTGTATTCTTCCTTTTGGACCTGTGTGGGCAGCTCGTACCCTTGAGCTCTCCACCATGTGAGCCTGTACTTGTGTTTACCGTTTGTGATAAATATTTTGTTTTCCAGAGAGCATGTCATGCCATTGAGGAGGGACAGTCAATGAGACACCAGCAAAAACTGATGAAGCAATCATCACTGAGAATTCTCAGGCCCCAAGTACTGTCCTAATCACAGATCCTAGGGGCTGCTGCTGGGAGAAAAACCAATCACCGTCTTGTCTGTAAACCACTCTTCGTTATCTTGCTAAAGAGGATTTTTCAAGGAATCCTTTAATTTTGGAATTTTTTTCTAGAGTAATTCGTTTTCCATTTCCCTCCTGGTTTTGGCTCCCAGTTGGGCTGTGTGTTTGATAGCAGTCTAGGTCTATACTGCCGCCCGATGGTCCCGTTAAAGAAATACCACTTTAAATTCAGAGTGAAATTTCCATGAATGTTAAAATTGTGGAACAAGGGTAATAAACTTGTTTCTAATTAAAATCCCTACTAAAAGATAAGAAAGGAGCTTAGAAGGACTTGTGTTCTCTGAGAGCTTTTTAGACAATTGTTCTTTGGACAAAATGTATATTTTGTTCAGTAATTGAACGGATGTAACATTTTTGGTAAACTGAGTGGTTGACTTAAGAAAAACCATTGAAGGGAGAAATGACACGTTTCTTTCTTTTTTTTTTTCTCCCAGGAAAACATTATTTTCTCTTAATACAAACACGTCTTGCTCTGGTGCTTATTTTTCTTCCTTGCACTATAATATAAAGACAAATGAAAATAAAACCTTAAAATACCTGTACTCTGTTCTCTGGAAGTTTGGGGTATTATTTACATGAACTGATGTGGCACAATTGTAATGTGCTGATGCATGAAAATATTGCACTTTAAGTTTTTCAAGTCAGGCATGAAAAATTTAATATTTTTATATACCTAGAACTTGTTTTTTATAAGTTGAAAGATTTTTAAGGGCACTCATAACTTAACACTTAATTTTAACGCATACCTAGAAATGTATTTTGAATACTTTTTTAGGAAGAATGGAAAATCTCTAGTTGCTTTATATATGAATAAGGCATCTAGCAACACTGTGAGAAAATCATTGGTTGATGTGTCCTTTGAGCGAGCAGGCTCAGTTCATTTTTGTTCTTTCTGCATCTTGTTTATGCTGGTTAGAGTTGCACTGCCTATTGAAGCTTTTTCAAAAATGCTCAAAAGTTTTTCATTTCCGTGGATGAATCCTAAAATTTACTCATGTTTTTTAACATGACATTTACTTAAAGTCACTGAGATGAAATGAAGTTGTGCACAAACTTGGTTTGCTCTGTTTTGTTGAGATGTGTGGTAACATTTCTACTGTCCTTATTCATGTTTTTTAAGACTGGCCTTAAAACTTTAAAAAATTTTCCTAAACTTACTGTAGGCTCTAAAACAAAGTGTTTAATAACTTATGCCCTAAATATTTGATTCAATATGGTGGTCTTTGCCTTTTCAACATCACTTTTTTTTCTGTCAAGAAACTTTTAATTTGAAGCAGATACTTTCTGTATCAGTGATTAATTGCAGTTTATTCACGTGGACTTATATTTTGTGTCTTTAAAAGTGACTTAATCAGGAATTTGAGATATCTAGTTATATTTTTCATAAATCACAGCTATTGACAATATCCTGAATATTAAAGTAATTATATTGTATTGATGACATGTACAAAACATTGAACTAAGAAAAATTAATTTACAGAAACCCAGAAATTCATCATCTCAGTTGGCTTAGAAATAAACTTCCAAATATTTGTACTGTTTTTGTTTGATTTAATCCCCTAGGTGAGAAGTAATTCATTAGTAAAGTCTAATAATGTCTTTTGTGTTTTTTAAAATGCTTTGGGAGTCAACTGCTTGCATATGAACTATTGAGAGAAATTAAACATTTGGTGCATTGTTTGCAGGTGTGAAAACCTTGTGGGTTTGTGTTTCATATTCAGTAATATTTGCTTTTACTTTTTGTGACACATTAGATTATTAAGTTATGGGAAGCTTTTTAAAAATTTTTATTGAAGTATAGTTGAATTATAATGTCATGTTAATTTCTGCCGTACAGCGAAGTGACTCAGCTTGTATATATACTCATATATTCTTTTTCATCTGCTTTTCCATTATGGTTTGTCATAGGATATTGAATATAGTTCTCAAGAGCTTTCAAAGATGCTAAGCAGGAGAAGGTTTTTCCTGGGGGTATGGATCTTCAGTGCTGAGAGAATACAGAGAACTGATGTGACCATGGACCTGGCTGCCACATTGCGAATTTATAGCTTCATTTGCCCTGTCCATGCTTTCTATCAGTCACCAACTGGGGATGCCAAGGGTATTGGGGCTCGCGCACTCCTGGGAGACAGGGACGTCCTCTGATAGCCGACTTTGGCTTGAAGACTCCTCAGTGGCTTTACAGAACCTTTCTTAGACCACTCGGCAGTCTGGGAGGCTTCCACACAGTCTGTCTCTGTCTCTCTGTTTTTGCTTTTTTATCTCCCACCCTCCACCCCATCCCACTGGGATCTCAGACTCCAGGTCTGAAGGCTCTCGCAGTACTGGGTTATCCACTATGAAGAACAGGTGCTGGCTGAGGAATGTAGCAAAACTGGGCCCATCAAAATGAAAAAAAAGGACAAAAGGTTCAAGATTCATAAGAAAAATGTGATCTAGGATATTAACGCATATATATGAAATATAGAAAGATGGTACTGACAATCCTAGCGTGGACTTCTTTACATGTGTTTCATGATTTAGTATTGTTTTTATTTTGAATTATGTGTAAGGGAGGGGACTGTGACCCTTTTGGTGCTGTGGGTCTCCGAGTGCATTGATGTGGTGCTACCTGGGCATCTGTATTTTTAACAGGGCTCCATGTGTATTTCTAAGATATAACTGGGACTAAAAAAATTAATACTGTGGATTTAAAGTAATCAAACTCTTGAAGAACTCTGCAGGTATCAATGCCAGTTAAATTACAGAACTGCAGTTAATGCCAGAGCTAGAAGAATCATCTCTTTACTGGGGAGAAAACCAAAGTTGGTTTTAATATATAAAATTTTATTTATTTTTGGTTGTGCTGGGTCTTTGTTGCTGCTTGGGCTTTTCTCTAGTTGCAGCATGCAGGCTTCTCATTGCGGTGGCTTCTCTTGATGCAGAGCACAGGCTCCAGGGAGCATGGGCTTCCATAGTTGTGACACATGTGCTCAACAGCTGTGATTCCCAGGCTCCAGAGCACAGACTCAGTAGTTGAGGCCCACAGGCTTGGTTGCTTGGTGGCATGTGGAATATACCCAGATCGGGGATCCTACCCATGTCTCCTGCACTGGCAGGTGAGGTCTTTACTAGCGGGCCACCAAGGAAGCCCAAAATCAAAGGCTTTTAAGGGGTAGGAGATTATTCTAGAAAGCTAAGCACTGAAGAATTGATGTTTTTGAACTATGGTGTTGGAGAAGACACTTGAGAGTCCCTTGGACTGCAGGGAGATCCAACCAGTCAATACTAAAGGAAATCAGTCTTAAATTTTCATTGGAAGGACTGATAACTAAAGCTGAAACTTCAGTACTTTAGCCACCAGATGTGAAGAACTGACTTGTTGGAAAAGACCTTGATGCTAGGAAAGATTGAAGGCGGGAGGAGAAGGAGATGACAGAGGATGAGGTGGTTGAGTAGTATCACCGATTCGATGGTCATGAGTTTGAGTAAGCTCCGGGAGTTGATGATGGACAGGGAAACCTGGCATGCTGCAGTCCACAGGGCCGCAAAGAGTTGGACACGACTGAGCGACTGAACTGAGAAGATTATTCATATTAAAATGATACATCCTTGAGGGGCAAGCCCCTGTGGTTGAGAATCACTGCAAGGATGACAATTAATACTGATGAAAGTGGGTTCTGTGTTGTGTGTGTATGTTGGCTCTGAAAAGAAATTTGAGACTCCCTGGGCCAGAGGGAGCCCATTTCTCTTGGTAATTGTGCATGTAGTAGAACTTATGCTTACTGTTTTTGAATTTAATACTCAACACTGAGTTTCTTTTTGAACTGAGAAAGCCTTTGGAAACACATTTTGTTTGTTTTATACATATTGCAGACCTTCAATCCCTTACCTAGATTCACAAAGCTGTGAAAGCCAAAAAGTTTTTTTATGAGTTTATAGCGGAGACATTTGACAGCAAAATCTGAACTGAACTGATACGAGGCTATTGTGGTCTTAATTCTATTTATGTCAATGAGTTTGGCTGCAGCAAAATTAATGTATTTGATTATGGGGTGCCACTGCAGACTTCCTTGGAGGGGTACCAGCTCTGTGATATATGAAACATACTGCCTTTCTAAAATTTGAAAAATTCTGTCTTGTGAGATACATCTGGTCCCAAGGGTTTCAGATAAATTATAGGTCTGTATAACCTCAAAATTATCTGTTTATTAAAGCTCCATCCCGAATTTTGGAAACATCATACAACAATAGGAGAAGCCATGAAGAACCACAGAATTTTCTTCCCTCTTCAGACCATGTCAATGTTTCATTTCAGTTTTGCTGGCAAATTGTTTTGGTGAACAATTCAAAGTAATTGGTGTCATCATATAGGAGATTGAAACATTACTATGGTTTCTGTCCCCTTCTCTGTTAATTAAGTAAAAATCTGGTGAACAAAATGTTATTAGGATTGACCCCTATTGCAAAAATAATTAGAATGGTAATGAAACAAGCCAACATGATCCTTTAGGGTGATAAAGGAGATAGGGCAAGAGGAGAAGGGGGCAAAAGAAGATGAGATGGTTGAATGGCATCATTGACTCAATGGACATGAGTTTGAGCAAACTCTGGGAGATGGTGAAGGACAGGGAAGCCTGGTGTGCTATGGTCCATTGGGTCGCCAAGAGTCAGATATGACTGGGCAACTGAACAGCAAGGGTGATAGCATACACTAAGATAATAGTGAACACACACTTTATGCTTCACCAGAGATTGCTGCTGTAAATCAGTTAAGCATGCACTTACTGAGGGTTTAAATTAAGAAGCCACACTAGTACAGGACACATCTCCCTTCCCTATGGAGCTCTTATAGAGATTCTTAACATCATGAGAACGCTGGACTGGAAGAAACACAAGCTGGAATCAAGATTGCCGGGAGAAATATCAATAACCTCAGATATGCAGATGATACCACCCTTATGGCAGAAAGTGAAGAGGAGCTAAAAAGCCTCCTGATGAAAGTGAAAGAGGAGAGCGAAAAAATTGGCTTAAAGCTCAACATTCAGAAAACGAAGATCATGGCATCCGGTCCCATCACTTCATGGGAAATAGATGGAGAAACAGTGTTTGACTCATTGGAAAAGACTCTGATGCTGGGAGGGACTGGGGGCAGGAGGAGAAGGGGACGACTGAGGATGAGATGGCTGGATGGCATCACTGACTCGATAGATGTGAGTCTGTGTGAACTCCGGGAGTTGGTGACGGACAGGGAGGCCTGGCGTCCTGCAATTCGTGGGGTCGCAGAGAGTCGGACACGACTGAGTGACTGAACTGAACTGAACCCACTTTGACACTTCTGATCAAATCTTACTTACTTACTTCAATTCAGGATGATTCACACTTTCAAAAGTAGTGGGGAAGGAAAGGGAGGGGGGCACGAATTAGATATTAACAGAGTTAAATTTTTCATTAAAGATTTCCTGGACTCTGCAGTCATTCAAGTATCAGCAGCTGTGTAATGTAAATAGTAGATTTTTTTTTCTTTAAGCCAAGATAAGGGAGTCCTTAGTTGTAAGGTCTGTATGACATTTTAATATATCTGGAATTATTGACTGTGCAGGAAATAACTGCTTGCCTGTGTAAAGATTCCTTTGTTTAAAGCTTAGAGACCTAGAAAATGCTCCTTTGGAACTGACCCCAAATGAACAGAGCGGAAATTTTGCATGATGGTTATTACAATCCAGATGGTGAATGGTTACTATTAAAAACACTGTTTTGTAGAGGTCATGAAGACTGATTACCCATGACTCAGACTGGTGAATAAGAATATATCACCCCTTCTATTTAAAATTAATGACTCAAATCAATTAATGTTGAATTATAATGCAGCTCTTTTAGAAGCACCAATAATGCTTGCTTTTATGTCAAATGGATTAATTTTTAATTAGTATTATCATTCACTTTTTAGAAAAAGTAATTCCCTTGGCAGTCTTTGTTTTAGTTGTACTTAAATGCACGTAATTATAAGAGTCCGTGGTTGGAAGGTCCATACATTAAGCATAACTCTGCTTTCCCGTGGCTTCCGTCTGTTGAACTCAGTCCCAATCCTTGCGGCCATGAGAGTAAGAATGACTTTTTATAGAGACAAAGCCCAGTTAATAACTAATTTTTCCTCTCCTGGCTGCTGTCCTTCTCATGGGATGCATTCCCCCCAGCAGTACATACGTATTAATATTTCAGAGAGAAGAAATACAGGTTTGTTTTCTGTGAAAGAATGTTCCTCAAACTCTGAGAACTTTCATTTTTACAATAGAAGACTTGGAAACCATTTACTGTCTGTCTGCTGTGTGCTAAATCACTTCAGTCGTGTCCAGCTATTTGTATCCTTATGGACTGTAGCCTGCCAGGATCCTCTGTCCATGGGATTCTCCAGGCAAGAACACTGGAGTGGGTTTCCATGCCCTCCTCCAGGGGATCTAGCCCAGGGATTGAACCCGCTCCTCTTATGTCTCCTGCACTGGCAGATGGATTCTTTATCACTGAGCGACCTGTAAAGCCTGCTCGTTCCCTGACCAGGGTTCAAACCCAGGCCCCCTGCATTGGGAGCATGGAATCTTAGCCACCCATTTATTGGGACCACCAGGGAAGTCCCAATAAGTGATTGTTTAAAACAATGACTGTTTATAAATGGAAGCCTGTATGTGGAGGCACTGAGTAATAGAATTGAAGGCTGATCTCAGGTCCATTCATTCAGCACGTCATGTAAGTCTTCAAGTTCTCATTTCTTTCTACCTAAACCATCCCTGATTAGACATAAATTCAGGTCATCCCATCATCTTGATGGCCCTCCCCTAAATACAACAGTTAATCCATGTCTCTCTCAGATATTGTACCTGTAAGCCAGAGACAACTTAGGCAGAGTTGTACCTGGGCAATCCAGTATTTTCTTCTACCTTTCTAATAATGAGTATCCCAACCTATTAGAGTAATAACTTAAAAGTAAAATGACCCCATTATTGTACTTCTTTTCCTCATGATTATAATTTATGAATCTCATAACTTTTACTTGAGAATATTGTTGTTTTCCCTTTTATCTTTTACTAAACATAACGGTGAATTTGTGTGGTCCTATATATTTAAAATCAAAAGATCTCCACCCCTGCCCAATCCCTTTACCTTTCTCAGCCTCAGTTTCTTCATTTGAAAGTAAGACCTCTGGACCAGATCTGCCTTTTTGTGCTCTGTGTGGATTTTATATGGAAAAAGTGATGGGTTTTATCATTGTTATTTCAAAGTGTGAGATGTGTGGCTTAAAGGTATTCTTATTTCCTCTTTCCCACAGTATCCCCATCGAACTTAAATATATGAGTGAGTTCTTTAAACCACGAACCCTTTAATAGGAAAGGAAGAGGAAGTGTGTAGTAGTGTTGCTAATTGTGTGTGAGAATGGTCTGGTAACTGAGAGCTGAAAGAGAGCCCCCTGGATGGTCGGTGAAGAGGAATCGCTTAGTCTAGAGCCTGCCTATTGCTCTGCAAATGGAATCTTGACTGTATTTCTCAGAGCCTTACCCTTAATAGTGCCCTTAGTTGTCTGACCATCCAGGCTGTGTAATGTAGGCATTATATAACACCAGGCCAGCCTAGGCCCTCCAGGAGGTAATACTGTAATGGACTGAATGTGTTATGTTCATATCCACAATTCAGTTGTTGAGACTGTAACCCACAAGGTAATAGTATTAGAAGTTGGGGCCTTGGAAGGTAACTGGGTCATGAGGATGTGGCTCTCACAATGGGATTAGTGCCCTTATGAAAGAGACCTGAAGAGATCCCTTGCCCACTTCCTGCATGTGCGGACACCACAAGAAGGCACCATTTGCCTATGAAGAAGTGGGCTTTCACTGGACAGATCTGCTGACACCGTTGTCTTGGACTTTCCAGGCTACAGAACTATGAGAAATAATTTATTGCTTATAAGGCACCATGTTGATGGTATTTCTGTTACAGCAATCCAAATGGACCAAGACAGTCATCCACTCAGAAGATTCCCTTGCTGCCCATCCCTGTCTGAAATTTTGTTGGAGTTCCTCCTCTGGAGAAAGGATTGCAAATATTACCTGCAGATGAATTTGCACAAGTTAATTTACCAAATCAGCAAAACGGTAGGGTTGAATTACTGAGAAATTAGAAATATCCAGTAAAAAAATACTACATAGATATAAAGGATTAAAAACAAGACATTATTTTGAAAAAGGAAGAGGCAAATTAGAATGAGAACCAAATCTTCCAGACATAAAAATAATCAGTGGGCAGCCACAATACAGCTGAAGGAAAAATTAGTGAATCGGTAGATAGAACTGACTCGCTGTATACCCTGGAGTGCAGCAGCGAAAAAGAGATGGAAAATATAAGAAGGAAGTTAAGCAACATAGAGGACTGAGACTATCTAACATAATTCTAATCTAAATCCTAGCAGGAGAGTATAAAGAAATGGTTGATACATTCCAGAAGAATATAAGAAAGATTTGATTTGATAATTGTAGGAAATAGGTGAGTCCAGGGCTGGATAAATAAAACCCAAACCTAATACACATCGGATTGAGACTAGCTGTGCAAATACAAAGAGAAAAAATAGAAAAAAAAAAAAAAATAGATGACTGAATCAGCAATTAGCAGAGTTCTCAATGATGGTTCCCTGGAGGCAATGACGTAGCTACAAATTGTTGAGAGAAAATCAACTGTGTGCCTGTTTTGTTTTGTTTTTAATCTTTTGGCCACACTGTGCAGCATGTGGGTCCTTAGTTCTCTAACCAAGGATCAAACCTGTGACCCCCTGCCTCGGCAGCACAGTCTTAACCACTGGACCACCAGGGGAGTCCCAGGGCCTAGTTGTCTTTAATCTGCTAAACTGTTATTCAAGAATGAGGGTTAAATAATCCCATTTTTCAGGGGAAAAAAAATGGAACCCTTTCTTTAAAAATCACTAAGGGATGACCTTCAGAAAAAAGGAGGTTGAACCCAGACAGGTATATCTGCAGTGATTTGTTCCATCACAAATAAAAGATTGTTAGCAAAAAATGGCAAAATGTTGATATTTGTTCAATCCAGGTGATAAGGACATGAATGTTTATAAGACTATTTTCCACACTTCATGTACACAGAACATTTCACATTTTTAAAAAAGGAAGTGAGGGAGGAAGGAAAGAGAGGGAGAGAAGAAAAGCATGGCTTGGTGGCCGTGAAAATACTTGGACTGGAGGACTGTTAGCACAGCTGGAGAAGTTGGATACCCTCATCCCTGGATGAAGGGAGCCCAGAACACAGGAGAGCTTTCTCTCTTTTGGGAGCCCCGTGCACTCTAGAGAAAAGGCAGACCTGCAAGGGTGGGGGCGCTCCTGGTGAGACTGGGGGCTGTGAGCAGATATTGAGTGGCTCTGGGTCTTGGCAAATGTCAAGGAGGGAAGGCAGGGAAGAGGGGGTAGGACCACATACACCGTGGACCCCACGGCTGGGATGTCTTAAACAAAGCAAGATGAAAACTGCATGGAGGTTCTCGCCTTACTGTCCCACCCGGGTAACTAACTAACTGGCAACGGCGAGAAAAAGGAACAGACCTACCAGGGAAGGGCAGTGACGGAGACGTGACAGGTTGGACTGTGACTGGTTTAGCAAACCAGATAGAGCTCCGCTTAGATGGTTTCAGGAGGGTTTGCAGGATGCCAGCGAGGAGTGAGCAGCTGGCACTGAGGAGCACTGGAAGCCTCAGGGGATAAAGAAGGCCACGTTTGGGGTGGAACTGAACAGAGGAAACTGCATCGGAAGTCTTAAAATGAGTGATTCCATCCCCATCTCGTCTCTCTAGGCTCCCAGAGCTGGCTGATCTTTCTCTGGACGTTGAAGGAGGCAGGTGTGCAGGGCTATGATGCTTGAGGCAGTTAGTGCTCTGGAGAACTTGACCTCAGCTTGTGCTACAATGAAAAAGGAAAGCTGTTAAGGGGAAATTAACATTTTAATGAAGCAGACCCACATCTGCTTCCCCTTCTTTCCTCAGGCTCCCCAGACGCTGAATGGACGTTCTTTTCCTCTGGAGAAACTGATTTTCCCAAGAGGTTTCTAACTTCTGGAGGTGTCAGCATTAGAAATTTCTGACATTGGAGGGTCTCCCAAGTGGCTGGGTCTGATTTGGACACGGGACGGCAGCTGCAACAAAGGGGACCCATGAACTTGGGAGATGAGGCCCCTCGTTTTCCAGAGCAAGGAATGCAGTCCCAGGGAAGGCGGGCCTGCCCAGGAGAACACGCAAAGAAGTCAGACATCTGCTGCTATACATAATGCAGGTGCTTGCTCTCTTGAAGACAGAAAGGCTGTAAAATTAAAATGCGCAAAAGACCACGCCGAAGGCAGCATCTGAGCAAAGTCAATTCTTTTACTTTCAGGTACAAATGGTTCAGTCATTTAAACTAGGCTATCAAGGTATGGTCTAGCCAAGGCTCTGGGGAACCCACTTTAATGAATTAGATAAAAGTTGATTCATATCTCATATAGCGATTGGTTGTCAATTGCTGCTTCCAAGGTAATTGAGAATGCTTGAAAGGTAATTTAAGTGATACTTTACCCTCTTAATTAGCTCTACCTAACTTTTTAATTTCATTGATAGAGCCCAGGCCTGGCCTGAATCACTTCAGTGATCCATGCTAAGAAGGTTTTCTGGGTAAGAAAATTTTTCTGGATCTGGTATGGTCTGACTGGAATCAGATTCAAATCCGGAAAACTTCTGGCCTTCTGTGGACCTTCATTAGTATTTCCATTGGCAGCCCAGCCCCAAGCTTATCTCAGTTTAGCCGCTGATTAAAACATTTCCACTGGAAATATTTACCTCTTTCAAGCAGAATCCACATATTGGAAACAGACATGTCTCTGGGCTGAGCTGATTAATTAATTAGAAACCAAGGCTTTGGGTAGTTAGCTTGTTGCTTCTAGAAACATTTGCTTTTGATTCAACTTCTTTGTCAAAACAGAGATAAACACGGATAATGTGGCCTCCTGTAGAAAGATAATCTCCCCCTCATTTGCTCTATGAGGAAGCTTGCCGTGTCTCTTATTCTTCCTGGGACAAAAGACATAGGGTGCAAAGAAGTGCCGAACGTCTCTTTCAACAGTGGTCCTTGTCTTCATGGGCTGATCATCCAAATGGGATTCCCAGTCCAGAGACTCAATCCAACACAAGGCCGTTGTGGAGGGTATGATTAGGGGAGACGCTGACAAATCTCCATGACCTGCATTCAATTGCCCTTTAAAAAAAAGACATTATTATTTTTATTTTATGCTTTGACCATACCAAACGGCATGCAGGATCTTAGCTCCCCAATCAGGGATCAAACCTGTGCCCCCCACAGTGGAAGCCTGGAGTCAACCACTGGACCACTGGGGAAGTCACTGTACATTTTGATTTTCACTTCTGTTCCCTGAAATTCCCCTTTTTAAAATCTGCCCCATTTCCCAGGTGCCAGCCACCAAAGAGAAGACACTCTGCACTCACCTACCTGGACATGAAGCAAGGCCCATCACACTGCTTGTTGTGTTTGCCTGGGCTACCCCACTCCAAGAATGTGGCAGCTGGTCAGCCATTGTAGAAGAGAAGAGCTGCTGGGATTTACCTTGAAGATGCTGCTTTTCTGGGAGGTGGGCATGCTCTGAGGCCCCAGCTGCACAGGCCTGAGAGAGAAGCACCGGAATGCAGTGGGAAGGCCTGGGTAGGGGACTAGGGCTGCCCTCACCTCTCTGAGCCTGTCCACCTGATGGGGACCAAACAGTTTGGTTCTGAAAGCCCTTATTTATTGCCAGATCGCAATAAGCTTGGAGGTATGTCTGTCCTTGGTGATATTTAGAGGCCTTGCTAGGGATCAAACCTGCACCCCAGAAGTTGTTATTACAGGTGCATTAAAGAAACTGAGCCCCAACCATGGGTCAAATCCTGTGCTGGGTGGGGATGCAGGGGTAACCAGTCTCTGCTTATCGGGGCCATTTGGCCAAGGAAGAACAATCAGATCTAACAAGACATCACTTTCATTGCTCTTGAAATTTTGAGAATAGTTTCCCTATTTTAATTTGTTGCCATAAACATATATTAATATATGCATAATTATCATTAATCTAAAAAATTGTACACTTCAGAATTAAATTAGGAAGCACAGTCGTACTAATACAAAAAGAAAATGGATGGGTTACCTTTTATAAATGCTGAATTGGCTTCTTGAATTAAAATAATCATATGTGTCTCTTGAAGAGACACTGACAGATCATAAATGCTAACGAAATTCCTCCCAGATCAAGCAGCCAGGCCCTTCGATTGGAGGCATTTATTTTAGGAAAGGTAAAGTTTAAGATTAATTAATCATTTTAAGTTATTTTTACATTATTTATAATGTTTTAGTAAGTGCTCCAAAGAAAAGCCAAAGTCTTATTTTTGCAAAGAGCATTTGTTGATGTTTTCAAATCTGTTATTTAAAAGTTGTGCTCTTGGTGAATTTGGATGTTGTGTCCTCTTGGGAATATGTACCACTGTTTTGTGTACCGTTTGATTTTGGTCTTAGTTTCTGAGTGTGTTTGTGTAATTTGGGTTGGAGATACTATTTAGGACATTTCTAAAGACACCTTTTATGAGAACATTTTGCTGAATGTAATTACTGTAGTCTTTTCCTTCTAAGCATTTACTTTATATTTCTGCAGTATTGTTTATTCTTTCTTCTTCGTTTATTTGGGTCCTTTCTCTCTTTTTCTTGGTGAGCCTGGCCAGAGGTTTGTCAACTTTGTTTATCCTTTTAAAGCACCACGTCTTGGTTTTTAATTTTTTTTCTAGTTTCTTTAATCTCTGTTTTATTTATTTCTTATCTGATCTTTAACATTTTATTCCTTCTGTTGACTTTAGGTTTTGCTTTTTCTTCTTTTTCTAATGCTTTCAGGTCGAGTTGTTTATTTGAGATTTACCTTGTTTTAGGAGCAAGGCCTATATTGCTATGAACTCCCCTCTAAGAATTGCTTTTGCTGCATCCTGTGGATTCTGTATGTTTGTATTTTTATTGTCATTTTTCTCAAAGTAAATATTTTTAAATTTCCTCTTTGATTTCATTGTTGACCCGTTGGTTTCTTTGTAGCTTGTAGTTTAGTCTCCGTGTAATCATTTTTTTTCTCATTTCGTTTTCAGTGGTTGATTTCTAGTTTCATGCCGTTGTGGTCAGATTAAGCATTACTTTAATCTGACTTTTCTGAGTTGAAATTCTATTTGTCTTTAAAAATATTCTTTATTCAGTCAGCTTCCTCTGGTTTAGGGTACTTTGGAAGTAGGCTGTCCTTACCAGCAGTGATAATACTTACAAAGGAGGCAGTAAAGCAGGGTGGAAAGATCTCAGGCTTTTCCACCAGACGGGTGTGGTGTGAATCCCTGCACGATCATTTAGTAGCTCTGTTTAGTGTCCTTAACAATAAAATGGAAATAATAATTCTGCTTCATGGAGGTGTTGGGAAGTTTAAACAAGATTATGTATGTAAGGAGTCTGACAAGGTGCTCAATGCTCAGAGGAACCAAGTATAAAATGACTAATAATGAAATCCCAGTGGTCTTTGATCTTCTTATCTGATCCAAAATTCCTGTTAACTATCCATTAGTTATTACATTTAATTGGTTGTATCAGTATTGAAAAACCATGAAAAAAGTAATTGTAAAAATTTAAACAAAGATTAATAATGCTTATATAAATAATTCCATTTTGATGACAATTTTAAACTTCCATGAAAATGTAGGCTTACCTCCGTGCATGCCCACAACATAGGAAGAGTGCGTCTGCCTGAAGCATTATTGGAATCTATTCCACAGGAATGGGTGTGCGCGGCAGAGTGGATTTTATGCTTTAAAGGGACGAATAAAAAGACCAAAACGCTTTGCAAATGAAGTGATGTGTTTTAAAAAGAACAGCCACTATTTGTCTCGGTTTTCAGACCTCCTATTTGAAAGGGTTGTGCCTGCATTAGATGCCCAGACTTGAAAGTTCCCTAAACTAGGAGAACCATGTGAGAAACACATCAAGGGAGCCAGCCTTCCCCAAACCCAACTTCCTTGTTTTTCTTGGAGGTGGAGAGAGCTGCCGTTCAGAAAAATTTCCAAGGTTTCTGTGATTTATTATGAACTGGAGGTCGTTCCCTGGACTGGATCGTAGGCGGGACCGGAATCTGCTTGCCAGTCAACGTGGAAGCAGATGTGTGCTGGCAATTTTATAGCGGAGGAAAGAAAATCTGGGAGAAAAAACTCAACTTGGCTTGTGGGTGGTTAGGTTTCATTTTGCATCTCTCCTGACGGTCTTCCCCTCATCGTCCACTGGAGGGCGCCCAGCTATCAGCTGTGCCTGTCCTCCAAGGAGGGGTCTTTACTCGTCCTGGTCCAGAGACAGCTGGGGTCAGCTACAGACTTGAGAGGATTCTGGGTCCAGCCTGGGGTCCACTGCTTCCTCAAGAGGTCAGCCTCAGACTCCCTAGTGAGGGTGGAGACCGTGAGAGCCCTACTTCAGGCCTGGGATTTCAGAAACCTCAGTGAGGGTTTTTCATTTTTAGTTGTCTGTCTGTTTCAGAAGGGCACTGCAGGGGTGAATTATGACAGATTCCAGGGCTTCGAGGACTGTATTCCTGCACCCCAACTGCCAGACCCCTCCAAACACATATGTCCTTATGGGAGCAATAGACTGGAATATTTGAAACCAGAACTCCAGAAAATCAAGAACAGATGTTTTCCCTGATCAGGGCAAGCCCTCTGTCACGGAGCCCCTGGGTCTCCCTGCCCCCGCCAGTGTTGCTGTGGGTGAGGGTGATTACTCTTGACTTAGAACTCTAATTAACAGGTCACTGTTTCGTAAGTGGGCTCCCACTCTGCATGCTTTATGAGCAGGAGGATATGTGATAAATGTCTCTCCACTTCTTTGTTTTTCCTGGCTCTGTTTGAGGACCTAATTTTGAGCCACCTGCCCCTGTGTGAAATACTTCTGCCACTTTGCAACATTTGATGAGGATGACCGGGAGCCTAGTTTCCACTGCACTTCGTGCTTTACAACATAATTTTGCACGCACGTTGTTTGATACCACCATTAGGCATGACTCTGGAGCCCTCCCACTTCACAGATGAAAAAAACAAGGCTCAGAGCAAGTAAGTGCTGACACTCCAACTTGAACTCACATAATCTAATTTGAAAGGCATTGCTCTTGTTTGGGGCTGACTTCAGAGAAAACCTCTGCCTCTCTGAGCTTCACATGTGCGTTAACAGGAGATTGTGACACCCCTCCAGATCCTCTTCAGAAATGGCAGAGATATCTTTTTCCTGGAAAGGTTGAAGGATATCCTTCCTTGAGGCAGGAGGGTTAACTGGACAAACCCTGGAGGTAGTTTCTAACCATACTGATACGAATCAGTCCCTTTTAACGCAAGAACATTTATGGATAATTGTATGAAAACAGGCAATTTCCGGTCCAATTAATAACTACCATGGACCCTTTTATGAGGTGCTCATCCCTATGAGAGATTAAAAATTGTTTTCGGCTCTGAAGCTTCATTGTTTTGGAACCAGCTTCTGACCCATGTGGAAAGTGCAGTTCTCTCAGTGGCCACGGGGTAGCGGAGTGACTTAAGCTTCTTGCTCGCCTTTCAGTGTCAGGACGTAAAGCTAGGCTCTCATCACAGGGAGCAAAATGGAGCAACCAGGAGTTTGTTTAGAGTAATCTGGACTTTGATAAACCTCTTAAAAAAGGAGCAGAAAGATCTCTGTTTCCAGAACATCAGTGTCAGGAAGGAGTGAGATCAATCTACTGCTTGATTCTGAAGCTGTAGAAGAGGACTTTGGAAGGAGCTCCAAGTAGCCAAGTCAGACACACCTGACGACCCTTGACCTGGAGGATGCTGAGCAAGCTCTGTCCTGGAGAATTCTGGGTTCCCTTCCATCTGAGCTTTTTAAGATTGTTGGCTCAGGCGGCAAACAATCCACCTACAATGCAGGAGACCCACGTTCGATCCCTGGGTTGGGAAGATCCCCTGGAGAAGGAAATGGCAACTCACTCCAGTATGCTTGCCTGGAGAATCCCATGGACAGAGGATCCTGGTGGGCTACAGTCCATGGGATGGCAAAGAGTCAGACACAACTGAGCAACGAACACTTTCATATTTTTTAAATTTTTACTTCTTTTATTTTTGGCTGTGCTAGGTCTTCAGTGCTGCTTGGGGCTTTTCTCTAGTTGAGGTTCTCAGGCTTCTCATTTCAGTGGCTTCTCTGTGGCAGAGCACAGGCTCTAGGGAGCACAGGCTTCAGCAGTTGCGGCCCCTGCACTCTACAGCACTGGCCCAACAATTGTGGCCATGGACTTAGTTGCTCCGCGGTGTGTGGGCTCTTCCCAAACTAGGAATGGAATCTGTGTCTCCTGCATTGACAGGTGTATTCTTTTACCACTGAGCCACCAGGGAAGCCCTGTCCCCATTTTAAAACTCATTATTTATTAAAGGCTAAAGTGTGTATAAAGGAGGGAGGACAGTGCACAGTCCAGCCGAGATAGAGCAACAATCCATCTCTGAATCCCAAATTTGGATATGTTTCTACCATGCATGGCTGTATTTAAGGGAATAATGAGAGAATCTTTAAATGTGGGGCTGCTTTGGACTCCCTGGGACATGCACGCATGCATGCACACACGCACACAGTGGGAGCATGGAAGCCCCTTCCACCTGCATGCCTGCTGTGAGCTGCATGCACAGTGCGGGTGGGAGCCATTGTCCCTGGATGCTTCAGGCCCTCCTGGGCTCCCACAGGTAGATGGAGAGGACAGGAGCCGGACGGATCCCACGGAGACCTGCGGAGAAGCCCTGAGCTCTCACCTCCTGCAGCTTCACCAAGCCTGGGTGCCACTGTGTAAAGACAGCGGAGGTTCAGTGCCATTAGCTCCAGTCCTCTTAGCAAGATTAGCAGCAGCAATGTTGAAATTCACCGTGGGAACATTTTTCAAGCACAACTTGAAGGATGGAGGAGTCTCAAACATTTTTTGTAGAAGTGATTAATATTCATCTTCTCAACTTTGAGATCATAGACTTGTGTGTGCGCCTGCGTTTGTGTATGAGACACACACGTCTGTAACACACACACAGAACGGGGGAGGTGTTGCTGCTGAAGTCTCAGAACAGAGACTGTGTATATTTAGCTTCTTCCCTCCTCCAGTATTTGCTGTTGTGTCCATGTTTATGTCATTTGTTTATTACTCGTTTATAGATATTCAGAGAACACCTACTATGTGCCACGCAAATTAAAATGAATCAGAGCCATGCTTATTTTTAGAAAAAGCCCCGTGGGAATTGGTCCTTTATTTGGTAGGAAAAGCAGAGCTGTGCCGTGCGGCTGAGCATGTGAGGCTGGGGCGAGGCTGCCTGGCTGTGAATCCGGCCTAGACTCTTCTTGTCTGTGCCATTCCCTTAGTTCTCATCCCAGCACGTGGATGAGAGCAGTCCCCACATCAGTGAGCTGTTGTCAGGACAAATCAATGAGCATAAAGGGCTTTTCATCGCATGCGTACAAAGAACTCAGTGAATACACAGCCTTACTAGTCTTCCCTCTGTTTGTCACCTGAAATTTTCTGGGGTTATTTTAAAAAAAATTATGTATTTGCTTATTTCTCCTGGAAAAGGGAATAGCTACCCACTCCAGTATTGTTGCTTGGAGAATTCCATGGACAGAGGAGTCTGGTAGGCTACAGTCCATGGGGTTGCAAAGAATCGAACATGACTGAGCGACTAACACTTTCACTTTTTCTTTATTTGGTTGTGCTGGGTCTTAGTTGCAGCTTGTGGGATCTAGTTCCCTGACCAAGGATCAAACTTGGGCTCCCTGCATTGGGAACATGGAGTCTTAGCCACTGGACCACCAGGAAAGATCCTCTTTAACAGACATCCTCCATGTGCTTATGGTCCGGTTAAGGGGGGCTGCAGATGAACTGGGCCCAGGGTCTCCTGGGAGCTGGGAGAGCTAAGGTGACCCATCTTGGAGGCCATCAGGGAGGGTTAGGTGGTGACCGAGTGAGCTCAGAGATGACCCCGTTGCTCTGGCCAACTAGGTGAGGGGTGAGGGAGAGGGCTGTGGCCCCGGGTGTGATTGGGTGGCCTGGCTGGGAGCCTGCCTCCTCCCGAGGCATCGCTTCTGTGTCAGAAACGGAAGTTCCCTATGGAGAGTGTGACCTTCAGATACACAGAGGGCCCCTTCTCCCGCCACCAGGATGGTAGGGCGTCGAGGGCTGTCCTCGAGAGCTGGGCTGAGCTCACGTTTCTGGGAGAGCCCCGGGTCGGGAAGCCCTGTGTGGCCTTCCATGGCCTGGTACTGGGGACACAGACCCATGATTGGAACCTGTGGGGTGAAGGCACCCCCGACAGAGTGCTGTGTGCACGTGTGAGCTGGAGCTTCCTGGGGCTACACCTGCCCCAGGGGCTGAAGGTGTGCAGCGGGGAGCTGTGTCCTGAGTTCCCTGGCTCAAGAATGGGGGACCCAAGCTCTGGGCAGAAGATGGGCCAGTTCCCCTCAGGACAGTTCCCAAGGACTATGAGCTGAGATCCATGGGACTTTCCTCTGGCCTAAGCCCAGGACCACAGCGGCTGATGGGCAGTGAGTGACCCTGTGGGCAGGGAGTGCCAGGCACCAGGGGTGCACCCCAAAAATATCTGTTGGACAGAGGTGGAGATAGGATGAAGGGGACAAGGCCCAGAGGGATGGGAAGAACCCTCCCAGGAGTGCAGGGACCAGGCCTGAGTGTCCAGTTACTCTTTGCTGGCCAGGAGGCCTTGAGCAGCTTCTCTCACCCTTTGGGGCCTCAGTTTTCAAACCTGTAAAATAGGGAGAGAAATTGCCATGCTGCCTCCCTCACTGGGCCTGGCCAGTGTCAGTGTGTGCAGCTGGTGTGTATGGGCAGTGTGATCCCTGAAGAGAGGATCTACACTGTGGGGCTGGCTTCCAGCAGCGACCAGCCAGGCCTTCCCACTGTGTCCCCTCCCTGCCTCCAGCTCCCTGTCTCCCTGGGTGAGAGCACCTGGAGTGTGGCCAGGTGTCCATTCTCATTACACAGCCAAGGCACAACCTCCAGGAGCCACGTTCAGGTGGGTTTTGAACTTGGCTGGCTCTGATCTCAGCAAACTTTTCAGCGCGCTCCCCGACCATGTCCTGCTGCCTTACAGAGGGCTTTCTGGGGCCTCACGTTCTGTGACACCCTTTCCTTCAGCCACATACATAGACTCCTCAGTTTCCTGTGCTGGCCATCTAGTTGACTGGGCATGCTGACATCCTGGGTAGAAGCCCTTAAGCCTGGGGCCTCTCCCACCCATGCCCAGTCCAAAGCACACTTTCTCCAGTGCCTGGAGCTTCAGGTCTGCATAAAGGGAGATCTGTGATGCTCATGGGCTCCCCTTGTGGCTCAGCTGGTAAAGAATCCACCTGCAATGCAGGAAACCTGGGTTTGATCCCTGGGTCGAGAAGATCCCATGGAGAAGGGAAAGACTACCCACTCCAGTATTCTTGCCTGGGAAATCCCATGGACAAGAGGAGCCGGCGGGCTACATACAGCCTATGGGGTCGCAGAGGGAGACAGGACTGAGCCGGTAAGCACACAGGTACAGGTACGGTGGGGCTCCCGGCAGGGCCAAGGGGCCCGCCACTCCTCAGGAGGCTCTTCCCTGGCACTGGGCACGCTGCCTGGGCTGCATCAGTCACCTCCTTCCAAGCTCACGCTGACAGCCCTGGCTGTGCCCCTCTCCCTGGATTCCTCTCCGGAACCCCATGTCCTACAGGCCCTCTAACACAGGCAGATGCCTGGTCCCGGCGGGTCTAGAGGATGCAGCCGTGGCCAAGATGTGCGGCCATCTACCAGGCGCTCCCTGGCGGATTGGTGGAGAAGGGCAGAGACTGCTTTACCTCTGGCCTCATTCCTGCATCTCTAAAATGGGTTTCCCTCTGGCTCCCTCAGCTGAGCCACCCCAGCCAGCCTAGTGTTCCTCAGGTCTGCTGATGCTGGACCGCTGCTTATCTCTGTTGGTGAGTCTTTACTTAGCACTTCCTGTGTTCCCCGTGCCGGGCTGGTGCTGGGGGAACCTGCAGTGAGCGAGGCCATTTCCCCACGGAGTTTCTGGTCCAGAAGAAATCCAAAACAACATGAATATTCATCAGCATGGGGGCAGCTCCATCACTGTTATCTTTGCTTCTGTCCCGTGGCCCCACTGCTTCTTGGAAAGTCTGGGTCTGTGCGGATGAGCCCCTTTTGCTTATTTGAATGGTCTCATGTAGCCCCTCTCCACTGGGTCCCTCCTGGGAACCACAGAACACAGATAATAATCTGAGTGACAATTTTCTCAGCTCTGCCCGGGATGGTTCCTAATGAGGACTGTTCGGGGTGCACGGGAGAGCAGTGAATTCACTACATGCAGCTGATGCCTTAGGGCACTAGGCTTTTTCTTTTTTTTCTTCTTCTTTGCTCCTTTGTGACACATTCTTCCATTTTCTAAACTCTGAACGTTGGTTTCCCTCGCTTCCTACCTCTCCTGAACCTTTTATTTTTTAATCTCCCTGCTTGGATTATTTCTTCTATCCTTTATTCCCCTGAGCACAGAGGGAGAAGCAGAAACACAGGGCTGAGGTGGGGTACTTTCATTAGTGATGGGTGGTGATTCTGCTTGATTTGAAAGTCTGCACACGGAGGGGGTGGGATCTAAGACAAACACACGTTGCCATCTGTAACTCAACCAGGATTTTTTTTTTTTTTCTTTTTTCTGGTTAGCCATGAAGAACCTAAAATTCAGCGAATCTCTGTCTTTTGCCCCTCCCTCCACAGTGGCTGACTTTGTAACAGAACACAGTTCTCTGTCCCATTTCTCTTAAAGGCAACTTCTCCATCCTGCCTTTAAAGCATTTGAATTTTAGCTTTTTTTTTTTTTTTTAATAGATTATATATGCCCACAACTCAAACCTCAGCAAGATGCAAAAGTTCAGGCAGACCAGAAGCAAGATGCTCATCTTCAAGCAAGATGCCTTCCTTGAAGCTGAGTCTGGCCTGTGTACCCTACACTGAATTAAATCTCAGAAACAGAGATTTAATTTTGGGTGAAGTCTTAATAGAAAAGAATAGCTTTATTTCTCTACCAGGCAAAGGGGACCACAGTGAGTTAATACCCTCAAAACCGTGTGTCCCAGCTGGTGTGGGTAGCGAGGAGTTCCATAGTAATGGTCCGAAGAGGGCGTGATCAGCTCGTGATATTCTTCTGATTGGTTGGTGGTGAGGTAATTGGGAATCAGCATCATCAACCTTCTGGTTCTGACAGTCTGGGGTCTACATGCTTGTGGGCTGCATACCCATCTTTAACCGCTCACTTCTCACACCTGGAGGGGGTCTCAGTCTCAGCAAAACAGCTCAAAGATATTGTGTGTATCCACTGATGGGGAACCAGGACTTTGCTCCATGGCTACACTATTGTTTTTCTTGCTTATTTCTCCCTTGTCTCAAACCCCCTCCCTTCCATAATTAGCAATCGTTTGAACCCACCTGTCGGAACTCAGGGAAGGTCATGGAGGCGGAATGAAGCCTGTTTCCTATAATCAAAGAGACGGGGGACACAGGAAGGTTTTTGTGCCCAGGAGCCCCACTGGGTCCTGCTCTGTATCATCTTGGCTTCCCAAGCCACCTCGCTCCCTTCTCCCAGGAAATCGCCACCCATCGCCAACTTCCTTCTTGGTTCAGTTCTCCAGACAAGTATGAATGATGAATCAGAATTGACAGGTGATTGAAATGAACTGGCCATCCTGGGTAGAGGGGAAGCCAGGGCAGAATGGTGGCTGGGCAGATGGAGGCCTCTGGCTGATGGTGGGGCTCGTGGACTGAGTGTGGGACTAAGAGTCTCTGGTGGCAGTCCTTGGGGCCACTGCTGGGCTTCTTTCTCATTCCTTTCTGGGTGTCTGCCCACTTCTGCAGGGGCTGGACCCCGTCCAGTGTGGGCCCAGGCCATGGTCCATAATCACTGTAGCCTAGCAGCTCTCTGGCCCTTGGGTAGAGTGTTGGGAGGACAAGGAGCTAACCAGAATTTCCTTCCAAAAGTGCTTGACCGAGCTCTGGTTTTGGAGCTGAAAGGGGGCTCTGCAGGTGGAAGACAGTGATTTGTTATTGTTATTGTTTAATATTCATCAAGTGCCTGTAATATGTTGGACGACATTGAAAAAGATTCGTGGCTCGTCAAATTAAACTGAGCTCAGAACTGGCCTGGTGCCTCTGGGTCTCTGGCAGGCCAAGTTCTGGTTTCTTCTCTTTGTCCACAAGAATGACCTCACAAGCAAGAAATGAAAAGTGCCCACCAACACAGCCCTGCTGATAATTTTCCTTAGAAAAGACATTGTTTCTCATTATTTTCTCTACCTCAGGAATACTTTTACCCTCAAGAATAAGAGAACCTGGGACTTTCCCTGGTGGTCCAGTGGTTAAGATGCCACACTTCCACTGCAGAGGGTCCAGGTTCAGTCCCTGGTTGGGGAATTAAGATCCTGCATGCAACAGGGAAAAAAAAAAAAAAAAAATCATAAAAAAAGAATGAGAGAACCAGAGAGGGAAGGTGACCTGAAAAAGCAACAAAGCAAATCAGTGCAAATGACATCCTTGAGCCAAACCTGTGACATCAGCAAAGCCAGCCTGCAGCCCTTCCCTCACCTTCTTCCTGATTGGGATGTTCCCTCCTTAAGACACACAGGCTTCTCATTCTCCCTCCCATTTCGAGACCATCTGTCTGAAAAGGGTTACACACACGTTCATACTAAAGAGTAAAGGACTGAGGCATTATGCTAGGTATTTTTACCTCCATTATTTTGTTTAATACTCCCAATCACCCTTCGTGGAAAATGCTGGCATTCACCACATTTTACAGGTGAGAAGACACAGCATTCAAAGTCATCTAGTCAATAGGCAGGAGGAGCCAAGGGGCATCACCACTGCCCTCTAGGTGCCACACCTGGGCGGTTTACCCTTCAACAAAGCAGAAGAGCGTTAGGCCTGAGTTCAGCCCTAGCTGAACATTAAAATCACCTGGGGGGAGGCTTTCAATCTTACCTATTCCTAAGTCCCTTTCCTGTGACTCAGATTTAATTGGTGGGGGCAGGGAGGATGCCTAGAGCTGAAAATGCCTGCTAACGAGTGGGGGAAGGGGCGGGCATGCTCAGTAGCTCAGTCGTGGCCAAGTCTTCACAACCCCATGGACTGTGGCTCACCAGCCTCCTCCGTCCCCGGGATTTTGCAGGCAAGAATACTGCAGTGGGGTGCCATTTCTTTCTCCAGGGGCTCTTCCCAACCCAGGGATCCAACCCAGGTCTCCTGCTCCTCCTGCACTGCAGGTGGGTTCTTTACCTCTGAACCTCCGGGGAAGCCCTGGAAAGAGGGAGGCACAGCAAACCCAGGGAGGAGGTGAGGGCTGCCTTGGGGAAGATTGTCTCCAAGAGAGGAGACAGTGTCTATTAAAGAAAGTCAGTCTTGAGCCCTGGGGGATCATGCAAATGGATTAATTGTGCTTCCAGGGAGAGGACAAGGAGCTGGGGCTGGACCTGCTGAAATTCTGGGACCCAGAGACCAGTTTGCCAAGGCATAGCCCCTAGGGTGGCCCTCAAAAGAATCTAGCTAGAGAGGGACCTAGAAGTCGGAGACCACTGCAGGGACCCCCGGGGCCTGACTCATTTTCTCTCCAACAGGCAGCAGCTGGCTTGACTGGAGGAGCCATTCTCCAAAGGCCTGCGGTGCCGAGGGAGAAGGACCTAGTTGCTGAGCCAGCAGGAGAAAGAGGTAATGGTGGGAGGAGGAACATGGGGAAGATCAGATCTCAGAAGGCAGAGTTCGCTCCTCCCTGTGGTTCCTCTCCAGGGCGTGTCACGTGTACCTCCGCCAGGGGAATGCTGTCTAGAGGGGCTGGTTGCTCAGGGCACTGGACAGTTTGAGACTGTTCGTCTTTGTAGCCATCTCCCACGCTGAGCACAGAGCCAGACGTAATGGGTGTTCAAAAAGACAACTCACTGGCTATGGTTGCATGGGACTTAAGAGGTAGCCATGTTGTGGAACTTTCAGTGCTAAAATGGGGAAAGCCTTGGGCAAACTGGAATGTGCTGGTCACTCCAGTGCCCCAGGAAGCCTCAGAAGCAAGAGCCCAGAGGTGGCTGCTCCAAGACTCCTCATGATAGAGCTTGTGTTAATGGAGAGTATTGGTGTCACCTGGAGCTCGGCTGTCTTCCTAAATGATGTCGCCGATGCTGCATGAAGTCTTTACCAACGTCATTGATCCAACCAATTGTTCCCCCTCCCTTTCTTTTTGATACGTGGGGAAAAAAATGCACCAACTCTATGGGTGGTGCAGAAGGGGAATGGAGAAGGGGAAGCAAAGTCTTAAGTCAGAGACTGAGCATCTTCAGGGAGAAACTGACACTTGCCGCTTACTCAGAAGACAGTAGTGTTTGAAATACAGCAGCTGATCAGGTGAATGGTGTAGAAGAATGAAATCGTGCTGGTATGAGACACAATAATGGTCAAAAAAATGGCTACTCTCCTTTGAACACCTGTGTTATGCCAGGTACTGTGGTAAGATTTTTTAATAATTTGAAAAATAGAGAAAAACACCCTAAATTAAAAGGTCCTGTAATCCCCAGCTCTTTCGGGGTGGTGGGTATGATTCTGTGAAGTTAGATAGGAGAGCCCCCTACCTTCATCTGGCCATCTGTTATCATGGTCCAAAAGGATCTCAGGCAGCAGTTTGGGTTTTGAACTTTCTGACTTTCCCCAACATAACACAGATATATTTATGTCAATAACAGACATGTCTTTCAAACATATGTTTGGTCTGCAACTATTTTTGTCTCATTTTGTTCTAGCATATATAGACATCCTACTTTCCAGATCATTGAGTATTGATCTTGATACTTTCAATTTCTGCTTAGCGTTCTAGTGTGCAAATGCAACATAATTTTTCTACTTCTCGCTTATTGGTAATTTACTTGTTTCAGGTATTATTATCATTTTGCTATTACAATGTTTTATTAAATCTTTTTTACATATGTAAAAAAATCTTTACATTTCTTTCTGCTCAGTAAATTCTTATACATGGGGGTGTCTGGACCAGAATTTAGCTACAGTTTGATCTTCATAAATACTGTAAAGTTAATGTGCAAAATGATACTACCAATTTCTATTTGCAATTCTATTTCTCTAAGACCACAACCCCAGGCTTCCCTGGTGGCTCAGAGGTTAAAGTGTCTGCCTGCAATGCAGGAGACCTGGGTTCAACCCCTGGGTTGGGAAGATCCCCTGGAGAAGGAAATGGCAACCCACTCCAGTATTCTTGCCTGGAGAATCCCATCGATGGAGGAGCCTGGCAGGCTATAGTCCATGGGGTTGCAAAGAGTTGGACACGACTGAACAACTTCACTTTCACGACATTATTGGATGTTATCATTTTCAAAAAGATCTGCTGAACTTGCGAGTGAAAACTGGTATTTCGTTGAATATGCATTTCAATGATCTTTAAAAAAATGGAAGTATAGTTGATTAACAATATTGTGCCAGTTTCAAGTGTACAGAAAAGTGATTCAGATATATGTGTGTATTTTACATTTTTCCCCACTGTAGGTTATTATAAGATATTCAGTATAGTTCCCTATGCTACATAGTAAGTTTTTGTTGCTTATCTATTTTTATGTATAGTGAAGGTGAAGGTGAAGTCGCTCAGTCGTGTCCGACTCTTTGCGACCCCGTGGACTGTACCTACTAGGCTTCTCCATCCGTGGGATTCTCCAGGCAAGAATACTGGAGTGGGTTGCCATTTCCTTCTCCAGGGTATCTTCCCGAGCCAGGGATTGAACCCGGGTCTCCTGCACTGGAGGCAAACACTTTACCTCTGAGCCACCAGGGAAGCCCTATGTATAGTAGCTTGTATCTGTTAATCCCATATTCTTAATTTATCCCTCTCCCCTTCCCTTTTTGGTAACCATCAGTTTGTTTTCAATGTCCGTAAGTGTGTTTCTGTTTTGTGTATAGATTCATTTGTATTATTTTTTAGATTTCATATGTAAGTTATAGAATCATTGTCTGTCTTTGGTTTACTTACATGATCATCTCTAGGTCTATCTATGTTGCTACAAATGGCAATATTTTATTTTATGATACATGATATGATAGTAATATAATATATACATGTGTATCTCACATCTTCATAAGCCAGTCTTGATGGCACTTGAGTTGCTTCCATGTCCTGGCTATTGTACACGGTGCTCCTGTGAACGCTACATGGCATGTATCTTTTGGAAGTAAGAGTTTGCACCTTTCCCAAATATATACCCAGGAGTGGGATTGCTGGATCATATGGTAGCTCTATTTTTAGTTTTTTAAGGAACCTCCATATTGTTTTTCCCTGGTTGCTCAGTCGGTAAAGAGTCTGCCTGTAGTGTGGGAGAGCCGGGTTCGACCCTTGGGTTGGGAAGATCCCCTGGAGAAGGAAATGGCAACATACTCCAGTATTCTTGCCTGGAGGATCCTATGGATGGAGGAGCCTAGCAGGCTACAGTCCATGGGGTCACAAAGAGTCAGACACACCTGAGCGACTTCCCTTTCACTATATTGTTTTTGGTTACCTTTTTGACATGAATTAGAGCATCTTCTTATGTGTCTACTGGCCATTTAAATTTCCTCTTCAGTTCATATCCTCTACCTTGTTTTTCTATAAAGTACTTTTATTATACACGTGTTACAGATCTTTTTGTGCAAGATATATAAACACTTTGAGCATTATAATCTATTTTACTATATTTTTTACTTTTCAAATAAGGTTTTCATTTTGATCTGGCAAAATCTGTTAAGTCATTTCAGTTTTCTCTATTCCTGAGTTTTTATATAATGTGCCATCCTTGCTGAATTCTTTGCCCATATTCTTGTATTTAAATTAATGCTGCAGAACGCTAGGAAAAATCTGTAGGACCTCAGAGATACCAGTAAATAGAGATTGAGTGACAAAGTGGAAAAAAAAAAATGTAACAAAGTAGAAACATACATTTCATAGGTGTTGCCAAGTGGAAGTCTGGCCAGATTTTGTTATGGGGGAAGTTAATGCAAAAAGCCCTCCAGTCTTTTCTTACCTTCTCTATTCATCTTTATGGTTGAAAAGATTAATTTTGGAAACCTTGGCTTGACTCTTCCAACTCTGAGCACCCTATCTATTCTCCTTTAGGCTGTGCCACTGTTTTCAAGCCCTGATGAGAAAAAGTCATTTTGAAAAAAAAAAAGGAAGGGGCCACAACAGGATGGCAGAAAGTGAATTTCTAGTCACTGAAGTGCTCAAACCTCTTAATGTGTTGTTTTTTAAAGCTGAGTTTTTATTGGCTTTGAACGACATGTCTTGGCTGATGGTAGAACCTTACTTCCAGTGGAAGACAGCTCTTTATTTTTATATATTTATTTTTGGCCACGCCACATGACATGTGTGATACTAGTTCCCCAACTTGGGGTGGAAGTATTGGGAGCACGGTAGTAGCTTTGGAAGTAACCCTGGAAGCACGGACTCTTAACTACTGGACTGTAAGGGAAGTCTCTCCTTTTTTTTTTTTTTGAAGGTTGTTCTTTACTTTTAAAAAATGTTACTATTCATTTATTTTGGCTGCACTGACTCTTCATTGCTGCGCTTGGGCTTTCTCCAGTCGCGGTGAACGGGCTTCATTGCTCTGCGTGGGCTTCTCACTGCAGCGGCTTCCCTTGTTTTGGAGCATGGGTTCTAGGGGCGCAGGCGTAGTAGCTGTAGCATGTGGGCTCAGGAGTTGTGTGCTTGGGCTTTGTTGCCCCATGGCATGTGAAATCTTCCCGGACCAGGATTGAACCCTTGTTCCCTGCTTTGGAAGCAGAATTCTTAACCACTGGCCTACCAGGGAAGTCCCGGAAGACCCTCTTGATGGGGTTTTAACAAAGGAGATGGAATCCCAGGGTCTGATGACTGTAAAGCACCTTCTAACCTTGGGGTCCTCTGATTCTGGGGCTCAGCAATGGAATACTGGGAAAGAATATCACATAATGTGTTTAACGGTAATAGAATCAGAACTCAAGAGGGGGAGTGGGAATCTAGCAAATTTTCACTGGAGTGCACATCCCAACCTGGAGGGAGGGTGCTGGCGGACAGCAACAGGAGCCCTATTTTCGGAGTCTATGGATCACACTTTGTAAAGGCCTAACACAAAGCTGGCATGGAGGCAGGGTCCAGGAGTGAAGGAAGACTTCAGCCATCTGGGCATCAGCCGCAGTCTCAGGCAGCTAAAAACAGATAACGTCTTGTCTTGCCTTGCTGACAATTTCATCTCCAAAGGGAGAGAAAGCAAAGAGAAAAACTGGTAATTGGGACAAGAAGGAGTCTATTTGGGGTAGGAGAAGACAAGAACCTTGAGGACTGTGGCCCCAGCCTTGGGGTCCATCTAGGAGGGAAGAGAGGCTGAGAAGGGAGTGGCATGTTAGTCATACGTGAGCAGGACCTGGTACAAAGGTGTCAGAGAGAAGAGGGGTGATTCTTCTCCCTAAACTATTAAAAGGTGATCCAGGTTGCAAGGGCAGGAGCCTCTCGACGGCTGTTTTGCTTATGTAGTAAGTGACCTAGAAAGAAAGAGGAGGAGAAGGCTCGCAAAGAAGCCAGTACAGCCACATGGAAAAGGAGAGCAGGAGTGTCTCAGTCACAGTTCTCCAAATAGGGCAGACACGTGTGCACGCAAACCTGCTCGCACACCTATATACACACATCCATGTAATTTTTAAAGAATCGACTCCTGTGATTGTGGGATTGGAAAGTCCAAAATCCATAGAACAAGTCAGATGGGAAGTTCAGATGAGAGTTGATTTTGCAGGCTGGAGTCCAAATTCTTCAGGGCAGCAGGTTGGAAACCCAGGCAAAGTTCCTACATGGGAGCCTGGGGGAGAATTCCTTCTACTTTTGGGAACCTCAGTCTGTGCCCTTAAAGACTTCAACCTATTGGATGAGGCCCATGTACAATATTGGAGGGGGGAAATCTTTCCTCAAAGTGTATTGATTTAAATGTTGCTGCTGCTAAGTCACTTCAGTTGTGTCCAACTCTGTGTGACCCCATAGACAACAGCCCACCAGGCTCCCCTGTCCCTGGGATTCTCCAGGCAAGACCACTGGAGTGGGTTGCCATTTCTTTCTCCAATGCATGAAAGTGAAAAGTGAGAGCAAAGTCGCTCAGTCATGTCCAACCCTCAGCGACCCCATGGACTGCAGGCTTCCAGGCTCCTCTGTCTATGGGATTTTCCAGGCAGGAGTACTGGAGTGGGGTGCCATTGCCTTCTCCGGATTTAAATGTTGCTGCACTAATCCCAAAAATA
>SJYT01063823.1:545034-609560 GCA_006410635.1 Cephalophus harveyi
AAAAAAAAAAAAAAAAAAATGTTGCTGTTGCTACTGCTGCTAAGTCACTTCAGTCATGTCTGACTCTGTGTGACCCCATAGACGGCAGCCCATCGGGCTCCCCCATCCCTGGGATTCTCCAGGCATGGACACTGCAGTGGGTTGCCATTTCCTTCTCCAATGTGTGAAAATGAAAGCAAAGTCGCTCAGTCGTGTCCAACCCTCAGTGACCCCATGAACTTCAGGCTTCCAGGCTCTTCCGTCCATGGGATTTTCCAGGCAAGAGTACTGGAGTGAGGTGCCATTGCCTTCTCCGGATTTAAATGTTACTCTCATCTAAAAACCAGGCAACATCAAGAATGGTATTTGACCGAAAAATGGGGCATCGTATCTTAGCCCTATTGACAGGTAAGTAACCATCATCAGAAACATGTAGCCAAGGACCGATTCAAGAACACTGCCTGGCTGCAGGACGAACCAGGAAGGCTACGGTGGGACGTGGCTGAAAGGCTACGGTGGGACGTGGCTGAAAGGACACGGTGGGGACCCTGAGAATTAGTGTGCGGTGGATAGAGGGGGCATTGAGTATAACAGAATGCAGATTACTTTCTTCTTGGTTGGGGAGGAATCTCTGTAACCTGGATGGGGTAAGGAGAGATCTGATACCACATAAGATGGTGAAAGTTACTGATCTATTTCTGATGCACTGTCAGAGTTGAAAACCATCAGCTTCAGCTTGTATGTAAGAATGACTGAAGATCTGGGAAACAGGGTGTTTTTTGTTTGTTTAAATTACATTTTACTAATATTACACTGTCCTGAATTTCTCCTGAGGGAGTCATCATGGATATGTCCAAAGATTTTGTTGCAAAGCCTTGTGTATAATAGTAAGACTGGCAGAGAACCTAAACATCTTAATAAAAGGATATTAAGTGAATAATTATGGGATATTGTCACAGTGCAATACTATACTGTGCAACCATTAAAAATGATAGGAAGATTTCTTAATGGACGGATGTTGTCTACAACATTTGGTCAAATAAAACAGGTTATAAAAAAGAGACATCTGAGGCTGAAGATAAGAAGAGAGACCAGCACACCTTGAAGTCTACCAGCCCCTCGGCTGAGACCCATTATGACTCAGACTGCTGCAACTTTCTGGAGATGTGCTCGGTGAACTCCTGTTGAGAATTCAGAGAGATCACAGAGAGCCCAGAGGGGATGAGAGGGATGCAGGCTAGCATTCAGCTTTTCATGCAGGGAACATAACTGGATATAAATCGTTAGCCAATTTCTAAAATAAATTACAAGCCAAATTGCTCAGAAACTAAATTCTGAGCATTTAGAAATAAAAGTTGCAGAGGGAGGAGGCAGCCTGGGGTAACAGGTTTGAGATGGATCACCCACTTGTGCATAGGGACTCCTCACCCCGCCCTCCCAGCCCTGGGCACGGGGCTGCCTCGCTTTATTCTCCTTGGTATCCCTTCTGGGAGCCAAGCACAGTCAGAGGGCAGGGACACAGTCAGCCTGAGATCCCGCAGCTGGACATTTAGGACCCAGGACATCAGTAGAGCTTATGTTCCTTTTTCTTACTCTCCACCAGGGCTGGCAAACTATGGCCATGGGCTGAATCCAGGCCCCTGGCTATTTCTGTATGTTCTGTGAGCTAAGAATGGATTTTATAATGGTTGCGAAAAAAATATTTTGCGACATGTGAAAATGATATGAAATTCAAATTTTGGTGCCCATAAATAAAGTTTTGTTGGAACACAGCCATGCCCTTTGTTTATATACCGTCCATGGTTGCTTTGGGGCAAGAAAAATGGAGTTGAGTAGTTGTGATAGAGATGGTCTAACCTGCAAATTTGAAATATTTACTCTCTGGCCCTTCACAGAAAAAACATGCTGACCCCTGTTCTCTAGCCTCGTTGTCAGTTCTTTTAGGGCCCCTATGTTAATGATGATTGTCCTACTAGAGAACATTTATGAAACCATGTCAGAACATGGGAAACAAAATATAAAAAGCCCTTTTGATATTGGCATAGCTGGTGGGGGGTGACACCATGCAGCATGGGAAGACAAGGGGAGACAGGACATGTGGCATGGTGGAACTTTCCAGGATTTATTCTAGCTTTCATTTGTTTGTTGTTAGATTTTTTACTCATGGAGGACATGAGTAAAAATCAAGCTTTTATATAATTTTTGCAAGCTTTTTATTTTGTATTGAGGTATGCTGCTGCTAAGTCACTTCAGTCGTGTCCGACTCTGTGCGACCCCATAGACAGCAACCCACCAGGCTCCCCTGTCCCTGGGATTCTTCAGGCAAGACCACTGGAATGGGTTGCCATTTCCTTCTCCAGTGCATGAAAGTGAAAAGTGAAAGGGAAGCTGCTCAGTCGTATCCGACTCTAGCGACCCCATGGACTGCAGCCCACCAGGCTCCTCCATCCATGAGATTTTCCAGGCAAGAATACTGGAGTGGGGTGCCACTGCCTTCTCCATACTGAGGTATAGCTGATTAATAACGTTGTGATGGTTTCAATGCACGGCAGGAACCATCAGTGTTTCTGCCATCAGTGACTCAGTCACACACTTACACGTACCCATTCTCGCCCAAGCTCTCCTCCCATCCAGGCTGCCACGTAACATTGAGCAGAATTCCCCGTGCTCTGCAGTAGGCCCTTCTTGGTTATCCATTTTAAATACAGCAGTGTGTACATGTCCATCCCAAACTCCCTACCCTGGCAATCATTACTTTTTTCTCTAAGTCTGTGAGTCTGTTTCTGTATTGTAAATAAATATATTTGTATCATTTCTTTTCAGATTCCACACATAAGGGATATCATATCATATTTCTCTTTCTCTGTCTAGTCTTTTAGAGATTATGATCCGGGCGTTCAGTAGGGCCTTTGCAAAGTCTCTTGTGATATCCTGTGTATCCAATAGTGAAAATGTGGATTTGATGATAAAAATTAGTTACAGGTGTTATGGGCTGATGAACTGTTCCCGCAGGGTGTGGTTAATGAATTGCTGCCATCCTAAGATCTCTAGTATTGTGCTGTGGGGTCAAGTCTTGGAGCCTGTCTTAGCTAGCATTTACATCAAATCTTTGAATAAAGACAGAGAACATGGCCATCCAGTCCAGTGTAAAATAAGGCTGGGCATCTTAGCAGTTCAAGGCAGAAGGCTGGGAGTGTCACACCAAGCAGGAGATGATTGTAAACCCTGAGTTTGATGTCATGAAAGACTAGGGAGACAAGTGTATGCTCAGGGCATGAGACACCCCAGGGTTTGCACTGTATTGGAGAGAGGTCCTGGGAGCATCGTGTTCCATCCCAGCTCCACATTGTAGGAGAGAAATTTGCAAGGGGAATGGTCAGCAAGAAGCTTGGTCAAGGTAGTTACAGGTCTGTGAACAGCATCACATGTGGAACAGGAGAAGGTCTGAGGGTTATTCAGCCTGGAGGAAGAGCACTTAAACAGAGCATCATTTTAGTTGGGTTCCCCGGGCATGGACCATGAGACAAGCACTGGGTGTGTGTGCCATATTTGAGAAGCCCAGAAACCCGAAGGGAGTGGGGAAGGAAGACGGTGAAGGCGAGGCAGCCAGTGATGTATGTCAGCCAGCCAGCTCCCACTGTGGGCACCTGGGGCGTAATTCTGCAGCTGCTGCTGCTGCTGCTGTGAGAACATGGCCATCCAGTCCAGTGTAAAATAAGGCTGGGCATCTTAGCAGTTCAAGGCAGAAGGCTGGGAGTGTCACACAAGCAGGAGATGATTGTAAACCCTGAGTGTGATGTCATGAAAGACTAGGGAGAGAAGTGTATGCTCAGGGCATGAGACACCCCAGGGCTTGCACTGTATTGGAGAGAGGTCCTGGGAGCATTGTGTTCCGTCCCAGCTCCACATTGTAGGAGAGAAATTTGCAAGTGGAATGGTCAGCAAGAAGCTTGGCCAGGGTAGTTACAGGTCTGTGAACAGCATCACATGTGGAACAAGAGAAGGTCTGAGGGCTATTCAGCCTGAGGAAGAGCACTTAAACAGAGCATCATTTTAGTTGGGTTCCCTGGGCATGGATCATGAGACAAGCACTGGGAGTGTGCACCATATTTGAGAAGCCCAGAAACCCGAAGGGAGTGGGAAAGGAAGACGGGGAAGGCGAGGCAGCCAGTGATGTATGTCAGCCAGCCAGCTCCCACTGTGGGCACCTGGGGCGTAATTCTGCAGCAGCTGCTGCTGCTGCTGAGTCGCTCCAGTCGTGTCCGACTCTGTGTGACCCCATAGACGGCAGCCCACCAGGCTCCCCCGTCCCTGGGATTCTCCAGGCAAGAATACTGGAGTGGGTTGCCATTTCCTTCTCCAATGCATGAAAGAGAAAAGTGAAAGTGAAAGTGAAGTCGTGTCCAACTCTTAGTGACCCCATGGACTGCAGCCTACCAGGCTCCTCCGTCCATGGATTTTCCAGGCAAGAGTACTGGAGTGGGGTGCCATTGCCTTCTCTGCAGAGAAACTGGGAAATGGCATAGAACGCACATCTCAGTGATCCCACCTAGCGGGTGAGTTCTCTGGGGCATGTGTCATTGACTGGGGGCTGTGCTCAGGGCCGAGCCAAGGCTTCAGTGAGAGCCCCAGGCCCACAGTTGGGACACCGATAGTGGGAAGACTCTACAGACGTGGTACCAGCACATGTGCCGTACAGACATCCAATCATCCTTGGATGTTTGAAGGGCTGTGATGTGGGTGAGAATAACAGAAAGCAAATTTGAGGTGAAAGGAACAAGGCCTTTGCTGGCAGCCAGAGTGCGATGAATTGGTGACGTCACAAGTCTGTGTAGTCCCCAGCATAAGGACCTGAGGGACTTGATCTGGGAAATGCTGTGGAGACTTTCTAGCTTTGATCCGGGTGTTGGAAAGAATGACACACTATTCCTTTCCAGGTCCAAGATGCTCTCGTTTTATGAATGAAACGCTAATGGCTGTTAGAGCACCCAGTATTGGGTGATGGGCCTGGTGGTGGTGAAGAAGGGTTAGAGATCTGTGAGATCGCGCTGTGCACACAGTCCCCCAGGCTCCCTGGGCTGGGGCCAGCCCTGGGTAAGACGGGGGGAAACTGCAGGCCATTCTCATCTAGGGCTTTGATCCTGTGATTCCCAATATCAGCCCTGGTGAGCAAAATTGAAGCACAATTGAAGAGTTCAAAATCAGCCCCTTGGGCAAAAAAATTAGCACAGGAGACAGTGTGCGGTCCTGCTTGCCTGCCAGCCTAGTGGCCCCCAGCTTTGTTTCAGAGGTCTTGGAGCCCTGGGGCTTGGTCCCCCTTCCTACCTTCCCTCCCAGGCCCTCTGAGCTGGAGCTCAGCCGCGCAGGGCAGAGGCAGCTCATTATTTTGCTGCAGTTGACTTGCAATCTGAAATCAATTGGGTATCAAATATGCAGGCTTCAGTTTGATACCGTTTTTCAAAGGTGCAATAACGTTCAGAAATGACACTGCATTTCCTAATTATGAAATTCTGTCGTTGCCGCTCAGTCTAGGGTGACTTGGCTGCAGGGTTTTCTCTTTCTTTCTTCCTTTTTTTTTTTGTTAAGGGTTTAGCACACACTACAATTATTTTAAAATTGCTTTGGAAGAATATATTTCATCAGCGAACTACCAGCGTGCTTATTACTGAAGTTTGGAGGCAATTTGAGAGGAAGGATAAATTAGCACAGACTCTGCAGGCCTGGGAAAGCAGTGCCCTTCCTGGTCCCCACCACTGGCTTCTCATCACAGTTAATAAAACCTTTCACCATCAGCGGCTCCACATTCTTACCCTCCTTGCTCACGGCACATGCGTCAAGATCCTCAACTACTTGGGGATCGCAAGAGGCCGCTTGGGAAACCCCTGCTCTGCATCAGAACTGGGGAGCGGCTGTGGGGGAGGATAGAGAAGAGGCGGGGAGTTAATGACGGAAAGCCAAGGTCCCTAACATCCCCATGAACTCCACAACTAGAAGAATTGCTGCTTTGCTGCTCGGAGCTCCTGGGATGTCAAGGCTTTGCTCGGGGAACGCAAGTGCCTCTGTGGGCAGTGGGATTGTCTCGTGAGCTCCCAACATTTACAGAGTGGTCCAGAGCCAGTGGCTGACAGATACCAAGGCACGGTGAATCTGCAGACATCATGTTGAATGAGAGAAGCAGAGATACCAAGAGCACAGGCAGCATGATGCCATTGACGTCACTGTTCTAGAACGGGCATAATGCATCCGTGGAGATAGATATCAGAATGGTGGTGCCAGTGGAGAGGGGGAGATTGACCGAAAAACGGCACGAGGGAACATGCTGAGCTGATGGGAACATTCTCATGTTGTTATATGAACATATAGACTTGCCCAAATCCACTGAACTGGTGCTTAAAAAAAATCTTGGGTTGACTTAATGCTACTTAGATGCTGTAGCTGGGGGCTTTCAGAACAGTTGTGGCCCATCCCATATGGGTACTGATGACGCCTCGCTCTCAGGAGGGCATGGCCTCAGGGGTTTATGCTTTCTGCTATGAAACAGAATCACAGTGGCTATCCATCCTTGCCTGGGGCTCTGCCCTGTTATCCTAGCCATGAGCTAAATATGCAAATACTGCCCCAGTCTCTGGGGAAGCAGCCTTGGTTTCTGAGAAATATATGCCACTTGCAGCGCATACTATCCCTGTCTTGACAAAGAAGTGACTGCCAGGGGTATAGCACAAAGTCAAATGCTGATAACACATGGGAACCTCCGGGGTTGGGGTGAAGGGGATTGTATGAGATGATACTTCCCAAGGAACTTTGTTTCATTCTTTCTTCTTTTTTTTGGTAACAAAGACCTCTTCACATTGGTGAATTATGAATATGCAGAAAAGATGGTAGGAGACCACTCTGTGTCTCTGAACTGAGGCCAGTTTAATTCCTAGGGCTCTAGTCCCTGGTACTTTTCCTGCATTTTCAGCAGCACCTGAAATAGATTTCACTTCATATGAAATGCAAAACACTGCAGAGTAGAAAGCTCACCCTGGTCTGTGATCCAGGCGAGTGTTCTCAAGCCTGGTGTTCATTTTTTTTTTTCCTCCCTTTCTTCAAAATACTGCCTTGCTAAAGCCCACAGATGGGGATCATAGGATAAGTAGATGCATAATATATTACCCAAAATATTCCACCAGGCATCTTCTTTTACAGGTCAGGAGGACTTGCAAATGGAGTCTTCTAGGTCACCACATTTCCATCTGAGAGAAATTCTCTCTCATAATTAAGATTAGGTCAGCATTTCCATTACAGAACCTGGTGGTAAAATCCATTCTGAAGTGGGGCTTGGTTTGAGAGCTCTTGGAGAAAACTCTGAAAATGGACATATAGCACTTTTTCCTTTAGAAACAAGAGAAACAAAAATACACGGTGAGTTGGGAGCAGCAGGGTCAAGGGGGTGGGGAGGTCGCCCCAGCCCCGCGGTCCAGCAACACGGGACGTGGGAGGAGTTTTCGAGTCCCAGCCAGGGTTCCCCAGACTTTTCTCTGTCAATCCTAACAGAATCACCTGGGCTCTACCTGTCCTCAGTGAATGCAGATTCTTGCCCTCCTGTGGCACAGGCTACTTGCTCCACCTGCTCATCGACTCCACCCACACAGAAGGTCCAGAGTGGGGCCTGGGAATCTGCGTCTCATAACTAGGTTCCCAGATGTTTTCCAGGGAAAGGCAAAGCCTCTTAATCTAGGTTTTGCTACTTTGCTGCTGGTGGCCTTGGCGAAATATCTCTACCTTCTGATGCCTTGTATCCTCATTTACAAATTACAGGTAAAAGTAAATAACATTTACTGAGTGTTTACCATGTGTCAAGCATGTTCTTAGAGTGTCTCATGATTTAGCTCATCTGAGTTTCACAGCAGGCTTATAAGATTGGTACTGTAATTATCTCTATTTTTAGGATGAGGAGTAGGAGACCCAGAGTAGTTAAGTAAGTTACCCAATAACACAGCTCAGCTGAGTGGCAGAGCTGGGCTTTGAGATCCAGTCTGGGGCGTCTCTGGTGGCTCAGACAGTAAAGAATTTGCCTGTAATGTAGGACACCTGGGTTCGATGCCTGGGTTGGGATGATCCCAGGGAGAAGGGAATGGCTACCCACTCCAGTATTCTTTCCTGGAGAATTGCCATGAACAGAGGAGCCTGGTGGGCTTCAGTCCATTGGGTCCCAAAGAGTTGAACATAACCGAGTGACTAGCACTTTCTGGGTCTGCCGTGTTGTGCTACTCCTTGGAGGATAATATAATTCTTGCCATCTTGGATGAGAGGGGCAAATGAAGTAGAGAATGTCAAACTACTTTGTGGTCATTTTTTTTAGGATTTAAAAAAAAAAAAAAAAAAAAAACATTTTGTTGAGCTGGGTCTTAGTCATGGCACACGGGATCTTTTAGTTACAGCATGTGGGAACTAGCTCCCTGACCAGGGCTTGAACCTGGGACCCCTGCACTGGGAGTGTCGAGTCTTAGCCACTGGACCACCAGGGAAGTCCCTATTTTTAGAATATTTCTCTGAACTCTGGGTCCACATCTCCTCCTGGTCTCCTATCTGGAATTGTCTGGGTTCTTCATGCTCTCCAGTCATCTTTCCTCTCCCTTTCTAGTACTACTTGAATCTTTGATTTGTGACTAGCTCATCTTACCGGCTAATCTACAATCCAGTGTTAATAAATGATGATAGCCTAATGCGTTTGCTTTTCTCAGATCACACACTTCCATTTTAGCTGAAGTTTTAACTCATGATTTCCTAATCTGCTGACACTGGGGATCCCCCTCTCCTTCTCCTCATCAGCCCCGTGTTCTATGAGATGTTTCTGAAAGAAGCAAACTTTGGAGGAATTGGTTCCACACATGTGAGCATCTTTATACTTTATAAGACAAAAGAGAATTTGTGGGCCTTATTTCTGTGTCTTATTTGAAATCTTGAAAAGTTCAGAAGAAATCCTCCTCACTGCCCTCTGAATGGGTCACCCTTGTAAGAACCATTGTCTTGGGACTTCCCTGGTGGTCCAGTGGTTAAGACTTCACCTTCCAACACAGGAGGTGCGTGTTCTATCCCTGGTGGGGAGCTAAGACCCCACATGCCTCGTGGCCAGAAAACCAAAACATGAAACAGAAGCAATACTGTAACAACTTCAACAAAGACTTTAAAGATGGTCCACATCAAAAAATCTTCAGGAAAAGAACCATTGTCTCTCCCCAAGGGCCACACAGCTGGGCAGAGTGGAGGCTGTCAGAGTGGGGTATGGAGGGTACTGGGTGTGATAGGGGACATCCCACTCTGTCTCTGGGTCAGGCTGGCCCTCCTGCTCAGCACGTTTCCCGCAAGGAGCTGGTGGACGGCAGACTCACTAAGAGGGTGGAACATGGAGCCCATGGGGATGGGATGGGGCTGCTGCCCAGGGAGGGGAAAACATGCCTGGAAGTTGCTGAGAAAGGTGAGTGTGTTTGCCTGCGGTTCATCACAGCCCTTCATCCTGTGTGCCGCTTGTATCCCCCTGTTTTTGTTAATGGATGTATTCTCTGGGCTCTGTATACATACCTGACACACAGGGGCTTCACTGCTCGGGGCCATGAATGGCTCCAGGGCCTGTGGAGATCCGAGCTGCCTCTCCCCCTCACCGCCAACCCCCTTCCCTCTCCTCCAGCCACACTGGGCTCCGTGGACACATTGCCCACACTCCCGCCTTGGCCCTTTAGCTGGTCTCTTTCTTAGGCTTTTCATTCTGACAGACTTACATTCTGGAAAACCCCTCAGTCCTGGGCAAACTGAGGCCACTGATCATCCTACATTTCTCTGGAATGTTCTTCTCCAACATTCCACCCAGGCAAACAGATGCCTTTGCTCCCATCAGGTCTTTGCTTAAATCTTGCTTTCTCAATGAGGCAACTGCTTCTTACTCTCATGGTAAAATGGAAATTCTACCATTTTCCTAGAATTAAGTGCCCTGAGGGACAGTCTGTCTTATTGGTTTCTGACTTAGCCTGAGTGCCTGGAACAGTGCCTGGCATATAGTAGATGCTCGATAAATAAAGAAGGAATGAGTGAGCACTCATATTTTCTCTGCAGATGTTACTAGATATCGCAGGAAGGAGGATTAAAAAAAGCACGGCTGTCCTCGCTTTCAAAGAATTTACAATGTAGTGAGAGAAATACAGCAAGAAGTCAAGTTCTTTTCATCTGAAAAAGATTTATCCTTTATCCTGAGGTCCACTCTTGATATAATCTAATTCCTTCCACCTCTGGCCATGTAAACTCTGTGAAAGGAGGTGCTCTTTGAATGATAGCCATTTCTTCATTGTCCATCAAATCACACACTATTTGACTTTCTCTTCTCCTGCTCCACTGAAATCCTTCTCCTTAAAGCCATTGATAACCTTTTCACTGGCAAATCAGTGACTAGCTCTTATCCTCAGCCTGCTGAACCCTCAGTCTCATCAGCCTGAGTTGGATGCTTCCTCCTTCGTCAAGTGCTTCTTGCCCTTGCTTCCGTTGTATCCCCTGTGGAAATTCTTTCTTTTACAGGTCCCTGATCATCTCTGCACTTCCCCAGTGCTGGTTCTTTCGGAAGGTTCTGTCCTTGGACTGTTCCCTATTCTGTTTACAGTGTCCCTGTGTGAACTCACTCACTCACTCTCAGGACTTCGGTGGTTTTATATTCCTGATCCCCACCTCTCTGCCCCCAGCTCAAATCTTACTACCAAACCAGCCTCATGGACACTGCCTACTTTGTATCTCCCTTTGGATGACACCCAGGCACCCCCTGCGGGCCACATCCCAACAGAACCGAATGCCAGCCACTCCTAACACACCGCTTCCTGTTTCCTTGATTTCTGTTAATGGCAGCACCATGTAGTTAGGCTTTCAAGCTGGACAAGCGGGAGTCATCCTTGACTTCTCCTTCACCGCCTGCCCCCCTCCCCCGATCATATTCATTAAATTATCGGGTCCTATTAATTTTACTTACAAAACTTACTTTCAAATATGTTATTTTTACTCTATACTGACAACCATCCTCTCTCGCTTGCCCCTCTCAGCAGCCAGCAGCCTCCCAACAGATTTCCTGCCTCTGGTCCTTGTCCTCAAGCCCATCGTCCACAATGTTGTCGCTCTTTCCCTATTGACCGCTTATCGTGTGCCAAGCGTGGCAATAGGTACTAGGAATATAACAGTGAAAAAGACATAGACCCCATTTTCATAAATCAGCAAGATCCACGTAAATAATAAAGCTCACCCTGGCCCTTTCTGGTTTACAACCTTCCAACATGTTTCAACCCTTGTCCCAATTATCCTTTGCATGCTTTAGTCATGAATCCCTTTTGAAATCTGATAAAAGCTGAATTCATGCATAAAACTTTGTAACAGCTTCAAGGGAAAGGACCCTGACCCTGAAGGCCAGGCTTCAAGAATCCTTGACCTTTGGGATGAGCAGATGCAAACCATTATACACAGGATGGATAAACAGCAAGGTCCCACTGTATATCACAGGGAGCCATATTCAATATTCTGTGATAATGGAAAATAATATGAAGAATGTGCATATCACTTTGCTGTACAGCAGAAATTAACATTGTAGATCAACTGTATTTCAAAAAATTAAAAAAAATTATTGACCTGAATGAGCAAGTGTAAGCCTTTCTGAATATACACCTAGCCCTCCATAGTCTCACCCGTGGTCCTTCTGCTTGCCTCGCCTGTAGTCATGTCCACCTGTCTCACTCTCTGGTGTAGTATGAAGAATGTGCATATCACTTTGCTGTACAGCAGAAATTAACATTGTAGATCAACTGTATTTCAAAAAATTAAAAAAAAATTATTGACCTGAATGAGCAAGTGTAAGCCTTTCTGAATATACACCTAGCCCTCCATAGTCTCACCCGTGGCCCTGCTGCTTGCCTCGCCTGTAGTCATGTCCACCTGTCTCACTCTCTGGTGTAACAACAGCTTTGACCTTCCTGAAACTCCTCACATGCCTCATCCATTTACCTGGTGACCGTTTATGAAGAAGCAAATTTCTTAGATTCTGAGTCACAAAAGCACAGAGGTGAAAAAGAATGTGACGGGGCCTTTGCCTTTCCCCTGGCTTTCTTTTGCTTCAGCTGTGCCCTCTCGTGGTGTGCCTCGGGTCCTTCCTTGATAACTGGTCATTGCCCACTTTGAAATTCAACTCAGGCATCTTTATTCCTGGAAGAGTCTCCTAGATATAACCTCCTTCTTCAGATTGAATTCCTTCTCTGGGTTCATGGGTCTGCAAGTATCTGTCTCTGAGTCTTCATACATTATAATGGTACTTTTTTGTTTATGTGGCTGTTATACTAAATTACGAACTTTGAAGGGGCTTCCCAGCTGGCACTAGTAATGGCACTAGTTCTTTCCAGACAGTAAAGAACCCGCCTGCCAATGCAGGAAACATAAGAGATGTGGGTTCAGTCCCTGAGTCAGGATGATCCCCTGGATGAGGGCATGGCAACCAGCTTCAGGATTCTTGCCTGGGAAATCCCATGCAACGAGGAGCCTGACAGGCTACAGTCAACAGTGTCGCATAGAGTCAGACACAACAAAAGTGACTTAGCACACACACACAGGAGCTTTACAAGGGCAGAAAGAGTTTTGTTCTTGAATGCTTTATCCTTTGGTGCCTGCTTCGATCTACTGCTCAATAAATATTTGTGGAATGGATGAATGAAGAGGAAGAATGAATAAGGCTAGAAATATTGTATCAGGCTGCACCAAAGGAGACCGCTGAATGCTGGCCTAGGCATTTTGTTCTTTACTGAGTAGCTCATGGGAATGTCACTGGACACGTTGGGCAGGGGACGGTAGGGTATAAGTGAGCCAGCCGTAAGTGCATCTCTGTGATGGCAAATCCCGCAATGTCTTCCAAGTGGATGAATAGGCTTCTGCCAAGGGCAGAATCTAAGTACCAAAGAGGCGACGCGGAGGAGGGAAGAGCCCTGCTGGGAAAGCTGGGCTGGGGGCTCTGGCTCTAGCTGTGCCACTGTTTAAGCTGTGCTTTATCTTTACTTCCCTCTCCAGCCCGAGTTTCATCACCTGTTAATTTAGGGAGTTTAATTGATGTGCTCTGGGCTCCTGTTCTATGTCTCTGGGTCTTTCCTGCTTGATGGCACCTCTCTGTTGCAGACCTAAACCCGCAGCTTCTCTAGGAGCTCGGGAGTTACACGGTGCTCGCTAAGAAATGGCCCTTGGAGTCCACCGTAGCCACCTCGTTCGTGCCTTGCTTAATTTGGGTGCCTGGAGAGATAACTCAGACTTGGAAGGCAGCGGAGGGTATTTCAGGGTTGATAGGGATCTCAGATGTCACCAGGGCTTTGACTGCTGGATAATTAGGCCCCAAGTGCCTGCTGGCTACATCTCCAGCCCCTGTGTCCCGTGTCAGCCTGGCGCTGGCTCCCTTGTTTTCTCTCCTTGGTTAGAGAGACGGCCCCTGACTGGGATATTCCTGCGAGGAGAGGCCTGTCGTCAGAGCTGGACGAGGTCCCTCAGAAGAAACTCCGTGCAGGTGAGAGGGGCTGGTGTGTGCCCACTCTTCTCTCTAACAGCTGAGGCTTCCCATCTGGTTGCTGCTTTAAACACACCCAGGTCCCAGCAGGAGGCGGGCATTTGACAGGGATGTGTGAGCACCCCATCCCCTGTGCCTGTGCACGGCCTTGCTGGGATGTCAGGGGTGTCACCCGAGGGCTTTGCAACAGCCTGGGCAGGTGGCGTTTCTGTCTTTCTTGAGGAATGAGGGACTCAGACCCAGAAAGGCTGAGCAACTTGCCCTGGCCTCGAACCAGTATTTGCCCCTGGACTTTTAACTCCAGAGCCAGTAGTCTGCTCTAAACATACAGGTGTGGAGAAGTAGTCATTCCACCCCACAAGCTGCCTGCACAGGGACTTTTTACTATTGTGCAAAAATGGAGGAAACTTGGAATCCCCAAGGTAGGTTTGAGTCCTGACTCTGCCATTTGCATGTGGCCTCTTATGGCTCAGTTGGTAAGGAATCTGCCCGCAATGCGGGAGACCTGGGTTCCATCCCTGTGTTGGAAAGATCCCCTGGAGAAGGGAAAGGCTACCCACCCGAGTATTCCGGCCTAGAGAATTCTATGGGGTTGTGAAGAGTCAGACATAACTGAGTGACTTTCAGACTCTACACACCCGTGAGCTTCGTTTGCCATATACAAATCAGGGGCCTCCGATTCCACTTACTGTAGAAAGTTGTTGTGAGGAAGAACTGGGGTAACAGACATGGGCCCCAGGCTTTCTGGGAAGTGGCAGGATCCCTGCGGGAGCCTAGGGGCAACTCTAGGGCCCCTCTAGCATTCCTTCAAGTGGGACTGAGAGGTCTCAGAGGCTGGGATGCAGGAGGAAGTGAGGATGAGGGAGCCCCTTGCTTGGAGACAGTCGCTGAAGAATGGAAGCCCAGCTTCATTCAGCACCTGCTGGTTGTGAGAGTTCCTGTAATTAACTCGATCCCTCTGCACCCCAGTACCTGCGTCTGTGACTCTCAGTGTACCCCACAGGTTGTTATGCAACTTTTAAAAGGAGAGGAAGCCACCCAAAGGATGAATAAAAATATGGAGGCCATACAGTTCTTTAAAAACTAGCTTATCATGAGTTTGTAAAATAATCTGTGAAATGTCTTATGAAAGGACAGAATTAAACTGTATTTTGGTATAATTTAACGAATAATCTTTGTTTCAAAGACTCAAAGCATTTTGGAATATTGTGCAAAAAAACCAAAAACAACCTCTAGACTGTTTGATCACTGTTGATAAAGTATCCTTTTAATTCTTTTTTACTGATGTCAGTTGCAAGAGGCTGTACGTAGAGATCGTGACAAAAGCAGCCAGGAAAAGCAGAACCTTCTCTGTCCCTTATGAATATTTTGAACACGTTCATAGAAAATATTTTTACCTGTTGACTCTTATTCCCCAACAAGGACAAACACTCCTCCTCTCATGAATGCCTTTTTCTTTCCATTTTCAATATTAATTCTCCCTATGATGCCCTTTTCTAGAGACCAAAGTAAGAGTTTGCTTGATATAAATAATGACACAGTGCGTGGTCCTGGACTAACACAGAACACCAATTCAGGCCTGACGTTTCCCTATTATTTATTGTGCCATCAGCACAGCTTCTCAATTGGATCCTGGTCTTAAATCAGGGATCCCATCACGGAACCTAATGTGAGAAAAAACCAGATGCCCTAGGAGCCTGTTTTATTTATCCTCCCTGGCTTGTCAAGCAGTCAGAAAATGGAGACTTGACATTAAAAGATATGTGCTGAATAACTCTGTCTGGTTGCTAATGATACTGTGATGTGGTGAAACACCAGGTATTGCTGATGCTACTCCGAGCAGATCTGCATTCTAGTAGAGTCAGACCCAAATTCCTTTGTCTAATAAGACATTTAGCATTTAGAACACACAGCTAGCGCGTTCTCAAGGCATTTAAAATTTCATTTGAGTCTTACGGGAAATGCAAAAGGGTCAAGGAATTAAGAGAGTTGTTTGAGCTTCGAGGTGGACTCAGTAGGTTAAATTCCACTGCAGCGTTGCTTGGATTACCTGGATTAAGTATGGGACAGTCCCCCAGTGAGCTGCGTTGGGGTTAGGTGGGTGTTGTTCAACACACACAGGCACTGAGTGCCAACTCTGTAACAGCTGTTTCTAGAGATGAATACAGAGGTCAAAAACTGTTGGTCCCTGCCCTAAAGGACCTACACTCGAGAGAGAGGTGGGAAAAAAACTATGATTGCAGTCCCTAGGTGAAGCTTCTGCAGTGCTCTCCGTGAGGGTAACGGCCAGGCCTGTTGGACTTTGGCTTTGGGGCATCAATTATGGAAAAGAGTTCCAAAACTCTCCCATCTGATCTTTGTCTCCTAGAAAGTGGTGGTGACCCCATGTTTTCAAAAGGGCAATTTTCAAGAGTCCTTGTTCATTCTCTCACAATAATTAACTAAAAGGCAAGGAAAGGCATTTCAATGAAAGGCAAGAGGTATCAGATGAGATCCTGGATGAAGTCCTATGATGCAAAGATGGATATTTCCCTTTGACCACCCACTCACACCTGAGAGGCAGGCCATATGTTACAATGGAAAAACTCTACCCTCTCCTGGAGACCTCTGGCCAGGCATGGAACCTAGTAAACTAGGTCTCATAGGGGAAAGAAATAGCCTTGATTTATAATGCTTGCCAATTTCCATGGTGTAATACTTCATCATGGCTGATTTCAAGCTGTCAATGGTTTAAAAACTGGCTTGAACATTTTTTGAAAATTTAGTAGGTTCTGGTGAGCTTCTGTTCACTGCTACATGGAATACTGTTTAATCTTCATTTCCACAGAGGTAATAATTTCTGCCTTGGAATGTCCAAGGTTATGGTAAATATGGGAATGAGGTAGGCTGTGCCATGGATTATCATGGAGGGTCTTAATAAATGTTGGTTCCCGTTTTCTGTACCTTCAGAACAGCAAAGTGAGATATGAATTGTCACTCACTCACTGATTCATTTGTTCAATATTTATTGATCAGCTTCTATGTAGGCTATGCTTCTAGGCCCTAAAGGTTTAAAATTGACCCTGATGCTGGGAAAGATTGAGGGCAGGAGGAGAAGGGGACGACAGAGGATGAGATGGTTGGATAACATCACCAACTCAATAGACATGAGTTTGGGTAAGCTCCGGGATTTGGTGATGGACAGGGAGGCCTGGCATGCTGTAGTTCATGGGGTCACAAAGAATCAGACATGACTGAGTGACTGAACTGAAGATAAGAGTCTTGTCTGAGTACATCCTCTAGACCAGTGTGGGAGATGGAGCCATGGGTCAGAGTCATAGTTGGGTGCACAGAGGTTTGTGAACTAGCTGCATGAAGATCATGAGGGGAGCAAAGAGGAGGGCCAAAGAGGAATAGGGGATCAGTTGGGGAAAGTTTCTTGGAGGCAGACACATTTATTAGTTCTGACGCGTGAGGTAGATGAGAAGGAGAGAAAGTCACTGTAAGCCAGTGTGGACAAATGACTTTCTTTTCATTATTTCTCCTCTAAGGAACCTTTTCAGACATCTTTTTCTTAATCATTCTGACCTTCCTTCATGGAAAGTAAAAAGAACCTGCATATCTGTGTACATACTGCATGTGAGCTTGGGCTTCATACGTAAAAAGTGTGATATTTTTCTGCTCCCTAGAACCAAAGGGCAATGTTGCCTCTTATTGAGACTCTTCTTGCTAACTCTTGAGCCCATAATAAGCTGTTGATCATATTTGCAGAATGAATGAATACATGAATGTGTCCCCATCAGTAGAAAAAGCTACTGCAAGAAATGGGGCAGAAGAATAGAATATAGCATAGGTGAATGAGGCACTGCATGGCTTTGCTCTCATCTACAAATTTGGGCTTTCCAGGTGGCGCTAGCAGTAAAGAACCTGCCTGCCAATGCAGGAGACGTCAGAGTCACAGGTGCAGTCCCTGGGTCAGGAAGATCTGCTGGAGGAGGGCATCACAACGCACTCCAGTATTCTTGCCCGGAGATCTCCATGGACAGAGGAGGCTGGCAGGCTGCAGTCCATAGGGTCACACAGAGTCAGACAATGACTGAAGTGACTTAGCATGCACAAATTAGGAAAACAGGCTCAGAGAGCAGTAAGGGATAGGATTGGATGGGTCAGTTGGGCCCAGTAATTAGGTAGGTCTTCAATTGCCAGCCTGAGATGTCCAGTCTCAGTGACCTAGGAGATTCTGAACCCCTTGGCTCACAGGAGAAGAGTTACCTGTGACTCTCAGGACTCCTCCTAGTTGTTCCTTAGCAGTGAGCCAAGTTGAGGTCTGTGGACAGAGATGCACAGCCACTGGCTAACTTATTACGCTCCAAAGTTTTAATGAAAGAGCTACAATTACCAAGCTCCCTGCCTTTGGCACTTGAGAATCCATCTCAATTTCCCCTTTCTTTCTGAAGCGACAGTGATTAAGCATTCATTCTGCACATAAAACAAGTGATCAATGGCTCCTGGCAGTTGCCATTGTCTGTCCCCCTCTCACCCTCCCATCAGTAGACAATGTATCTTGGGGAGCTGCCGGGGCCTGAGAAAAATGAGTTTGCCAGACACAGTTCTATTTTGACTTAGATCACAAATAGCTCAGCTGAGTTTTTACACTGATAACAAGGAGATGGGCTCTATTTCCTGAGTTCTGAGATCTGAGAGTACGTTCCATCTCTGTTGAGAGAGAAGGGGAGACTTCTTGTTGCTAGCTGTAATACACTGGACTCAGAGTTCTGTGGTCAAGAAGGTGCCTAAGGGACTCAGTCTGAGTGATCTGGCCCCTTTCCTGGAACTTGAGGGGTTGATGGGGTCGCCAAGCCTGTGGTCTGGGTTCTTCCCAGGCCTCTCAAACCAGGGCTCACCGGGCATCAGCCTTAGAGAGAGGGAGAGGGGAGGCCAGCCTGTCAGCTACTGGTTCAGTGTCTAGGTGGAGCAGGGGCAGAAAATCCAGGAAGAGCTAGAGGGTGAGGAGGGGTATCTTGGGCTAAGGCTGCTGGGCCCGCCCCTGTGTGCCTGGAGGGATGTCAGCCAGGAAGAAGGAGGGGCTCTTGAGGAGAAGAGATTCAGCCTCCCTATCCCATACTCTCCCACAAATTCTCTCCTTCCCTTCAGCTCTCCTAATGGGAATAAATCCTGAATTTGTGCTTGAGGAGCCCAGGTTAGGGTCAGAAGCCAGTGGTAGGAATAAAGAATATCAGTGGGAGAAGTACCAATAGCAGCAAATGCTGAAGACTCCAGGAAAACTTTCACCGGGGAGACTTTAGGGCAGGCAGTGAGGGAAAAGTGGGGAGTTTCCAGCTAGGTGATCAGGGGAAGGGCCTTCCAGGCAGGGGACATGATCTAGATTAGAACACGGTCCTCAGGACCTAGTGGGGCAGGGTGAGGACAAAGGTGGCCTATGTGTCTAGGGACAAGAGCACCTAGGGTTTATTCCGAGGCAAGAAGTGAATTCAGGTGAAACAGTGTCCACCTGTAATTTCAACTATTAACATAACCATTGAAAATAAATTTTGGAAGGAAAGAAACCAAAACGTGAGCAGCACTTAGCTCTGGTGATCATGAGTGACTTCTCTGTCCTTTGTTATATTTTTCCCTATATTCCAGCTGTCAGTGAGCATGTGCTATTTTACATTAGAATTTTGGGGCCTATTTTTAAACAGCTTTATTGAGATATAACTCACATACCATATAATCCATCCATTTAAAGCATATAATTCAGTGATTTTTAGTATATTCACAGAGTTGTACAGTCATCACAATCCATTTTAGAATATTGCATTATCCCTGAAAGATACCCTGTACCCACTGAGAAACATTCCCTGTTTTCTGCATCCACCCCTCCCTCCCCACTCCTACTTTGCATCTCTAAGCTTATCTGTTCTGGACATTCCATAAAAATGGAATCATATGATAGGTAGGTGCTTTTATGTGGCTGACTTTTCTTTCTTGAAATCATGCTTTCAAGGTTCATCATGTAGCATGTATTGATACATCATTCCTTTTTATGGCTGAATAATATTCCACTGTGGATATGCCACATTTTTTCTGTCCATCATTGAGTGATGGACATTTAGGTTGTTTCTAAATTCTGGCTGTTATGATTAATGCTTCTATGAACATTAATGTGTAAGCTTCTCTGTGAATATCTGTTTTCAGTTGTCTTGGGTATATTTATGTGTATGTGGAATTGCTGGATTGTATCCTGGAGAATTCCATGGACAGAGGAGCCAGGCAGGCTACAGTCCATGGGATCATAAAGAGTTGGACATGACCATGTGACTAACTTTCACTTTTCATGGTAACTCTCTATTTAAATTTTTGAGGAACTGCGAGACTGTTTTCCGCAGCAGCCCTACCACTTTACATTCCCACCAGCTATGTATGAGGGTTCCAATTTTTTATCATCTTCTCAACACTTGTTGTTATTTATCTTTTTTATTCTAGTAGGAGGAGAAGGGGACGACCGAGGATGAGATGGCTGGATGGCATCACCGACTCGATGGATGTGAGTCTGAGTGAACTCCGGGAGTTGGTGATGGACAGGGAGGCCTGGAGTGCTGCGATTCATGGGGTTGCAAACAGTCAGACACGACTGAGCGACTGTACTGAATTGAACTGAACTGAATGATTAACAATATTGAATAATTTTTCATGTAATTATCAGCCATTTGTATATCTTCTTTGGAGAAATTTCCATTCAGATCCTTTGCCCATTTTAAAATTGGGTTATTCGTCTTTCTATTGTTGCATTATAAGAGCTCTTTATATATTCTGGAGACTCTACCCATATCAGATATACAATTTGCAAATATTTTCTCAGATTCTTTAGGTTGTATTTTTCACCTTCTGAAAAATATCTTTTGCAAGACAAAAGTTTTTAATTTTTATCAAAATTCAAATTTATTTATTTTTATTTTTCTTTGGTTTCTTTTTCTTTAGATACTAAGAAACTTTGGCCTAATCCAGGGTCACAGAAATTTATCCCTATGTTTTCTTCTAAGAGTTTTATAGTTTCAGCTCTTATATTTATATTGATTTATTTTGAGTCATCTTTTTATATGATGTAAGGTAAGGTTCCAACTTCATTCTTTTGCATGTGAGTATGGGCTTCCCTGGTGGCTCAGAAGGCAAAGAGTCCACCTGCAATGCGGGAGACCTGGATTCAATCCCTAGGATGGAAAGATCCCCTGGAGGAGGGTATGGCAACCCACTCTAGTATTCTTGCCTGGAGAATTCCCCTGGACAGAGGAGCCTGGCAGACTACAGCCCATGAGGTCCCAGAGTCGGACACGACTGAGCGACCAAGCACAGCACGGCATCTAGAAGTCTATCTTTTTTCTCCCTTTGAATTGTCTTGGCACCTTTGTCAAGAATCAACTTCCTTTTAAAGGTGTGGATTTTTTTAAAAAAATTTTTTATTGAAGGATACTTGCTTTACAGAATTTTGTTGTTTTCTGTCAAACCTCAACATGAATCAGCCATAGGTATCCATATATCCCCTCCCTTTTGAACCTCCCTCCCATCTCCCTCCCCATCTCACCCCTCTAGGTTGATACAGAGCCCCTGTTGGGTTTCCTGAGCCACACAGCAAATTCCCACTGGCTATCTATTTTACGTATGGTAATGTAAGTTTCCATGTTACTCTTTCCATACATCTCACCCTCTCCTCCCCTCTCCCCATGTCCATAAGCCTATTCTCTATGTCTGTTTCTCCACTGCTGCCCTGTAAATATTCAGTACCACTTTTCTAGATTCCATATATGTACATTAGAATATGATATTTATCTTTCTCTTTCTGCCTCACTTCACTCTGTATAATAGGTTCTAGGTTCATCCACCTCATCATAACTGACTGAAATGCTTTCCTTTTTATGGCTGAGTAGAAGCCAATATTGGAGAAGGCAATGGCACCCCACTCCAGTACTCTTGCCTGGAAAATCCCATGGACGGAGGAGCCTGGTGGGCTGCAGTCCATGGGGTCGCGAAGAGTCGGACACGACTGAGCGACTTCACTTTGACTTTTCACTTTCATGCATTGGGGAAGGAAATGGCAACCCACTCCAGTGTTCTTGCCTAGAGAATCCCAGGGATGGGGGAGCCTGGTGGGCTACCCTCTATGGGGTCGCACAGAGTCGGACACGACTGAAGTGACTTAGCAGCAGCAGCAGAAGCCAATATGTCTGTACTTTTTTCTGCTGTAGTTTAAGTTCTCGTTTCACCTCCCAGACTCTCTTACCTCCATACTCAGTTAGTCCAGCTTGGCCTCAGATAGGTCTCTTCCATAGGCATAAGAAGAAGTCCTAAGCCCTGATACCCCAGGTATTGGAAGCTAGAGAGGGAACACTCCAGAATGGCTCATCACCACCCCATTCAGTATATTGGAAAATGAAACTAAAATAAAGAACAGTGAAGATCTAGGAAACTCTAAAGCTCAACATTCAGAAAAAGAAGATCATGGCATCCGGTCCCATCACTTCATGGGAAATAGATGGGGAAACAGTGGAAACAGTGTCACACTTTATTTTGGGGGGCTCCAAAATCACTGCAGATGGTGACTGCAGCCATGAAATTAGAAGATGCTTGCTCCTTGGAAGAAAAGTTATGTCCAACCTAGATAGCATTTTCAAAAGCAGAGACATTACTTTGCTGACTAAGGTCCATCTAGTCAAGGCTATGGTTTTTCCTGTGGTCATGTATGGATGTGAGAGTTGGACTGCGAAGAGGGCTGAGCGCCGAAGAATTGATGCTTTTGAACTGTGGTGTTGGAGAAGACTGTTGAGAGTCCCTTGGACTGCAAGGAGATCCAACCAGTCCATTCTGAAGGAGATCAGCCCTGGGATTTCTTTGGAAGGAATGATGCTAAAGCTGAAACTCCAGTACTCTGGCCACCTCATGCGAAGAGCTGACTCATTGGAAAAGACTCTGATGCTGGGAGGGATTGGGGGCAGGAGGAGAAGGGGATGACAGAGGATGAAATGACTGGATGGCATCACTGACTCGATGGACGTGAGTCTGACTGAACTCCGAGAGATGGTAATGAACAGGGAGGCCTGGCGTGCTGCAATTCATGGGGTTGCAAAGAGTCGGACACGACTAAGCAACTGAACTGAACTGAATAGTCCATTGTGTACGTGTACCACAACTTCTTTATCCATTCATCTGTTGATTGGCATCTAGGTTGCTTCCATGTTCTAGCTATTGTAAATAGTGCTGCAATGAACAATGGGATACATGTTTCTTTTTCAACCCTGGTTTCCTCAGGGTATATGCCTAGCAGTGGGATTATTTCTGCATTCTTAATTCTGCTTTACTGATCTATATGCGTATTCTTATGTTAGCACTTTATGTCACACAGTTTTGATTACTGTGGCTTTGTATGAAATCTTGAAGTTGTGAAGTGTGAGTTCTTCAACTTTGTTTTCTTTTTAAGCATTATTTTGGCTTTTCTGGGTCCCTTGAATTATTATATGAATTTTAGGATCAGTTTGTCACTTTGGTCAAAAAAGCCTACTGGGATATGATCAAGATGGCATTGAATTTATAGATCAATTTGGGGGCTTTACTTTTAAAAAGGGAACGTGGTCTTGAAGTGAGGCTGTATGGTATAGAAGAAAGACTGGATGTAAGTTTCAAAGTCAGATGGACATCAGTTCATGTCTCACCTCCCAGCACTGGCAAGCTCTTGATCTTGGGTAATTCAAGTCGTCTTCTTTGAGCCTCACATTCCTTATTTGTAAAGCAGATCTAAGGATACTTATTCTAAAGCTGTTTTGAGACTTAACCAAGCTTATCTGAACAGTGTATAAGGACAGTGTCTAGCAGTGTCTATCCATTTTCTGGGGTCTTTGGAACTCACCCAACTAACAGGAGGGAAAGTATCAGATCATAAAAATGTAAAGGCTGGGAAGGACCTCAGTGCTTAAATTAATGCATATTGAAACGTCTTTGCCTGTGACCTTAATCTTTCCTTTGCCCCTAGAATACTTTTCTCCTATAGTGCTGACAAAATTCTGTTCCCTCTGATGGCCTAGTTGGAAGTAATCTTCTCTTTTTTGAAAGTACCCAGCAGTTTTTCTTCTCTGACAGTATCTAATTCTGTTTGCCTATTTTCTCTGGATTTGTGTATGAGTTTGGCCCCACTTTTAAATTGTAAGCCTATAAAGGCGGAATTGGTCATGCCCTCCTTAACAGATCAGTGTGGCCTGAAGCCTGGAGTGGGCTGTTGGAGCAAGAGGACCACAGGAAGGTCCAGCGTGGTCAGTGTGGTCCAGATCAGTCAGACAGTGTGTGTGTCTATGTGTATATGTGTGTTGGGGGTATCATTCCCTCCACTCCTCTGTTTACCCTTCCCAAGCATACACATACCCCCACTCATGCTCGTCAAGCCTCGGCTGGCAGTGAAGTGTTTAAGGACAGATGAGTTGACTTGAAGACCTTTGAAGGGGTACTGAGATTTCTTCTGCCCCGGGGTGTGGGCGCTTCCTTCATCACCCACACTTGGCTCAACTGGGAGGTGACTGACATCCTCTCCTCACTGATCATTACTTTTAGCTTTGCCAATTTGATAGATGAAAAATAATATCATGTCCTAATTTGTATTTCTTTCATTACTCCTACAGTTGAATTTTAAAATATGTTCATTAGCTATTTGTATTTCTTTTTTGGTTAACTTTTCTACCTGAAGTATTTCAACTTTTGGATCTGTACTGCTAAGGAGTAGACTGGGATTAGCAGGAAATGCAGTTTAACAACCTGTTGTGGGCCAGTCAATCAGAAGTTTGAAACTGACTCATTCTGGGGTGTGTGGGGGTTGTGTGTGAGGTATAGGGTATGTCTGGGGGGTTGTGTTTGTTGGGTGGGGACACAGCCTTAGGGAACTGAAGACTCACCTCTGATATCAGTCTGTGGCACTCTTAGTTATGACAGAACGATTCTGTCATGTGGTCCTTATTAAATGCAAATTTTAGCATCATAGCCCTCTGTGTAGAGCTCCAACTGAGATCTGTTTCTCTTAATTCTTTTATTTAAGCCTCCTTGCTGACTTCAGATGTTGGTGACTCTGTCAAAGCGTCTCTTCTGTGCACACAGGCCTCTGATCACTGCCCTTAGAAAAATAGAATGGAACATTACACGCCCCCATTGGGGTGAGAAATTGCTTTTTGTATCTGTTGCCAGTTGTCAGTTAATTACCTAAATGTTGGATGAAGGCTAGAAGTGGGGCAGGCTGGAGGCAGAAAGGGAGGGGGAGTTTCTGTTCTCCCTGGCCACATGGAGGGGTCCTGAAGCCTGGAGTGGGCTGTTGGAGAAGGAGGATCACAGGAAGGTCCAGACAGGCTGTCCTGGTGAGGCCCTGGGAAGCTGAGGGCAGAGACATCAGTGCTCTGTAAGGCTCAGAACCCAAGAGAAAGGTTTTGTGGATGGCGTCATGGAGCAGGGGATGTTTGGGTTAAAAGTGGGGGGACAAGGGCTGATGGTGCTTTGTGTGGAGGGACTAGCAGGGAAAAGACCTGGGGCCATGACAGCCCCACTTCCCATGTGGGAAGAGGCAAGTGATGGAGACCAGCTAGGGCTCCGGGGCTCTAGGTGTGGATGGTGGGAGTGAATGGTGGGGATGGAAAGGTGGACCCAGAGCGCCTGGAGGAGGCTTGGGGCTCTCTTCTGTAGGTGGCGGGGATATCAGGTGGGACAGCCTAAGGGCTCTCAGGAGGCAGAATCTGCCACATTCACTGAGGGGCTGTGAGATGAAATGACAAGGCCTTGTAGCACCAACTCTGACTTCTGGGTGGATGGTGTTGCCAGGAACAAAGGTGGGGGTATAAGTAATGAGTTCAGAATGAGTTCAGTTCAGTCGCTCAGTCGTGTCTGACTCTTTGTGACCCCATGAATCGCAGCACACCAGGCCTCCCTGTCCATCACTAACTCCTGGAGTTTATGCAAACTCATGTCCATTGAGTCAGTGATGCCATCCAGCCATCTCATCCTCCGTTGTCCCCTTCTCCTCCTGCCCTCAATCTTTCCCAGCATCAGGGTCTTTTCAAATGAGTCAACTCTTCGCATGAGGTGACCAAAGTATTGGAGTTTCAGCTTCAACATCAGTCCTTCCAGTGAACACCCAGGACTGATCTTTAGGATGGACTGGTTGGATCTCCTTGCAGTCCAAGGGTCTCTCAAGAGTCTTCTCCAACACCACAGTTCAAAAGCATCAATTCTCCAGCACTCAACTTTCGTCACAGTCCAACTCTCACATCCATACATGACCACTGGAAAAACCATAGCCTTGACTAGACGGATCTTTGTTGACAAAGTAATCTCTCTGCTTTTCAATATGCTGTCTAGGTTGGTCATAACTTCCCTTCCAAGAAGTAAGCATCTTTTAATTTCATGGCTGCATCACTATCTGCAGTGATTTTGGAGCCCCAAAAAATAATGTCAGCCACTGGTTCCACTGTTTCCCCATCTATTTGCCATGAAGTGATGGGACCAGATGCACTGATCTTAGTTTTCTGAATGTTGAGCTTTAAGCCAACCTTTTCACTCTCCTCTTTCACTTTCATCAAGAGGCTCTTTAGTTCTTCTTCACTTTCTGCCATAAGGATGGTGTCATCTGCATATCTGAGGTTACTGATATTTCTCCCAGCAATCTTGACTCCAGCTTGTGCTTCCTCCAGCCCAGCATTTCTCATGATGTACTCTGGTTATAAGTTAAATAAGCAGGGTGACAATATACAGCCTTGACGTACTCCTTTTCCTATTTGGAACCAGTCTGGTGTTCCATGTCCAGTTCTAACTGTTGCTTCTTGACCTGCATACAGGTTTCTTTGGAATGGAACATGTTAAAATGTGGAAATTGATCTGGGAGTTTGGGGAACATCAGGGTTTGTGGGCAGAACAAGGAGCATCTGTGAAAGAGATCAGGGTGAGAGTAGACTCTGCCCAGGTCAGTTTCTTGGAGGCCCATAACGGAGGAGGCACTTCTAGAAGGCAGGCACCAGTGATAGTGTCAGTTGCTAAAAGAGTTTAGATCAATGTTTAGATGGATCGGACAGAGATGCATTTGGCAAAGGGCATAGGCTGTGGGTTGAGATGAACTGGGGTTCAAAATTTTGTTCCAGTACCTAGTATTTCTAGGGTCTTAGAGATATAATACTAAGCCTGAGTCTTAGCTTCTGCATCTGTAGAATGGGGATATGATAGTAGTAGCCAATATAGGATTGTTGCAAGGATTAAGTGAACTGCAGGTGAGGCAGTAGGTGCAGATCCTGGAACACTGAGCAGACAATAAATATTACTCATTGTAGTTATGATAGGTAAAAGTGGTAACAATATCTACTTACAAAACTGTGCTAAGAATTACTTAAGAACATGCATGAACGCGGACTTCCCAGGTAGCGCTAGTGGTAAAGAACGCCCCTGGCAAAGTAGGTAGGTGTCAGAGACACAAGTTCGATCCCTGGATTGGGAAGATCCCCTGGAGGAGGGCATGGCAACCCACTCCAGTATTCTTGCATGGAGAATCCCCCTGGGCAGAGGAGCCTGGCGGGCTACAGTCCATGGGGTCGCATAGAGCTGGACATGACTGAAGCGACTTAGCATGCATGCATCGTTGCTGTCTCTTGTCTAGTCCCTGATGTTTGGGTGTGATACTGCGATTCGTAATAAATGTATATATATATTTGGTCTCTGTGGCCTTTGCAGGCAAAAATCTCTCCAAACCCCTAGAATTGTCTGTGATGAGGCCCATAAAGGTGTCTTCTGTTATGTTAATGAGGTGACTTTTGGAAAGCATCTAAAGATGGGGGCTGGTTGCTGGGAGAACCAACCTAGTGATTACAGGGCTTGAACTTTCAGTGCCCCCTCCCCCCCGTGAGCCCACCCCAACCTCTGGGGAGGGAAAATGGACTGGAGACTGAGTTCAATTGCCAAGGCCAGTGATTTAATCAATTGTTACTATGCAATGAAGACTCCATAAAACCCCCCAAAGATGGAGTTTAGAGTGGTGTGCCTGGAGGGAGCATGGACGCCCTGTGACCCTTCCTGACACCCTGCCCCCAGCATTTCTTCCGTCTTCCGGTTGTTCCTGAGTTATGTCCTTTTAGAATAAACCAGTAATCTAGTAAGTAAAGTATCTCTTTGAGTTCTATGAGCTGCTCTTGTAAATTAATCAAACCCAAGGAGGGGGTCATTGGAACCCTTGACCAGATTGAAAGTCGTTCAGAAGTATGGGTGACAACCTGGACTTGAGACTGGTGTCTGAAATAGGGTGGGGGCAGGACTGAGCCCTTCACCTGTGGGATCTAATCCCATCTCCAGGGAGGGAGACAGTGCCAGAACTGAGTTGAATTGTAGGACCCCAGGAGGTGGGGAGGCTTCACCAGTGGCTCAGCAGTAAAGAACCAGCCTGCAGCGCAGGAGCCGCAGGAGATGAGTGTTTGATCCCTCAGTGGGGAAGATCCCTTGGAGGCGGGCGTGGCAACCCACTCTAGCATTCTTATCTGGAGGATCCCATGGACAGATCTCTGTGGGGTCACATAGAGTCAGACGCAACTGAAGCAACTGAGTATGGATGCGTGCAGCTGGTGGGGAGCATTGTTTGGCTGTGTGGGAACTTCCACCCACCCCAACCCCATCCCACACACACACAATGTAATTGGGTGTAGACATCTTCATGGGGATGAGAGCTGCCAGGGGAAGGCATCAGCTAGGACCAGGCCAGGAGGAGTATAATGTGGGTCTGAGAGAAGGCCTGGTGTCTGGGCCAAGGCTGGGAGTGGTAGATTCAAGTTCAGTGCTCTAGGGGTCTGTCCTGAGAGGTCCTAAAGGTGATAATATTAAGTGGGATTTTTTGTTGTTGTTGTTGAGAATCTGACAAAATCCAGACAAGGCTAGGCAAGAGGGTGAGGGGAGCGAGCCTTTGGGGCAGACTTGGGCAATGTGGGCACAAATGCTGTGTTCCTGCTTTGTGGATGCTGTAGCTGAGTTCTCTGTGGGGACTTGAGCTGGCTCCACCTTGAGGGGCACAGGCAGGAGAGCTGGGGACTATTGGCAGATGATGCTCACTCATGAGTAGGGCTCTGTGTGTTCCCAGGTCTGGCTCTCCCTGGCCCAGGACCAAGGCCTGGAGAACTGAGCCTGCAGGTGACTGGGTACATCTTGGTCATCTGGGGATCATTTCTTATGGACTCACTGACCCTGTGAAAATGTCTGGACTGGGACTTGAAGTCAAGACGGTGTTGGGAGTTCATGCTTGAAAGTTCCCTTGATGTCAAACATATTGCAATGTGAGATGAAATGTTTAAGAACTCAAATATAGCCACATTCAATATGGTGAACACCTCTGTGAGCCAGAAACAACACCTTAGACTTACTGGGCTCTTGGTGCCTGCAGCGCAGGAGCCGCAGGAGATGAGTGTTTGATCCCTCAGTGGGGAAGATCCCTTGGAGGCGGGCGTGGCAACCCACTCTAGCATTCTTATCTGGAGGATCCCATGGACAGATCTCTGTGGGGTCACATAGAGTCAGACGCAACTGAAGCAACTGAGTATGGATGCGTGCAGCTGGTGGGGAGCATTGTTTGGCTGTGTGGGAACTTCCACCCACCCCAACCCCATCCCACACACACACAATGTAATTGGGTGTAGACATCTTCATGGGGATGAGAGCTGCCAGGGGAAGGCATCAGCTAGGACCAGGCCAGGAGGAGTATAATGTGGGTCTGAGAGAAGGCCTGGTGTCTGGGCCAAGGCTGGGAGTGGTAGATTCAAGTTCAGTGCTCTAGGGGTCTGTCCTGAGAGGTCCTAAAGGTGATAATATTAAGTGGGATTTTTTGTTGTTGTTGTTGAGAATCTGACAAAATCCAGACAAGGCTAGGCAAGAGGGTGAGGGGAGCGAGCCTTTGGGGCAGACTTGGGCAATGTGGGCACAAATGCTGTGTTCCTGCTTTGTGGATGCTGTAGCTGAGTTCTCTGTGGGGACTTGAGCTGGCTCCACCTTGAGGGGCACAGGCAGGAGAGCTGGGGACTATTGGCAGATGATGCTCACTCATGAGTAGGGCTCTGTGTGTTCCCAGGTCTGGCTCTCCCTGGCCCAGGACCAAGGCCTGGAGAACTGAGCCTGCAGGTGACTGGGTACATCTTGGTCATCTGGGGATCATTTCTTATGGACTCACTGACCCTGTGAAAATGTCTGGACTGGGACTTGAAGTCAAGACGGTGCTGGGAGTTCATGCTTGAAAGTTCCCTTGATGTCAAACATATTGCAATGTGAGATGAAATGTTTAAGAACTCAAATATAGCCACATTCAATATGGTGAACACCTCTGTGAGCCAGAAACAACAACTTAGACTTACTGGGCTCTTGGGCTTGGGAATAGGGAGAGGAGGCTTGTAGTATAGCTGCTGTGAGATGACCGGGACCAGAAGTTTCAGATTCATGACTGGGAACTAGACCTGAGCTCACTGGGTGAAACTGAAGTGCTCCCTGCCAACGCTTCAGAAAGGACTAGAAGAAGCTAGTTACTGCTTGGAGATGCAGGATGTTGCAGAGCCGAATGCCTGGGTAGAGGGAAGAAGCTGAGGAAGCCATACCACGAGGACCTCAGGAGCTACTGCTGGCCCAGTGACTAGATCTGTGATACCCCTAGAATCACCTTGGAAATGGAAACCTGAGCCACCATTACCAGAGCTGACTCTGGGCTAGAGTCCTGGGAGGGGAACTGATCAACTTCCAGACAGGGAGGGATGAGAGGAGACTGAGGGGTGATGGGAGGGAAGCATTCCAAATGAACCTACCAACAGAAGTCCCGAAGCCCATGAAGAAAACTAATATCGAGAAAGACAGCCAACAAGCTCGAAAATCAGCAGAATTCACTCCCCTTGAAACTGAATAGAGCAATATGAAAATTACTTTAAAATGAGTATGTTTGAGATCCTTAAAGATATAAAGGAATGAAGAACACCTAAACAGCATGAAATCATGAAACAAAAACAGGCAGGTAGAAATCAAGAACAGGTGTATGTTAAAACGAACAAATTAGGGACTGGAAGTGAAAAACCAAGCAATTGGAATAAAGATATATTCAGGGGACAAGATCGACCGTGGACTGGATGTGCCCAAGAGCGCATCAGTGATCTGGGAGGAAACACTGAGGTGGTTGCCTGAATGTGGCACATAGACAAAGAGGTGGAAACTGGAAAGAGACGTGGAGGACAGACAGACAGAGTTTCCAACAGATGGGCTTCCAGAGATAGGGAACTGAAGGAATAAGAGAAAAGCAGTTTTCACAAAAAATAATAGCTCAGAAAATTCTGCAATTGAAAAAGATACAAACCCTCAAATGAGAAGCACACACTAAACACTGAACAAGTGTGTCTGGCACAGGACTTTGCACGCAAATGGCAGCTGCACAGGAGATGTTAGCTCCCTCTCTTTCCCTGTCACTCCTTCCTCTTGTCCTTCCTTGTGTCTTTCCAGAAACCATCACTGACCATCTGGTACAAGCTTGACACCATGCTGGCCACTGGACATACGAAGATACAACACGTGCCCCCTAACAAAGAGCTGAGAATTTGGTAGGGAACACAGACATGTAAGCAAGTATTTTCAACAGAGTTAACAGGGTCCTTGACAGAGATCTGTATAGAATCTGGAAGATACAGAAAGGAAGGAAAGGTGTGTTTGTGTGTATGGTTTGATAGAGTAAATGATACTTCCAGAGTGTCATGGGGGGACAAGCAAAGGAGAGGGGGCAGCATAAACACGTAAACAAAGGCACAGAAGCTCGTGCTTTTGCACGTGAGGGAACGGCAAGCAGCTTCCTGTGGCTGGAGTGTGGGGTTTGAGGGGTATGTGTGTGTCTTCCCTTTACTGGCTCCATGTATCACAAACTCCTCAACAGTAGGCTCTGCGGGGCCAGTGCCTTTCCAGATCTATGAACAGCTGACCTTTAAAAAAAAGAGTCTTCCTGACCCACCTGCAGAGGTACAGAGCTATCTTCATGGATGCATTTTATTGACACATTCTGGAAAACAGAGGTTCGATGCCCTCCACAGATGCTCTGTGGAGCTCACATTCAGGCCCTTCTCAAACCCAAATCCCTTAGAGGAAGAGCTCCGACAGCCCAGGGAGGTGTCGCTGATTCCTTGGAGAGGGGCTGATCTATCCCTGTGGGTCCTTGGCTGATTCACTGGGGGAGAGTTTCTCAGCTTCTCTGTTCTTTCATCTGTCACCGGGGGATGATGGTGCCCACCGCCACTTCCGTGTCGTTAACAGGAACATTGGCAACACCCTTTGATATATGGAGATGAAAGATGCTGGATTAATTCAAAGCTTTATTTGTTGTTTTTCACTATTATTACTAGTTAAGCTGCTGAACACACTTTTGACAGTCTTGTCAGAAGCTCTCCCATATGGCCTCTCCCTGGAAGAGTAAACACTGCCTTCAGAGGCATGACTACTCTGTTTTTTTCCCCCTTTCTTGGCAGTGAAAAATGACTTCAAATCACAGGATTTAGGATGATGATATTTTTGATGTACTCTATCTTCTTTCAAGCTCTTACTCTACTCTGCACTCCTGTGTAAAAATGAAAGGACAAAAGAAAATTTAGGAGCCGGCCTTGCCTTGGCCTCCAGAGCCACCTAGGGGTCAGTGTGAGGAGGCTGCCTGTTGGTGGATGATGGGGAGGAGTGGGCACTCAGAAACAAAGATTTCACGGGGGTTGAGTTTCATGGAGGCTTCCCTGGTGACTCAGATGGTAAAGAATCTGCCTGGAATGCAGGAGAGCCAGGCAAGAGAAGGGCTGTACCCTCATACAGGGGCCTCATGAGACACTCTGAACAGGATCTGCCTTATTCCCTAGACCACAAGCTCCTCGAGAGCCTGGATTTCGTGTAACCATCTGTCTTTTGGGTGGAAAAGAGTTCTTTGGAAGTAATGAAGTGTAAACTTTGATAATCCTTCGTCTCAGATCTCATCCAAGGCCCTAGGAGAAGCCCTAACAACACATTCACATGTTTTTGTAAAATTTGTAAAACTAAGATGTTTTAACAGCCATTGGTTAAAACCAGTCTGTTTCCATTCAACTTCTCCCCTATCACACTTCCCTTTGTGTCCAGGGAGCCTGGGGTGGCCATGAACACGTTGGGGATTCTGCTAAAGGAAAGTTGTCCAGAAATATGCCAGTCTGACTGCAATTTGTAAAGATCATTTGGAATACGGCAATAAACAAGTAAGAATTTACAGATTCCAGATTTGGGCCTATAAGAAGCATATCTTCTTTTGTCTTTATTTATTAAAGAACTATGATAAAATTCAGATGAAGATTAATAGACTGTGAAATGAATGCAATAAGATATATAATTATATCAATAAAAATTCTCTACTTCCTGATGTTAGATTATGCAACACACACAAAAAAATCCAGATTCTATTAAAAGGATATCTGTAAGAGAGACATATTTTTGAGTTTAATGACACTTAGGTCCATATAATTCTTATCTGTAGCTCTCCTGGGCATTGTAGATGGTTTAAGTGTTCTTGGCCTCTGTGTGTTTATGAGTGCTCACTCGCTACAGTCGTGTCCAACTCTCTGTGACCCTGTGGACGGGAGACCACCAGTCTCCTCTGTCCATGGAATTGTCCAGGCAAGAATACTGGAGTGGGCTGCCATACCCTCCTCTAGGGGATCTTCCTGACCCAGGGATCGAACCTGTGTCTCCTACATTGCAAACAAATTCTTTACCTGCTGAGCCATCAAAGAAGCCCATCCTTGGTCGCTACTCACTAGATATTAGTGTCACTCTCCTGGTTGTGAGAACCTAAAATATCTCCAAACATTGCCACATGTGCCCTGGGGCAAAATAGCTCCTTTTGAGAACCACAGACATAATACACTGAAGGGGGTTTGAGAAGAAAGGACCTGATTAAGTACTTTAGGAAATCTGTGTTTTTGACTTGATACTGTAAAGCTAAAGTATTGCTCATACACATGGGTTTTTCCCATGGAGATTTGGGTTAGCAATTCTGAAAGCGCTTTCTGTGTACACTAGGGTACAAATAAGTAAAAGTATTGTCGAGAACAAGAGCTTTCTTACTGTAAGAGGAAGAAGTTAAAAGTGAGGAAAGTATAGATTGAATACTGTGGTATCTGGATTGAATTCAGAAAATTATTAGTAACTCTTAGTGTGTATGTAACATACACATACACATGTAAATACACAGATACACAAATGTAGATATGTGCGCACACAAGGGTTAATGTATATGCATTTAACTTTCTTCTGTGTTGCATGAAAAGGGACTGGAAGTAGAGCAGTGACATCCCAGGAGCAATGAGCAAATCTGCTATCCACATTGTGATTTTTAAACACTGCTCCATAGAAAGAAGTCAGACTTCCTTGGAGAAGTGGCAGATTCCAGAGCAGGCTTGGGAAACAGACAAGATGAGCCTATAACAAAAAGTATGGAAGTCCACCCCCCCACACCAAAAAAAAAAAAAAAAGGGGGGGGGGAGTATGTTGAAGAGCATAGAAGTCAATCTCAAAGAACTCCCAGTGGTCAAAGCTGGAAAATTTTGACAAAAAGTAGATTAGGATAGCACTGGATTATATCCTAAAGAATGAAATAAATAAGCATGAGTCCATAATCACATGAAAAGCAACTGATAAATGTAGGGAAAAAAATCTTTCATAGGGAAGAATTCCACTTAATAAATAAAGAATTATACTTAATAAAGAATGAGAGAAATAGAAAATCATGTTTAAACCCACTGTATTGCCACAATAAAGTTCCACCAATGGATAATAAAATTAGAGGGGGAAAGTTTAAAGAGAACCAGGGTTTCTGCGTAGTCTCAAAGTAATCACATGAAAAGCAACTGATAAATGTAGGGAAAAAAATCTTTCATAGGGAAGAATTCCACTTAATAAATAAAGAATTAATAAAGAATGAGAGAAATAGAAAATCATGTTTAAAACCACTGTATTGCCACAATAAAGTTCCACTAATGGATAATAAAATTAGAGGGGGAAAGTTTAAAGAGAACCAGGATTTCTGCATAGTCTCAAAGTGTCTTCTTCCCAATGTTTATTAAATACAAATGAAGAAATAGTTACTTTTCAGTGGAGAAGTCTGGCATGTGCCACCTTAACCAAGAAGCAAGGTTAATATCACCTGTAAGGCCGAACAACTCAAGTCGCCCTGACGTGATACACCAGGGATATCACCTCTGTGGAATTCTTTCCAGTAAAGAATATGCTCAGTTCAATCATGAGAAAGCTCCACAAATTCACATTGAGGGACCTTCTGCAAGGCAACTGACTAGTAAAAAGCTCAAGGTCGTGAAAGACAAGGAAAAGCTGAGAAACTGCCACACATGGGAAGAAACTGAAGGAACAGCTACTAAATGCAATGTGGATTGAATCCTGGGACAGAGAAAGGACGTAAGTGGAAAAGCTAGTGATATCCATAGTGTTACACTAGTGTTAATTTCTTGTTTCATGATTGTCCTATAGCTATATGGAATATTTGCATTAAGGGAAGCTGGGTGAACGCTTTGTGCTGTTTTTGCCACTCTTCAGTAGGTCTAAAATTATTTCAAAATAAATATTTTAAGTTTTCAGGTAACTACATCAGAGGAAATATTGAGTTACCTTTGTAATCTTTAGTTAGGAAATATTATAATTGTTCCATGAAGTGGCAATGACAAAATATGCAGTCAAAACTGCAGGAAAAACAATGTTATAGAGTGTGTAGAAAAATACACCTAAGTTAAGCAAGAAAACAAACAGGTAAGTAAGGAAAGCATTGTTTTTTTCAATGAATTTTCTGGTGCTTTGTATTTGTCAACTTCTTATAACTTACAGTGATTTCTCTTATTTTAATATTCATTTTTGTACTTAAATTTGTATTCTTAATCTTGTAGTCAAAGGCACAGAAAGGCTGTCTATTATCGATGTTGGTTTCCCGTCCCATTCTTTCCTAAGGAACTGTTTTCTCTGCAACTTCACCCCCCATTCTCCTCTACATAATGGTGAGGGAAGCAACCTCTAGCTCCCTCCACTGATAGTTTAACACAGCCATGGTGTGTCTGCAAAAGAGACAGACCTGGGGGGTAAATAAAGTTCTTGATTTGAAGACCCTGCTCTTCATTTTCTTAAATTTCCTGGTTGTCTGTCCAGTGGTCCCAATTTGCCTCTCTTTCTGTGTTTCATCCTCTATATCCACCGAGCTTAATTATTTGGGATCTCCAATGATGAGAAAATATATTTGCTTATTGTCTTTTTTTTTAGGTTATTATTTTCAGTCCTAAAAATAAATAAATATTCTCTCTTTGAAAGGAAGGAAAAAGAAAGAATTCTTTCCAAGAAATTCTAATTCCAACCCAATCAATGTAAATATTTTAGTATATCTCATTCTTGTCCTTTTCTTAGGCATGGGGATATGTATGTTTTAAAACATAACGGTGATAATGCTGTATGTATCATTTCATTTCCTGCTAACAGTACAATGTGAATATTTTCTCACAGTGTTTTATGTAATATTTATATACGTCATATTAGTAACTGCACACTCTTCTGTAGAATGAGTATCATAGTTTACTTAACCATTCCTGGGTCACTGGATGCAGCAATGGACTTTATACACAGAGTATGTCTGTTTGCATGCATGTGTGTGACTTACAAGGTACACCGAGGAAAGTGTCAGTTGCTCTGTCATGTCCGACTCTTTGCGACCCCATGGACTGTAGTCCACCAGGCTCTTCTGTCCATGGGATTCTCTAGGCAAGAATACTGGGGTGGGTTGTCATGCACTTCTCTAGGGGATCTTCCTGACCCAGGGATCGAACCTGGGTCTCCTGCATTAAAGGCAGATTCTTTACCATCTGAGCCACCTGGGAAGCAAGCCCTAAGGAAAGGCAACCAGAATGCCTCAGGAGGGTGTAAACATATTAGGCAAGAACATTGTCTCTGCGAGGTCCCTGGACTCTTCCCTCAGACGATGTGACAGGTAGGGGGACCATACCAATTGAGAGACAGGTTTCCGTTCTAGTCTGAGTCTGGAGTTCAGCTTTTTGGTTGAACTAGATGATTTCCTTCTTCTAGGATGAATGCCTAAGAGGATGTTTATTAAGCACCAGGAGAAATGAAAATTAATGCAAATGTATATGAGCCAGTAAAGCCCAAGAAGGACAAGAATGAGACATTGCAGCCGAGAGGAAATGCAATCCATAATAATGGAGCAAATAGCGCGTGTGGGGACTTCCAATGAAGACAGAGACTTGCAGTGTAATTAAATCAAGTCCCTGGACAGCTGAAAAACAGGGCCGTTAATGCAATGAAGCCCACTCTGCAGCAGAGGTGGCCGAGGATGCATTAGCGATCAGAGCCTTGGCTTCTAGATTCTGGATGCCACACTGATCCTGTGGTCCAGCATCTCAAAGAGAATAATTGTGCTCCCTAGTAATGTGAGTGATATGGAGGGCCCTGAATCTGCAGATTGGCCCAAGGTAACGGAATGCAGATGGTCATTTAGGAATTTGGAAAAAGAAACACTCTTTTACCAAGAGAGGATATTATTTAGTTAATAGAATATTGTGGACAATTGCCTCCCTCAGTAGACCATGTACTTTGAAGGATATTGGTGACATTCAAAAGTCCAGAAATGCTTGGCATGGAAAGCACAATGGGAACTTAAGGCCCGTTGGCCCAGGAACTCTGTAAAAGCCAGCTGAGTGCTTTGAAGCCAGCTGGTATCGGAGATAGTCAACGGTCTACCAGAGGAATCCCGAGAATTGTAGGGGCTGCCACTCAGCACAGAGAAAGGGCTTTGTATCAGAAACCTGAGCTCTTGCCATCAATGCCGCACTGATGCCCGTGATTTCCCACAGATGTTTCTAAACAAAGCAAAGAATGCTATTCTGCACATGTCTGTAGATCCTGCCAAGTCAAGAGAGTCATGATTCTCCCAGGGGCCTACTCAGCTGCTCCATGGAGAAGGGAAGATGAAAGAGGGGAAACTGTTCTTCTGGTGTAGACTGGAGCAGACTGCGGTGATTCCATGTACCATGTGGGCATCTGACAGGGTAAGAGTTGTTTCTGAGCCAAACGTACAGGGGATGTCATTGTCCTTTTAAAAGTGACTTTCTTTTTTACTCATTATGAGGATTTATTTCCAGTAAGGCAATGGTTTTCAGAAGGAGCAGATAATAAAATTTCTAGCCACAAAAATAAGTAAACAATTTTGGATTCTGTTCCTGCCCCTCCTGGGATGGCATCCCATGTGTTGGCACAGAGTCTCTTGGTGATCTATGCTTTTTCCAGTTTCATCTTCTATCATGTTCCTGCCAAGATCATGCCGTAGCTAACTCTGTGGTTTCTAGAACATATTTGGCACTGTTAGTCCTGTGGTTCCCAAAATGCTGATGAAATAGATGCTTTTCTCTGTCATATGCACTTTGTCGTGGTGATCTTCCATGCACCCTGAAAGATCCATTCCAGCGTTCATCTCCTCCTTCCTTCGCTGAGCAAGTGTTCATCTCCTCAGCGCTCCTCAGCGTTCATCTCCTTAGTTTTGATGAGGTCAAAACTAAGTCCTTCTACTCTTTGAAAGCATCATTAGAAATATAAGAGAGACAAGCCACAGTATAGAAGAAAATATTTGCAAATAACTTGTCAGAAAGGACTTGTATTTAGAATACATAAACAACTCTTAAAATTCATTACTAAAACAAACAGCCCAGTAAAGAATGGGCCAATAAACTGAATAACCCTTACCAGAGATATGATCTTATAAGCATGTGAAAAATCATTCAACACCCTTATTCATTAGAGAAATGCAAATTAAAACCACAATGAGGGACTTCCCTGGTGGTTGGAAGACTGCATACTGTATGATTTCACTTCTGTGAGATTTTGGAAATGCAAAGACTCCAAAAGGAAACAAAGGGTGTACTCACACTAGAGTAATTCCAGGAGGGTTTAATAAAGTTCCTACTAGAAATAGAGGTACTATTCAGAGAGGAATTGTTGCTTAGTTGTTCAGTCATGTCAGACTCTTGCAACCCCATGAACTGCAGCATGCCAGGCTTCCCTGTCCTTCACTGTCTTCCGGATTTTGCTCAAATTCATGTCCATTGAGTCGGTGATTCCATCCAACCATTTCATCCTCTGTCTCCCTCTTCTCCTCCAGCCCTCAATCTTTCCCAACATCATGGTCCTATCCAATGAGTAGGCTCATTCAAAGAAAAATGGACAGCATATAAGCATCCCTAAGTCCAAAAGGATGAGGAAAGGGAGAAGCTCCCAGAATTCAAACCTAAAAAGCATAAAGTGAAGTGTAAAAGGCCATCTAGAGAGAATCAGGCCTAGTTAATCAAATAGACACTCTGGACGCCCTCTCTTCCCTTCCCGTGATCTCCTGCTAAAGCTCCCCATTAGTCAACACCCAACCACATGTCAGAAGACAGGGGAGTCCCGTTGTTGAGATCCAAGTGGATCAGCTTGGGGCAGAGAACAGGGCAGGGAGAGGAGGAGTGGGGGTAGATCTGGAGGAGAAATGGAAAATACTAAGTGCGGTCCACCTCTTTTGTCCTGCAGAATCCATTCTTGTTCTGTGTGTTTGTGTGAAAAGTTAATGTTCTTCAAGGAGCAAATGCAAAAATTCATCAATTCAGTTTTACTTACACAGGAATCTTAACCCACGAGCCACTGCTGATATTCTGTGTAGTAGGTAGTTTTGGGCAGGGGGAGAGAGAGACATGAAATATTAAGTAACCTAAAACCACAGATGTCCCAGTCCTTGCTTCTGAGCTAGTCTTCAGGCTTGCAATGGTAATCATAGTTATTTTCTCTCACCACAATTCCACATTCCCTTTACCCTTTTCCAGACCCATAGGTTAGATGAGATTCTTTAACTTACTTGATTGCTAAAGATTCCAGAACCTTTTTCCTGTAAGGTCGTAAGCCTTGGCAATCTTGTTTTTATTGTGTTCCATTGATCAAGGCCACCGCACAAGGGAGTGCAAAATGGCACGCCAGTGCGTGTTTTGGATTTCAAGCCTCCTCTTTATTTCTTTTGGGTATCATCAGTCTATTTTACTCCCAGCTTTTGGGATCATGCACATGTATACTGGCCATTAGAATATCCCCTTTAAATTCCTTTTCGTTGGAAATGGTAAAAAGTTTTGTTTTCTCCAAAAACATAACTTTGCCTGGGAATAAAAGCTGCAGGCTTTGCACAGGTGGTGCTTCTGTATACCTGATGATGCATCTGCTTTTGGTGTATAGTGAAGCCAGAAGCTCCTTTCATTTGTGTTACTTTCTCCTTTTCACACAGATATGTGTTTATGTCATGTCTAGCTTCTTCCAGAAATCCTGAAAGGAGTTTGGTTAACAGCCATAAAGGCACCAGCTTTATCAGGAGCAGGTCTCTTATTAGGTAGAATCAAGTTTTGTTTCGTGTTTGCTATACTTTGTTTTTGCTTTCATGCTTAGGCATATGGCTTGGGCATTCTTAACCAACTATAAAATACCTTGTAACAAAGATATGGCATATTCTTCATTGTATTAGGAATATATTGTCACACTATTTCAATCAATAAACTTTTTCATAATTTTGAAAAAAAAAAGATAGTTTATCCAGAAACAGGAGCAAGATATGAAGAACCCTTCTCCCACAGAGAGGTGCTCTGGCTGAGAGAGAGAGACTGCTGGCCACGGCTAACAAAGTAAAGCCAGAATTTTAAATGTTTTTCTCAAGGAAAAAGAAAAAAAAAAAACAAAAAACACATCCTTGAACCTTTCTGAAAGAATTTCATCCATGAATTAGCTTAACCCTGCAGATATGTTTTCCTATATAAATAAGAGAAATCTTTGAATTCAGGGTCTTGAAGTTATCATTGTAGATGCTACTGAAAAATTGGAAAAAATTTTCTTGCCTTTAGCTACTCATACAGAAAGAAAAAAAAAAAGAAGGCCAATGTCCTTGTAAACTTTCAATAGCTGGAGGAGTTGCTTTTGCAAGGTAAAACTGAGATACAAAATTCTCTGTCAATTTCTTTGAAAAGAAATCAGAAAACACCTGGAAGCTCTTCAGAAGCTTTGCAAAATGTGTCTCTGTCTTGATGGCACTAAAGTTGGATTAGGGATTCATAATCCTTCTCTTTCTGATATAAAAGTATATTGATGATGAGGTCAAAGCTAAGTCCTCTACTCTTTGAAAGCATCATTAGAAATATAAGAGAGACAAGCCACAGTATAGAAGAAAATATTTGCAAATAACTTGTCAGAAAGGACTTGTATTTAGAATACATAAACAACTCTTAAAATTCATTACTAAAACAAACAGCCCAGTAAAGAATGAACCAATAAATTGAATAACCCTCACCAGAGATATGATCTTATAAGCATGTGAAAAATCATTCAACACCCTTATTCATTAGAGAAATGCAAATTAAAACCACAATGAGGGACTTCCCTGGTGCTTGGATGGTTATGACTCTGTGTTTCTACTGCAGAGGGTACGGGTCTGATCCCTGGTTGGGGAACTAAGATGCCACATGCTGTGGCCGAAAAAAAAAAAATTGAAAGCAAAAATTACAGTGGGACATTACTGCATACCTATTAGAAGGCCGACACAAAATACTGACAATACTAAGTTTTGGTAAAGACGCGGTACAACCTGAACGCTCATTCATTGCTGGTGAGGGTGCAGTGTCACATGTACCATGGAAAGGTTTGGCAACAACTTACAGTTTTAGATATGTACCTCCCATAAAACCAAGAAGCCCCACTTCTGGGCCTTCACTCATGAGAAATGAAAACAAATATTTATATAGACTTGTACTTGAGTATTCAGAGCAGATTTATTTATATTAGACCCAAACTGGAAACAGCCCAAATGTTCATCAACTGGTGAATGGATAAACAACTTATGGTATATACAATGGCAAGCTATACAGCAGTATAAAAGGACAAACTGTGGATAAAAGCAACAATATGGATGAATCTCAAAAGCATTATTTTAAGTGCAGAGGCAAACAAAAGACTGCATACTGTATGATTTCACTTCTGTGAGATTTTGGAAATGCAAGTAACTGTAAGGATAGAAATCAAATCAGTGGCTTCAAGATCTAGGGTAAGGGAAAGAGAGTGACTGCAAAGAAAGGCAATGGGAATATTCAATAACCTGATGGTAGCGGAAGTTACATGACTGTCTCTGTCAAACCTCTGAACTGAACACCTAAAATGGGTGCATTTACTACATGTAAATTATACTTCAATAAATCTCACATTAAAATTTTAAAAAAGATTTTTTTAAAGTGTCTCTCTGGCACCTCCAAATGGCTTCTCCTCCTGTGTTTTCTTTTTCAGGAACTGGTTCCACCTTCCAATCTGGATCCTAACCCTGATCAGTTCAGTTCAGTCGCTCAGTCGTGTCCGACTCTTTGCGACCGCATGAATCGCAGCACGCCAGGCCTCCCTGTTCATTACCATCTCTCGGAGTTCACTCAGACTCACGTCCATCGAGTCAGTGATGCCATCCAGCCATCTCATCCTTGGTCGTCCCCTTCTCTTCCTGCCCCCAATCCCTCCCAGCATCAGAGTCTTTTCCAATGAGTCAACTCTTCGCATGAGGTGGCCAAAATACTGGAGTTTCAGCTTTAGCATCATTCCTTCCAAAGAAATCCCAGGGCTGATCTCCTTCAGAATGGACTGGTTGGATCTCCTTGCAGTCCAAGGGACTCTCAAGAGTCTTCTCCAACACCACAGCTCAAAAGCATCAATGGCAATCTTGATTCCAGCTTGTGTTTCTTCCAGTCCAGCGTTTTTTATTATGTACTCTGCATAGAAGTTAAATAAGCAGGGTGACAATATACAGCCTTGACGTACTCCTTTTCCTATTTGGAACCAGTCTGTGGTTCCATGTCCAGTTCTAACTGTTGCTTCCTGACCTGCATACAGATTTCTCAAGAGGCAGGTTAGGTGGTCTGGTATTCCCATCATTTTCAGAATTTTCCACAGTTTATTGTGATCCACACAGTCAAAGCTAACCCTGATAGCTGTATTGTAATTGATTCGTTGCCTACACCACCACTAACAAGCAGTTGCAAAGTCATACAAATTGTTCCTTTTTTAAAACTCCTACATCTCTCTTTACCTCTGCATGCCTACTGTTTTTCTTTGGTCTACACCATCACTTGCCTGTATTATAGAGACAACCCTGATGTTTCTCTCTGATGCTAGGATGAGTCTCTCTGATGCTAGAATGGGTCTCTCTGATGGGTCCTGATGCTTCCACTGCTGCTGAGTAGACCTATCAGAAATGCACACATCCTCATGGCACTGTCATGCTCAGAAATGTTCAGTATTCCCCATTCATTGCCTATAGGATTAACACCACCCTCTCCTCATGCTCTGGCCTTTGTTTACTTTTTTATTCTCACTTATCACCTTCCCATAAACACTCTGTGCACTCTAACCTCACAGTATTTCTTCAGCTTGTGTGAAAAATGTGTGGTTCTCGGTATGAGTTATGCAGAACTCTCCACTGTGTCATGTATTCTCCTGCTCTAGTTTTTACTTAGCTAGTGTAGCCACACTTATAGACACTGTTCAAGCGTACCATTGGGAAAGGCTTTCCTGAAGTTTCTATCTGGGAAGCACTTCCTTCTGTGTCCTTATGGTACCCCATGTATGCCTTGAACATAGAACTTGCTGAATATTAAATTGTAAGTCTTAGCTTATGAATGCAGGGCCCATGTCTTTTTCAGTCACTAGAAACTCAGCATAGTTCTTGTTTTATAGTTGAACTAAATTCTTGTTGGGCAAGTGTCCAATAGAAATGTCTGCTGCTGCTGCTAAGTTGCTTCAGTCGCGTCCGACTCTGTGCGACCCCATAGACGGCAGCCCACCAGGCTCCTCCATCCTTGAGATTCTCCAGGCAAGAGCACTGGAGTGGGTTGCCATTTCCTTCTCCAATGCATGAAAGTGAAAAGTGAAAGTGAAGTCGCTCAGTTGTGTCCGACTCTTCATGACCCCATGGACTGCAGCCCACCAGGCTTCTCTGTCCATGGGATTTTCCAGGCAAGAGTACTGGAGTAGGGTGTCATTGCCTTCTCCGACAAAATTCTTGGACACACAGCATGAAGGAACACTATTGAAATGGGGGTAGTTAAGGATGACAGAGTGGGAAAACCTGAAGTTGTAGATTTCCTGGTGTTGGTACTCTTTGCCTCCACAGGCTCCAAGGACCTCACTCACTCCCTACTTCTGCCACCAGGGGGTGCTATTCTACCAAGGAGCTTCTAAACCATTCCTCATTTCTAGGCCCACATGGATTTTTTTTCTCTGACGCAGGTTATCTCATGTCCAAGAGTTCATAAATCATGGTTTGAAACTTGCATTTGTTCAAAGTTCCTCGAAGAGGGCTATTAGAGAAATAATCCAGTGAACAGGATGTTTTAATGGAAAAGAGTAGGAATTTGATTCTTCTCCAGCTCTAGAGGAGTTTTTACTATCTGCTAGCCTGACCAGCACCAAATTTTAACTTGAAGTGTAGCATATAAAGGAATCTACTTTTAAGTATTTATTGCTTGTGAGAAACTTCCATTAATGCTATTAGTGATTGTGTGCCCTTGTGAAGGAGAGAAGTGAAGCCCAATGTGTGCGTATGGCTTTGGGAAGGGCTTATAAAGTGCCTTGCAAGTCAGCTTTCTGGGTTTTTCTTCCAGAGCCAACTCACTTCTTCCCTATTAAGCAAAAGATTCTGACTTCTGAGGAAATGTGTGTGTAAGTAGGTGACTTTGAAGCAAGGCAAGAACAGGGCTTTGTCCTGGATAAAGGTCGATTGGGAAGATAAATGCTCCCTCTGTGTCCATACTTCACACTGGTGAATAGAGTGATAGTCCACCTGTTTATTTCCCAGCCAAAGGGAAGTGGCCATGTGATACATGAAGAAAGAGCCTGCATTTGCCTCCCAGATATTTGACCCTGTCCTACTGAGAGCCACTGGGCATATTTCAAGTCTAAATGCACAGGAGAGTGTTTCCAGAGCACATGAACTGAGGCGCATTAAGGAAATCCGATTCCATGACCTTCATCTGTGTCAAGAGAAACACCCGCATCTCACGTCGCTTTTGCGACTTTACTGTCATTTTTCTTCCCACCATACTTCCTACCTTAGGAGTTCCTGTAGGAAGTGCACGATTAATCTTTTATAGACCTATTCACCTAGGTTTGAAGGGAGTTTGTTTATGACATTGTCATTCCATGAACTCTGAGTTCCCCTGGGGTATGTGTTTGTTGAGCCAAGGTCCTGGCTGAAAGGAATAATGGGTTCAGTTTAGTTTGAGAAAACATTTAGAGCTACTTGGTTTCAACTCAGAGGGGGTGATTTTTAGTGATAGAGTTAGTGACTGATAAAAGTGTATTTTCTTTATGGGAATTTCGACCTTTTGTGTGTGTATCTGTATTTGTGTGAGAGACCATGTGCCCTTGAGAGGTGGGGGACGGGCACTCTCAGCCTGAACAAAATTGTCCTTTTTTAGTGTCGTGAGTTTCCAAGATTTTTTTGTTTTTTTTTTCTTTAAGTAGCAGAAACCTATTGTCAAAATCTCATAAAAAACTAACATATTTAACATAAATTGGTAAGTATTTTAATAGCAAAATGTATTTTTTAAGGACATTACTTGATATACAGTTAATCAATGAGAACAGGAATGTGTTTGGGGAACACGGAAATTTGAAACTGCTAGTGACTGATGACAGCTACAGTCTTTTATCAGTTTCAGCATCTGCTTTATTTCTATTTTTCCATATTTAGGTTATACTGTATCATGAAAAGCCAGATTTACTTAGGTCACTAATTGCAAATTGTAAGTTTTCTAGCAGCTTACTTTACAATCTCAAAATACTCTTTCATTAAAAGAAAAGGTCAGGGAAGCTTTATTCTGAGGGCTCAATAAAAATGAAGTTACCTGGAAGCTCCAGTGAACATGATGGTATTTTCCCTTAAGTTAAAATTTGGGATGTAGCATATTTGCATGTCAACATACTTTACAACAGTTTGATAAATAAAAACATTTTTAAAATAAGATTTGTGAATGTTGGTCCTATGGCATATGGATTAACACACTCTACCCTGTCTCTGCCACTAAAAGCAATAAGAAATCCTGGGCAGAATACATAAAACAGCTGTTGGAAGACTCTGAAAAGTAAATGGTAGCAGACAGATTGTGAAAGGGACCAGAACTTGAAGTTCAACCAAACTGGTGGTGAGGGAGTTCCTCTTTATTTTCCTCTGATATCAACATATTTGGATTCAAAGGCAGCCACAAACCTAGAGATGCACACTGGGTGTGGAAACAAAACATGAAGAGAACTCTTCTTTTCTGGTCTGAAGAGCAGGAAAAGAGTACCTTCAGATTACAGAAAGTGGGAGAAGTCTTTGGGATATCACCCCTTTTTTGCATGCCCCGTCTCTAGAACTAAAAAATACAATATCCCTTCCCTATGAAATAGCAGAATGGCCTTGTCAGAGAAAAAAGTCAGTGAGCTTGATAGATCAATAGAAACTATCCAGTTTGAATAATGGAGAGAAAAAAAGATAAAAAAATAAATAAACAGAACCTTAGGAGCCTATTGAACAACAAGAAAAACAATGAGATTTGGATAACATATTTGTGGATCAAAGATATTTATAAACATTAAGTCAAACTAGTAGTTACATGCAGGGGAAACGTTTTCCTTTCCTTGAGGAACTGGTATGTTACTGCTTAAAGACAGTGAGAGAAATGTAACATATCACTGCACATTTCCCTTGTCATTTTGGTTGTCGGAAAATATAAGTTAAACTTCAGGCCCAAATATAATTGTTAGTTTGATACCTTCTAGACAGTTTTTCCAGAGAAGGCAACGGCACCCCACTCCAGTACTCTTGCCTGGAAAATCCATGGATGGAGGAGCCTGGTGGGCTTCAGTCCATGGGGTCGCGAAAGGTCGGACACGACTGAGCGACTTCACTTTCACTTTTCATTTTCATGTATTGGAGAAGGAAATGGCAACCCACTCCAGTGTTCTTGCCTGGAGAATCCCAGAGACGGGGGAGCCTGGTGGGCTGCCGTCTATGGGGTCGCACAGAGTCGGACACGACTGAAGCGACTTAGCAGCAGTAGCAGCAAACAGAATTTCATAATTTATTTCCAGTGCAAAAAGCCAGGAAAAAAATAAAAGGGGTGAAATTAGAAAAGAACAAGCAAAGCTGTTGTTATTAGCAGATGACATGATTGTCTTCATAGAAAACTTAGAAGAATCTAAAAAAATGCTAAAACCAGTAAGTGAATTTAATAAGACTGGTGACTTCACAGTCAATATACAAAAATAAATTGTATTTCTAAATGTTAGAAGTGACCAACTGGAGAAAGAAAATTTAAAAGAATTATATTTTATAGGAGCATCAAAACAAAAGGTATCTAGGAAGAACCTTAAGGAAAGATGTGAAAGACCTGCACAATAGGCACTACAAAATATTGCTGAGAATGGTTAAATTGAAAAATAGAATTATACCATGTTCATTTTGATTTTCAAATGTTGAACCAACCTTGCATTCCTTGTAGGAAACCTTCATTGTCATGATGTATTAACCCTTTATGTGTTTCTGGATAAATTTCTTCAAATTTTGTTAAAGATTTTTGTTTTATGTTCATGGTTTGTGCTTCACTTATAAAACTCATTTTTTTGATATCTGGGTTACACTAGTCTCATAAAATGGTTTTATGGGGAAAATTTAATTCTTCTGTGATTTCCAAAAGAAATCGTGTATGGTTGGTGCTATTTTATTTGTTCTTTAAACATTTGATAAAATTAAACTTAGAGGGTATCCGGAAATGGTTTTTTTTTATTGTGGGAAGATTTCTAATAATTTGAGAAACGCTGGACTGGAAGAAACGACGGAGCCGGGCCTCAGCTTGGTAATCGGACCTTTCATCTCGCGGCGTGGGCACTTTTGACGTTTCGTTCCCTCGCCGTTCCTGACCTTCTTCTGAGGGGCACGTGACGAAGCGCGAGCCGCGGGAAGCCCTGCAGAAACGCTGCCGTGCGGGCGAAGCGCCCTTCCCCTGCGTCGCGCGTTCGGGCTCCGGCCCCGGCCGACTCCCCGATTGAGGCCTCCCCTCAGCGCGGGTGCCGGGGTGGAGGCAACCTGCCGGCGTTTGGGCTTCCATTAAGTGAATAGTTGTAACGGTCTCAGCGGCTGCGTAACGTCAACCTTCGACAGCTGGCCGTGGAAATGGAAAAAAAGTGTTGGACGGCAGAACAGCATCAGAGAATAAATTTTATAATCAGACACTGTATCTTTTATTTTTAAACTTTCGTTTTTCTGTCCTGGAGGCGGAATAACTGACGAAAGTGTTCTAATTTCAGAAAGTCATCCTGAGCAACAGGAACCACGTTTCAGACCAGGCCTCACTCTTTTTAATCTGAATGTGGCTAGAATGGAATGTGTACATTCATACATTGTTGTTCGGTCGCCAAGTCGTGTCTGATTCTTCGTAAACCCATGGACTGTAACACACCAGGCCTGCCTGTCCCTCACCATCTCCGCAGAGTTTGCCCAAGTTCATGTCCGTTGAATTAGTGATGCTAGCCAACCGTCTCATCCTCTGTGGCCCTTTCTTCTGCCCTCAATCCCAAGATCAGGCAGGGTCTTTTCCAATGAGTGGGTACATTCATACACATGTATATGTTAGTCGTGAAGGAACCACAGAGAAGTTCATGTCCGTTGAATTAGTGATGCTAGCCAACCGTCTCATCCTCTGTGGCCCTTTCTTCTGCCCTCAATCCCAAGATCAGGCAGGGTCTTTTCCAATGAGTGGGTACATTCATACACATGTATATGTTAGTCGTGAAGGAACCACAGAGGAGCCCTTATCAATGACGTTTATATAGTTAAGTGGCATGTTCGTAAACAAAAATCGTAAATACAAAAATCGTAAATACAAAATCTTGGTTTGCTCCCCTCTCTAGCAGTGTGTGAACACAGTGGCATACAGTAAATATTTGCTATATTGCAGCAAGGAAATTTTTTAGTTTATGTTTTGTGAAGACTCTCTTTGTGAATGATATCGGATGATTTCTTCTCTCAGGGGAACCCCAGGGGGGGCAAATATTTCAAAAACTTCCAAATAAGCTACTTAATTAGGCAGCCGGGGGAATTCCAAAACCCTGAACCATTTCCCATTTCCTGTCCCTGTCATTTCTGCCTGCCAGTCAATCACAGAACAGGAGGGCTTCTGTTCAAGTGTTAGTAGTAAAAAGAAAGTATTCATAACAGATTGTGATACAGAGAAAAGAAATGCCGTGACTCCCAATGACTAAAAACTTCCAAATATGCACATGAGTTCAGTATTTAGTTCAAGTTACAATTTCTCTGAAAGTTACCCAACTTTCTTTTTATGTGTGGGAAAATAAATACAGCAAGAACTGTTCATTCTGGATTCAAGACTATTTCTCATTTTCAATTCTTGTCCTAACCAAAACAGTTTAAGGGAAAATTTGTATTTCAAAAACTGAAAGTCCATAGATATTTCCAAAAAAAAAACCTGTGTAATAACATTCAGGTATAATAACTATAACTTTAACCGCGTATAACCTTGTGCTGCTGCTGCTAAGTCGCTTCAGTCATGTCCTACTCTGTGCAACCCCATAGACGGCCGCCCATCAGGCTCCCCGTCCCTGAGATTCTCTAGGAAAGAATACTGGAGTGGGTTGCCATTGCCTTCTCCAGTATAACCTTGTAGTTGAATGTTAAATTTATTGTTGCCCACTTACTCAGTTAATCTTTTTGATATTTACAGTGTAGAATTGCTGGTGATTTTTTAAAATAAGGTGTGTATTTCTACTGAGGTTGCTATCCTAATATTTTTCACATTTATGTCAACAAAGTATTTACAGGATCCAAGACAATTTTGAAGAATATAAGATTGAAAGGACTTATCCATGAGATAATGAGTTATATAGTAAAGCCATAGTAATTAAGATAGTACTGAGTTAGCACAAGGATGGACAAATAAAGGAACAAGATACAGTGCCTTGAAATATATATATGAACCTGACACTGGTATTATATTACATATCATTGAGAAAAGGATTTAACTGGTCAATAAGTAATAATGAGTGGTTACGCTAATGAAAAATAAAATTAAATGGTAACCTAAACTGTTTTAAAAAAAAGTTCTAATGGGTAAAAACCCTAAAGCTATCTGTATGAATCTAGGGATTTTAACACTTTGTGAGTTATAATCCTTTGCACTTATTCTCAGTAGACGAATGGGAGCTTATTTATGTTGGCTCTTGAGTTCTTTTTTTAAAATGTATGTGTATATTTTAATTACTTATTTATTTGACTGTGCTGAGTCTTAGTTTTGGCTCACAGAATCTTCGATATTTGTTGCAGCATGCAGGACCTTTAGTTGTAGTGAACCCAGGCCCCTGCATTGAGAGCATAGAGTCTTAGGCACTAGACCACCAGGGAAGTCATTCCTGAGTCCTTTAGAAATGGCCCTGGTAGTCTTTGATTGCTTTCAATACTGGCTTTGTACATCTGTTACCCAGTAATTATAACAAGCCATTTATTCAAAGTACTCTGTTTCCTTCAGTGGGAAATGATATTTAAGACCATAATCTAACTGTCTGTGGTACTGTTATTCAGTTGTGAAACCATTTGGTGTCATATCAGGGGCTCTGTGTCTCAGTGCAGAATTCAGTGAGAGACAAAGTGATAGATAAGAAGTGATCTTTTAGAATAACATGCTTGTGAGGCTTACAAGCAGGCAGGCAAGGGGGTGCCATGCCCCAGGATCTTACTGGGCTAGAGTTTTATAATCAAAGTAAAAATGAAAGAGGGAGAAGAACTTCTCTGTCTTTCTTGAATAGACCTCAGAGTACTTTCCATTGAGTAGACTTTATTTTGGGGGGGCTCCAAAATCGCTGCAGCCATGAAATTAAAAGACACTTGCTCCTTGGAAGAAAAGTTATGACCAACATAGCATACTAAAAAGCAGAGATGTTACTTTGCCAACAAAGGTCCATCTAGTCAAAGCTATGGTTTCTCCAGTAGTCATGTATGGATGTGAGAGTTGGACTATAAAGAAAGCTGAGCGCCGAAGAATTGATGCTTTTGAATTGTGGTGTTGGAGAACACTCTTGAGAGTCCCTTGGACAGCAAGGAGATCCAGCCAGTCCATCCTAAAAGAAATCAGTCCTGAATTTTCCTTGGAAGGACTGATGCTGAAGCTGAAGCTCCAATACTTTGGCCACCTCATATGAAGAACTGACTCATTGGAAAAGACCCTGGTGCTGGGAAAGANTTCTGAAGGAGATCAACCCTGGGATTTCTTTGGAAGGAATGATGCTAAAGCTGAAACTCCAGTACTTTGGCCACCTCATGAGAAGAGTTGACTCATTGGAAAAGACTTTGATGCTGGGAGGGATTGGGGGCAGGAGGAGAAGGGGACGACAGAGGATGAGATGGCTGGATGGCATCACCGACTCGATGGACGTGAGTCTGAGTGAACTCCAGGAATTGGTGATGGACAGGGAGGCCTGGTGTGCTGTGATTCATGGGGTCGCAAAGAGTTGGACATGACTGAGCGACTGAACTGAACTGAAATTAAGGGCTATTCAGATTATCTGCATCTTCTCATGTCAGTTACACTGATTTATATCTTTCAAGGAATTTTCCCATTTCATCTGATTTATCAACTTTATTGGTGTGAAGTATTCCTAATATCCCTTTACTATTTTGCTTCATTAATATTTTATGGCATCAAAGATGATGTCATCTTTTATTTTAAATACTGGTAACTTACTTTGTTTTGTTTTTTATTCTTGGTCAGTCTAGTTAAAAGGGTTATAACATTTCTTATATTTTCAGGAAACTAATATTTGCTTATATTTATTTATTGTAGCATTTGTCTATTTCCTATTTCATTGACTTCTGCTGCTGCTGTTAAGTCACTTCAATCGTGTTCGACTCTGTGTGACCCTATAGACAGCAGCCCACCAGGCTTCCCCGTCCCTGGGATTCTCCAGGCAAGAACACTGGAGTGGGTTGCCATTTCCTTCTCCAATGCATGAAAGTGAAAAGTGAAAGTGAAGTTGCTTAGTCGTGTCCAACTCTTAGCGACCTCACAGACTGCAGCCTACCAGGCTCCTCCGCCCAAGGGATTTTCCAGGCAAGAGTACTGGAGTGGGGTGTCATTGCCTTCTCCATCATTGACTTCTATTCTTCTTCTGTTTTCTTTCATCATTTTACTTATATTGGTTTAAAATTGCTTTTCTTTGCTTAGTTTCCTAAGGAGAAAGTTCAGATATGTGGCTTTATACTTTCTCCCCTTTCTCATAGAAACATTTACAGCATTAAATTTACCACAAAGCACTGTTTTATTTATATCTCACAAATTTTCAAGTGATATATTTTAATTATCATTCAGTTTTAAATATTTTAAAATTTCCCTTGAATTTAAGATTTTAAGTCAGCATTTAATACAAGATTAAATTTCCACTAAGTACAGAAATTAGACTACACCCTCAACCCAACTTTTCTAGCTTTAGGAACTATTACATAGGTATGTAAACTGCAACAACGCTGCTGCTGCTGCTAAGTCACTTCAGTCGTGTCTGACTCTGTGTCACTCCATAGACGGCAGCCCAAATGTAATTCTTCCATGTCTATCTCTAGAGCCTTAAAAATATTTAAGTCCTTTCAACTAATTATCTTAGTACCATCCTTTGTAAGTAATATGAAAGAAAAAGCATTAGGCATAAATCCATTCATGCAGAGTTACAGATATTTTAGAAAACCTCAAAGAGTCAATATATCCAAAAAGAATTTGTTGAATTACAAACTAAAAAAATGATATATTTGCACTGGTAAATGAATATTTATCAAGAGTTTATAGTAAGATAGGAAGATGCATATATTATAATATCTAGGGTAAATCTGGATATAGACATATATATATATATACTAAAATAATTTCTTTGACAACATTATTTAGGAGTGTTTGGTTTAATTTCCAAATATTTGAGGACTTTCTGTATATCATATACTATTTTCTAGTTTAAGTTCATTGTGGTCACAGTGCATTTTCTGTATGATTTTACTTTTTAAAATTTATAAAGCTATGTTTTATGACTCAACATATGGCCTACTTCAGTTACACATTGACTTGTAAAGAATGTGCATTCTGCTGTTATACAGGTGCTGCATTCTTATAGAAAATAAGAACTGATATTTATAATATCAGTTAGGCTAAATTAATTGATAATATTGCTCATATTTCTTTTCTTACTGATTTTTGTCTATGTCTGTTGATTTACTGAGAGAGGTGTGTAAAGATATAAATTTTAGGTGGTATGTTCAGTATGTCTTCATATACCATCAGTTTTTACTTCATATACCTTGAATCTCTGTTATTGGATATACACATATTTAAGACTATTATGTCTTCTCCCTGAACTGAACCCTTTATCATTATAAAATGTCCCTTTTTATCTCTGGTCCTTGTTTTAAGGACCACTTTGTTGCCTACAAAGCCACATGAGTAGGTTTGCATGTGTAATATTTTCCATCTTTTACTGTGAACTTTATGTATCTTATATTTAAAAATATAAGCAACACATAGCTTGATCCTTATTTTTTATCTAGTCTGATATTCTCTAACTCTAAATTAGAGTCTTAATCCACTTTCAGTTAATGAGTTATTGACATGATTGGCTTTAAGTCTACCATTTTGCTATTTGTGTTTATTACTTGACTACATTTCAGTATCAGGATTCCCTGGTGGCTCAGACAGTAAAGCGCCTGCCCACAATGTGGAAGACCCAGGTTTGATCCCTGGGTTGGGAAGATCCCCTGGAGAGGGAAATGGCAACCCACTCCAGTACTCTTGCCTAGAAAATTCCATGGATGGAGAATCCTGGTGGGCTACAGTCCATGAGGTCGCAAAGAGTTGGACATGACTGAGCGAATTCACTTCACATACATTTCAGTATTACATTTGACTTCCTTGATTAGCTTTTTTTTAAAAAAATTAATTTATTTTAATTGGAGGCTAATTACTTTACAATATTGTGGTGGCTTTTGCCATACATTGACATGAATCAGCCACGGGTGTACATGTGTCCCCCATCCCGAGCCCCTCCCCTCTCCCTCCCCATCCCATCCCTCTGGGTCGTCCCAGTGCACTGGCTTTGAGTGCCCTGCTTCATGCATCAAACTTGGACTGGTGATCTCTTTCACATATGATAAAATACATGTTTCAACGCTATCCTCTCAAATTATCCCACCCTCGTCTTCTCCCACAGAGTCCAAAAGTCTGTTCTTTATATCTGTGTCTCTCTTGCTGTCTTGCATATAGGGTCATCATTACCATCTTTCTAAATTCCATATATGTGTTAATATACTGTATTGGTGTTTTTCTTTCTGACTTACTTCACTCCGTTTAATAGGCTCCAGTTTTATCGACCTCATTAGAACTGATTCAAATGTATTCTTTTTAACGGCTGAGTAATATTCCATTGTGTATATGTACCACAGCTTTCTTATCCATTCATTTGCCAATGGACATCTAGGTTGCTTCCGTGTCCATGCTATCGTAAATAGTGCTGTGATGAACATTGGGGTACACATGTCTCTTTCAATTCTGATTTCCTTGGTGTGTATGCCCAGCAGTGCGATTGCTGGATCATATGGCAGTTCTATTTTCAATTTTTTAAGGAATCTCCACACTGTTCTCCATAGCGGCTGTACTAGTTTGCATTCCCACCAACAGTGTAAGAGGGTTCCCTTTTCTCCACACCCTCTCCAGTATTTATTGTTTGTAGACTTTTTGATAGCAGTCATTCTGACCAGCGTGAGATGGTACCTCATTGTGGTTTTGACTTGCATTTCTCTGATAATGAGTGATGTTGAGCATCTTTTCATGTGTTTGTTAGCCATCTGTATGTCTTTGGAGAAATGTCTGTTTTGTTCTTTGGCTCATTTTTTGATTGGGTCATTTATTTTTTTCTGGTATTGAGCTGCATGAGCTGTTTGTATATTTTTGAGATTAATTCTTTTTCAGTTGCTCATCTGCTACTATTTTCTCCCACTCTGAATGCTCTCTTTTCACCTTGCTTATAGTTTCCTTCGTTGTGCAAAAGCTTTTAAGTTTAATTAGGTCCTATTTGTTTATTTTTGCTTTTATTTCCATTACTCTGGGAGGTGGGTCATAGAGGATCCTGCTGTGATTTATGTCAGAGAGTATTTTGCCTATGTTTTCCTCTAGAAGTTTTATAGTTTCTGGTCTTACATTTAGATTTTTAATCCATTTTGAGTTTATTTTTGTGTATGGTGTTAGAAAGTGTTCTAGTTTCATTCTTTTACAAGTGGTTGACCAGTTTTCCCAGCACCACTTGTTAGAGAGATTGTCTTTTCTCCAGTGTATATTCTTGCCTCCTTTGTCAAAGATAAGGTGTCCATAGGTGATTCTTTTTCTACTTTCTCATTATTAGTGTATAGGAATGCCAGGGATTTCTGTGTGTTGATTTTATATCCTGCCACTTTACTATATTCATTGATTAGCTCTAGTAATTTTCTGGTGGAGTCTTTAGGGTTTTCTATGTAGAGGCTCATGTTGTCTGCAAACAGTGAGAGTTTTACTTCTTCTTTTCCAATCTAGATTCCTTTTATTTCTTTTTCTGCTCTGATTGCTAAGGCCAAAACTTCCAAAACTATGTTGAATAGTAGTGGTGAAAGTGGGCACCCTTGTCTTGTTCCTGACTTTAGGGGAAATGCTTTCAATTTTTCACCATTTAGGATAATGTTTGCTGTGTGTTTGTCATATATAGCTTTTATTACGTTGAAGTATGTTCCTTCTATTTGAAGATTAGATTCTTAAAGGTACAAAATTGATAACAAATACCGAAAAGCAAAGATTTAAAATCTACAGTACCCTCAAAAATACAATACTAAAAACACAAAGCAAAATCAATCACAAAAATTATTTTAAAAATATACATGAAATGTGCTTTAAAAATAGGGTCTTTTTTTGGCAAGGTAATAGTAGGTTATAAAAATGAAAACTAAAGGAATAAGAGAGAACTTAAATTTTTAAAACAATTAAAAAGTTAAAATAGTAAAAATGTACCTAGGAATTTCTTTGGAGCTGTTGTGGGCAGTGTGGGGTCAGTGCAGTTTCAGATAGGTCCTTGTTTCAGCTTGTACTTGTTCTCAAGGTCTGTAGGCTCCCTCCAGTGCTTGTTTACTATAGGGTTTTAATCTGTGGCCCTTGTCACTTCCAGAGCAGTTCCCTCTTCTTTGTTTATTTTGGCTTCCTCTGTTTGGAAGTCTCTAGGGTGTCTAATTTCTGCCCTGGCACAAGAGGGCAAAGTTGGTCACTTATTTAGGCTCACTTGTTCAGTTGTGTTGTGGGGAGGGAGGAACTATGCAAACAAATATCGCTGGCATGTGTGGGGAGTGCGTGCAGTGTATCGACCACACTGGGTTTGCCCCTGCTCACAGCAGCGTGTGCTTTTCGGGTCTATACTGCTCAGGCTCCAGGGTACTCTGCAGGGCACTGTCCAAAGCAGGCCCTGCATTTTGTGCACTTCCCAGGTCTAAGCTGCTTGGGTTCAGGTTCTTGGGTACTCCACAAAGGCACAGACTCGGTTTGGCATGTGTTAGGTGCCCTTCCCAGCTTATTCTTCTGTTGTACCCTGTTCTACAAATCAACCTATTTCATCAGCCTTGAATTCCTATATATACCTCTTTAGCTCATCAAGGTCTCAGAGTTCTGCTTGGGAACCACCTCTCTTCTTCATTTTCCAGAAATTAACTTCAAGCAGAAATGTGGGGTGGTGGTGGCAATCATCACATATATATTTCTTTTCTCAGGGATGACAAGTCATATGCCTTCTGTTTTCCAATGACTGAAAATAACTTACTCATGTATTTTGTCTAGTTTGAGAGTTGTTTACAACAGTAAGGCTAGTCTGGTACAAAGTACTCTCTCATGATTATAAAAACCTGTTATTTAAAGTAGTTGATGTTTAACTAAATCCAACTGCTATTTATTTTATAGTCCTTAAAACAAGTGAAGAGCACATGTGAGCAACTAAAATTTCAAGGACTAATAAGATGATGAAATATATAATGAATGCTACTACCCACTCCAGTATTCTTGTCTGGAGAATCCCATGGACAGAGGAGCCTGGTGGGTTACAGTCCACGGGGTCACAAAGAGTCGGACATGAATGAACGACTTCACTACACTAATAAATTCTAGTATGAAAGTATATATTGGCATTTAAGTTTGAATTTTGACTTAGGCATGATAATTTTTGAAACTCTTTCAAGGAAGAATTTTTAAAAGGTGACCCAACAACTTTCTATAGATTGAATATTGGAAGCTGTGTTTTTTCCCATTTGGAAGCATTGATTTCTTCCTTGCATTGACTTTTATGTAATGCACTGATTGACGTGGCTGCCTTAGGATAGTAAGTCTGTTGCATTTCATTTTTTATCATCTCCAAACATCTTGATTCAAGCCTTAGAGTCATTGATTGATCATAGTGTTGTTGTCCTGAACATTGCAATGGGTTGTTTTTGTTTTAAAATTTAACCCCTGTAGGTAAAGTGAAGAAGAGGGGGCTATTATTTTTTTATCCTGCTTCACATATTTACTTGGTGACAGTTTATTCAGATTCATGTAATTGGTGATTAGTGGTTCTTTAGGCAAGTGCTGAAAGTTAATCTTTCTTATCTATATCTTGCTTTTTAGTAGAGGCAAAAAGTTTTCAGGAAGCAGAGAGCTCCCTCACTTTCCCCAGGTCTCACTGGCATGTAGAGTCATTCAGGCTTCAGTATGTCACACAACAAGGCTCTGAAGAGTTAACCACGTTGTTTGACTGTCATTAGCGCACCAACCAAGTGGAACAAGAGCTGAACTGAGGATTGTGTTAGTCCCTCAATTGTGTCCGACTCTTGGCAACCCCACAGACTGTAGCTTGCAACGTTCCTCAGTCCATGGAATTCTCCAGGAAAGAATACTGGAGTGGGTAGACATTCCCTTCTCTAGGGGATCTTTCTGACCCAGGGATGAAACCCAGGTCTCCGGCATTGCAGGCAGATTCTTTACTGTCTGAGCCACCAGGGACTTGATCTCAAAGATTATCGAAACAGAAAACTTGTAGGTATCCCCACTCATGCTCTTTAGTTCTACTTTGTCGCTGCCAAAGATTCGTTTCCTTTGTTTAGAGGAGAGGACTACTTCCTCAGCCTCTCTCTAGCCACACATCTAAGACTGGGTATTTCCTAGGTCTAATATATAGAGCATCTCAGTTTTTATTCTCTTATTGAAGTAACGAAGAGATGTGGAAATATGCAAATTATAATTATTACAATGTTTATTATACTTTTAGAATAGTTCCTAAAATCATTGACTTGCCATACTTGTCAGGTTTGCTATTTTCTCTATCCAAGGCTGCTGAAGCTACATTTCTTTCTTTCTTTATTTTTTTAATTTTATTTTTACTTTATTTTACTTTACAATACCGTATTGGTTTTGCCATACATTGACATGAATCCACCATGGGTGTATATTAGCTTCCAATCCTGAATCCCCCTCCCACCTCCCACCCCATTTCCTCTCTCTGGATCATCCCTGTGCACCAGCCCCAAGCATCCTGTATCCTGTATCGAACATAGGCTGGTGCTTCGTTCTTACATGATAGCATACACGTTTCAATGCCGTTCTCCCAAATCATCCCACCCTCTCCCTCTCCCACAGAGTCCAAAAGTCCATTCTATACATCTGTGTCTCTTTTGCTGTCTCTCATACAGGGTCATCATTGCCATCTTTCTAAATTCCATATATATGTGTCAGTATACTGTATTGGTGTTTTTCTTTCTGGCTTACTTCACTCTGTATAATAGGTTCCAGTTTCATCCATCTCATTAGAACAGATTCAAATGAATTCTTTTTAATGGCTGAGTAATACTCCATTGTGTATATGTACCACAGCTTTCTTATCCATTCATCTGCTGATGGACATCTAGGTTGTTAGAGGATCCTGCTGTGATTTATGTCAGAAAGTGTTTTGCCTATGTTCTCCTCTAGTAGTTTTATAATTTCTGGTCTTACATTTAGATCTTTAATCCATTTTGAGTTTATTTTTGTGTGTGGTGTTAGAAAGTGATCTAGTTTCATTCTTCTACAAGTGGTTGACAGTTTTCCCAGCACCACTTGTTAAAGAGATTGTCTTTACTCCATTGTATATTCTTGCCTCCTTTGTTGAAGATAAGGTGTCCATTTCTTTAAAGAGTAGTTCCCAACTCAGACTTTTTCCTGAGTTAATCTGCTTGAATTACTGACATTTTGATGTATTTTAATATGGGAATTCAAAAAATGGGTGTTTTTTCTTTTCAGTTTTATTAAAAAAAATATTTATTTCTGGTGGTGTTGGGTCTTTGGAGATGCTGCATGCTGCGGGCTTTCTCTGGTTGTGGCATGCAGGGTTCAGTAGATGCTGTGTGAATAGGCTCAGTAGCTGTGGTGTACAGGCTTTGTTGCCTTGCAGCATGTGGGATCTTCGCAGACCAGGGATCGAACCCATGTCCCCTGCATTGGCAGGCAGATTCTTAACAACTGGACAACCAGGGAAGCCCTCAGTTTTCAATGTAAGTTAGATTTGTTATGTAGTTGTACAAGAAATTGTATTATGTATTAAATGTTAAAAACACTCTAAGATAATGTTCAGGATCTATTGTTAGAATATGTTTATTTGCTTTTAGAATTGTGTTTTCTAATCCCATGTATGAGTAATCCACAAATATGAGAAGCTCGTGCCTCCATCTATTTTGTGGTGTCCTCAACTCCCTGTCCTGGGATACACTTTTGGGAACAGCTTTGTATGGAAAACAGTGGAGTGGGTGGACTAAAGAATTCCTCTAATTTTCCACACTTAGGAATATGTGATCTATCATACCGATTTGCCCTTTGGAGATCTTATAATGACCTGGCATCGGGAAAGTAGAGATTTTCCTGAATCCTCCTGTCTTTGTACATTTCTCCCTCTTTCTACTATGAAGGTTTGTTAGGACTCTTGCTTCAGACCAGAGGTTATCTAGTCTTTTAAAAAGATATTTCTAACCTGGAGTTGGTAACAATCTTTTTCTTCCTTCCTGCAAAGAAAGAAGACTCTTGAGTAACAAAATAATGATAACTAAATTTAGTACAAATCAGACTTTACAATGGACTTTCTAATAAAATCCCAGCAACTCTGGGAGGCAAGCACCATTTTTATCATCACAACTGTAGACAAGAAGAGAATGGTTTGTAGCCATATGATAGGAGGGATTCATATGGAATGTAAAAAGGAGGCTAGCTTGAGAAATGAATGGAGTTTTGAAATTTTGAACATTAAATTTTGGTTTTGATTGAAGTAAGGAACCAGAAGGGATCTATGAAGTCCAGCTCAATAGGCTTAATTTTCATACATAGAGACTTAGACACAAGGTGCTACAGGTCAATGGACTCGCTGCTCTCAGAACCGGAACAGGGCACCCTGTCTAGAAGAGCAGCCTCTAGGGCAGAGCCGAATGTTCACCTTCCCAACAAGTTGCTTCCTCTTAATTATTTCTCAGCACTTTTATCCAGACTCAGTGTAGAAAGAGGGCCTCACTTGCTGAGGGTACAGTAAGGACTTGTCTTGAAGTCACCTTTAAGGCAGAGTTCAAGACCCTCATTAAAATGCATCTCTGTGGGGTGGGAAGGGAAAGACATGTGGGCAGTAGGCTTCGTGAGCCCACTAGCATGAATTAGCTGGTTTAATTGGTGTACTGTCACCATGCAGTCTGACTTCCAAGGTGACAGCTGGCTGGGCTGGAACCTTTTTATTGGGCAATCAAGGAAATGAAAGGCTATAGAGCACAGAATTGGAGAAGATGAACCTAAATGGGGCACTGTGATGGACAGTCCAGGAGAGTTCAGTGGGCTTTGGGCAACTGGATTTGGCAGGTTGGGAATACTCCAGACTGCACTCATTTCTGCACAGGACCAATTCTATCTGACTCTTCCAGTGTGACCTCAGGGGTTCACTGATCATTCATTCATTTATCAAATATCTGGACTTATTTTTTTCTCATGGAATTTCACTGAGTTCATTATAGTTAGAGGAGATTAATTAATGAGTTAAGCCAATGTCACATTATGTTCCAAATACAGAAAGGCCCTGCTACCTCAGATGATAAAGAATCTGCCTGCAATGTGAGAGACCCAGGTTCGATCCCTGGGCTGGGAAGATTCCCTGGAGAACAAAATGGCAACCCACTCCAGCATTCTTGCCTGGAAAATGCTATGGACAAAGGAGCCTGTTGGGCTACAACCCATGGGGTCACAGAGTTGGACACTACTGAATGACTAACACACACAAATACAGAAAGGCAAAGTCATTGAGAAGGAAGGGCTAGACACTGAGAGAACACAAAGGTGAAAGTGACATAGTTCTTGTCTTCAAAGGGTCTACAGTCTAGTACACAAATCAGTATTGAATATAATGAGATAAAAGGGAGGCAGAGATAGGTACTTAAGAAAGTATACAGAAAGCATTGTAAAATCTGCGAATGGAGAACTTTTGTGCAGCTGAGGAGGATTAGAGAAGGGTCCATAGAAGAGGTGGCATTTGAATTGGCCCTTGAAAGGTTGAGAAGAATGTCATTCCCAAATTCATATCTGCATGCCGCAAGTCTCCCTTGAGCCCTAATTCATAGGTATAACCGCCCTGCCCACTTTCTCATGCAAATATCAGATAAAGTATCTCATGCCGGACGTGTTTATAATTAGACTTGATTTTGTCACCCCAAACTGGCTTGTCCCCCAGTTTTACTCAGCTCCATTCTTCCAATTGGACAGATCCTTGCTCTACTCCTAAATCTACCCCTTTCGTTCTTGGCCAAAGTCAAGCTTTATGCAGACTTTATCATCAGTAGATGATTGCTTTGTGAGACTTAGATTTTTGATGTGTTGATGAGACTGATAAATGGCTAAAAGAGACTCAATAGTATCTATTTATCTTAACTTTTTATTTTGTATTGGGGTGTAGCTGATTAACAATGTTGTGATAGTTTCAGGTGAACAGCGCAGGGACTCAGCCATACATATACATGTATCCATTCTCCCCCAAACTCCCCTCCCATCCAGGCTGCCACCTAACATTGAGCAGAGTTTGCTTTGCTATACAGTAGGTCCTTCTTGGTTATCCATTTAAAATATAGCAGTGTGCACATGTCCACCCCAAACTCCCTAACTGTCCCTTCCCCCTGGCAGCTGTAAGTTTGTTCCGTATGTCTGTGAACACTAAATAGTATTTAAAAAGCGAAACGCTGGACTGGAAGAAACACAAGCTGGAATCAAGATTGCTGGGAGAAATATCAATAACCTCAGATATGCAGATGACACCACCCTTATGGCAGAAAGTGAAGAGGAAATAAAAAGCCTCTTGATGAAAGTGAAAGAGGAGAGTGAAAAAGTTGGCTTAAAGCTCAACATTCAGAAAACGAAGATTATGGCATCTGGTCCCATCACTCCATGGCAAATAGATGGGGAGACAGTGGAAACAGTGTCAGACTTTATGTTTTGGGGCTCCAAAATCACTGCAGATGGTGACTGCAGCCATGAAATTAAAAGACGCTTCCTCCTTGGAAGAAAAGTTATGACCAACCTAGATAGCATATTCAAAAGCAGAGACCTTACTTTGCCGACTAAGGTCCGTCTAGTCAAGGCTATGGTTTTTCCAGTGGTCATGTGTGGATGTGAGAGTTGGACTGTGAAGAAGGCTGAGCACTGAAGCATTGATGCTTTCAAACTGTGGTGTTGGAGAAGACTCATGAGAGTCTCTTGGACTGCAGGGAGATACAACCAGTCCATTCTGAAGGAGATCAGCCCTGGGATTTCTTTGGAAGGAATGATGCTAAAGCTGAAACTCCAGTACTTTGGCCACCTCATGCGAAGAGTTGACTCATTGGAAAAGACTCTGATGCTGGGAGGGATTGGGGGCAGGAGGAGAAGGGGGGATGACTGAGGATGAGATGGCTGGATGGCATCACCGACTCGATGGACGTGAGTCTGAGTGAACTCCGGGAGTTGGTGATGGACAGAGAGGCCTGGCGTGCTGCGATTCATGGGTTTGCAAAAAGTCAGACACGACTGAGTGACTGAACTGAACTGAACTGAATGAAAGATGACATTTTCTCTTTGTAAGACAATCCACCTAGTGGAGTCTGTCTGATCTGTAACCATGACTTAAAACTTCCTTATATTTTAGAGGAATGAATGCTTTCATAAGATTTGTGTCACTCTTAATTAACCAAGTATGATCTCACTGTGCATTTTCATTTGATTTCACAGCAAGAACATTGACACAGATGTCTTTACTTTCTTATTCTACAGATGGGAAAACTGAAGGAGAATGAGTGATTTACCTGTGATATAACAGGTCATTCACAGAAGAGCCTAGGAGTTGGCTTGGAGCCCCTAGGCAATCAGTGGTTCAGTCCGAGGGAAGGGACAGGAGTAGATTACACTAGAGAAGAAGTTTGGGACTTATTTGTGGACAGCCTTGAATACCCCTCTTCAGGATTCTTCTGAAACTGGGATTTTCAGAATAGGACCAACTCTTTCAGGGAGTATGCTAGGTAATCCTCTCAGGCACAGCAAAATACTAAATTCTGTATTTAGACTTGAAAAACCTCTTCTTTCAAATTAATTATTTTTGTTAGTGTCTTATAATATGGTAGTGCATTTTCAAAGAAAGACAGGAATACACAAAAGCACGTATTTATAGCTCAATTTTTATTGGTATAGTGAAATTATACTTTTTGACCAAGACAGTTTCATGATGACTGCAGTTGCCTTGGGAAAATTAACTGTGGGTACCATAGCTGGGAACTCAAAGATAGCACCATGCCCAAGGGTTCTTGAGCACGCCAGTTGGTCTGATTTGTATAGGAAACCAAGGTGAGATAATACAAGTAAAAGTACCCCAAGGATGTAAAATAAATCAAAAGGATGCCAAAAGTTGCAAACAGAATTTGTCTTTAAAACCGCCCAACAGCTGATGTTAGATTCTTGGAAACCAAGGTCTGTGTTAAAGGTTAAGAGGAGAATCTTCAAAAGAAAGATGAGCAGCTTGACACTGATGCTGTGGAAACTTTTTCAGATCTGACTGAGCAGATTTGAAATTGTTTATTTACTTGGCATTCCTACTGTCTGTTCTAGAATCCTTAGAGCCTTATCTGTGGGAAAATGGAAACACTGTAGAAAGTAGAACTGTGTTTTGAAACACCCGAACGAGTTTTTAAGGCACCTTTACCTTTTTCTATGGGATGGCATTTATCATTCTGCGGTCCAGCACTGATAAAACACTAGCAGGAAGGCACGTGGTGAAGGAAATAGCCGGGGGAAGAAACTGACTACCCAAGCATTAATAAGTAGGAGGTTCCATTTGTTCTCAACCCCCCTCCAGCTTCAACATGTTTTTATGCCCAGCCAGGGAGGCGGCATTTTTCTGTTTTTCAGAACTGAGCTGAACCTGTGTTTCAGGAGCTCTGGCTTGAAAAGGTTTTATTCTAAGAGGAACAAAGTGGCAAACTTTCTAATTTAGTTAAAATTCCTGTAACTTAAGAACCAGCTCAAAAGGATCTTGGTGCAGAACGGTCTGTTTGCCAGAGTGAGGACTCCACTGGCGTGACAACTATTTTTAGGGAGAATGCTGGCAGGCAGCATCCTAATGAAAGGCACAACAGAAGTAGCCTAAATGCTTTCCTGCTCTGTCCAACCTCGACTGGAGAGAAGGCCTTTTTCACAACCACATTTTTCTGAGTTCAAAGATTTTATATGTCTCTCTCTGCATATTGCATGTGCTTCAAACACTGCTAAGTTCCATGGAGGGG